>RYFJ01003142.1:0-65826 GCA_003991445.1 Oryza meyeriana var. granulata | reverse complement strand
GAGAGAAGATTCTATTTGAGCTCTTGCCCTCATAGGCGCCCTGCTCCCCTTATATACTGGGGGACAGGGATTTACAGGGAGGAGTCCGCCTCGGATTACGACTAGGAGATCTCCCCTTAGAGATATAAACGCACACCGACTAAGGACTGTATATTCCTTTCTTACAAGGCGAAGCCTGCGAATCTAGCTATATCTCTAATTACAAGGCTAGGCCATCCCTCTATCCGAGTGGCCGCTATGCTTGTCATGAAGGTACCCGGGGCCCATGGCACCCCAGTAGCCCCCGAGCCTTCATAGTTGAGTCACAGCTGTGCCTGAGTGCTCATCCTCACGGTGAGTCTTCCCAAGTGCATTGCTCCTGAGTACTCTTTGTCTGAGTGCTCGCTTCTCCGAGTCCTGCTCTATCACTGCAGCGAGGCATGAAGGGGCTCCATGTAGATGTAGAATAGTGTGCGCGAATAAGGCGGGCAATTATTAGTGTTCCGCTCGACTTGTTGCTTATTGTGAAGAAATTAACGTAAAGTCAAAGATCTTTAACTCTGTAGTCTTTTCCCGAGTGATTACTACTGGTACATTAGACTCTTCGTATCCTGTACCGGAAATATAATTTATAGTCTTGCCGAGCAGGGAACTACTCGTATGTAGGACTCTTCGACTTCATGTCAGTCGGAAATGTGTGTTTATAGTCTTGCCGTAGTAGGATGCTACTCGTATATGGGACTCTCAAGCGTCAGTCAGCTGGAAAGGGGGTGTTTATAGTCTTCGCCAGTGGCGCCCACCCGGAAGTTAGACTAACTTCGCATCATGTCAGCAGGAATGAGAACATTTATTCTCTCCCGAGTAAGTGCACTACTCAAAAATTAGACTCTTCAGCGTCATGTGGCCTGGAATAACGTTACTCATGGCAACTGGTGGCCATCGCATGTAGGCGAGTACCACTGTATGAAAATAAATCCATTACGTGGTTAGAGGTGTACTCGAGAGAGATACCTATAACATTCCAATTTTAATGAAGACGCAGCTTGTGATCCTTGTAAGGACTGTATCTCGAGAACCTGGTGGTAAACGATACCAAACATATATGTTTAGAATAAGGCTTCTCAATGAAGCATATCTGTTTACCTCATCGGCTCCTGTTGGTAGCACCAGCGCTATAATTTCAACTCAGCTGCGGGCGGCCCACATGGAGCATGCTACTGGTAGGAACTTCATATCTTGGTGGCTGTACCAAATAAGCCGGCCTGAGCCGCACCTATCCAGCATAGCTTCTGAGAAGTATGAATCCATCGCATGTCAGGTGAGTTTTTTTTGGTGTTGGTAACCGAATCAGCCGAGAAATCTTATTCGCAGCATTTCCGACTTACGTTCTGGATCGAACTGGTTGCCAACATAAGCTGAGTGGGTATAATGCAGGATCTGCTTGCCCTCGCTCAGGTGGTGACGCAGTGATGAACTCCGGATGCACTTGAACGATGTTAAGTCTTCTCTGAGCTTGGGTAAAGCTGAACAAGGTACCGAACCTTGCATTAGCAGAGGGTTCAGCTGGTGACCCTCATGGGGCATACCCTATCAACGAGTTAATAGCCAAGCCAGGCCGCCGAACTTTGCATTAGCCTAGATTCGGCTAGCGACGCCTCAATGGGGGTACCGCAACCTGACAGGAACCGTGACCAAATAAGGTACCGAACCTAGCATTAGCGTAGGATTCGGCTGGCGACCCTCATGGGGCGTACCCTACTTAGCCGAGTGGTATACAGACGATGGCGGCCGGGGCCGATGGTTTGCTCGCATGGAGCGTAGTCGGGGAAGAATGACGTCCCGACTGGCGGCAAGTACTCGGTGAGTAGCCCTCCCTGGAGCATCCCGGTGTATTTTTGGCAGACTTGTCCGCCCCCGAGCGTAGGAGATGGCTCGTAGCCCTGAGTTCCTGTCACGCATATCCGACCTGGCCTGCAATATAGATTCGGATGAGTGCATCTGATATGAAATAATCCCCGAATAAAATGTATTTACAATTAATGTAAACCATGTTCTCCTCTTATTGATATTTAATTTCCCCCTAGTAGTTGTCCTTAACGTTTAAGCACTTGCCCGACTAGTCATACGCCCCTAGCGTCGGGAGTGGCTCATGGCTCTTTCCAGAACGCGTTTTGGGTGACTTGAGTTTCGTCTTTCATGGAGCAAAGTTTCACGGATTGGATTTATGCTACTTGAGTACTTTTGACATCATTTAAAGACCAAAAACGAGAAGAGTGCAAGCTTGTGCACCTATTGGTGTAAGCGGCATTGGCAAGGCGAGTGAAGAACATAATTTTATTCAGGAAAGCGACTTAGCTGTTCGGTATTTCGGAGTGGGATGCATCCTTGCATTTGGAGCTTGTTGAGCCCCGACATGTCACTTTTTGTCTGATAGTCCCTTTCAGTTGTTGAAAGTCGAAGACGATTGTGACCGACTGCCAGCAATAGAGCCGTCTGACTTGCGTTTGCGATTCCCAGCTTTAGTCGGGACGCGTCGTTGGTGTCGTCCCGCTTCTTCTGTCAGGGTGACTTGTTATCGCACCTCGAGGGCTCGGGCATAGCGTGGAGCGCGAGTCGGCGTACTTGTTTGCCATGTCGATTGTTCGCACGCAAAACCACGGGGTGCCAGAAGCTCACTGATGATCTGGTTTTGATGCGATTTTGAACATACGAAGGCCTGGGAAGACATCTGCTTAGCTCCAGTGCAGGTCCTAAAAATCTTTGAGGTTCGTAGGCAGCCAGTCAATTTGACCTCGCAATTGACAAGGAGATGAAAGAAATTAGATTACTGATCAATCGGCCAGCAAGTCCGATATGGATCCTTCCAGCCGATCGCCGCTATGCTCGTGCCCGGTCCCGCTGTACTAGCGCCGGGTCTCGTGATCGGGTTCTCGCTCCCGGTCCTCGCTTGTGGCTCGTGCCCGGGTCAGCAGCAACTCAACATCGATTATGGGCCGATACGGGCTGATGTAGGCTCCTTGTAGCCGATGGCCGATGGCACCTGTGTACGGCTAGGAAACCGATAAGCGCTATGAGCAAATATACAGATGTCAGTATACATGTGCATCGGCTAGGAGCCGATGATAAAGAGATAACAAGATAGTAGCCAGCCGACTGCCAAGGAAACACCATGTGCACGGCTAGAAAACCGATGATACAATAGATTGAACCAAAAACAGTAAGGATAATACAGTCGGCTTTTATAAAAAAGATAACATATCGGCTAAAGCCTCCGATAGGAACGTCGCATACACACCGATCAGCTCGACAAGGATAATCTATTATTTATCGATCTAGTAGTTCAAACCTAACTGATGAGCACAGATCGATCATAGTAAAGGAACCTCAACAAACGATAGATCTAATGCACTGTGATGAAAATAACTTACCGGCTATACCATTCGGATAAGACGCTTGCACAAAGGCTATTCAGCCTAAAGGAATAATTTATCGCTAGCAGTTTAGTAGGTCGGACACAACCGATGGCAGCACAACTGATGATACACCCCGATAAACTGATAAACTATGCAGCACGCGTGATGTGATATACCATGATGCCTAGAGGTCGGACGACCGATGCAGCCGTAGACAGATTCCGATACACCGTGGTCAGCCCGACTACCATAATACCGCTAGAATATCGGACTAACCGAGAAAGTCCTAGCCGATTGGTAGTGCGGGGTAACGAGACTTACCCTCTCACAGGAGTTCGGACCTAACCGATGAGCCCCGGCTCGAGAAGCAGAACCCGTTGGTAAAGGTGGCGATGCGCCGAATTTGATTGATCGAGAGATTAGATTACAAGGTCCCCGGTGCATAACGTATATATACCCCGAGTTACAAGAGTCCTTATAGGACACGGTACATGACTTCCTAACTTGAAAAAGGAAAACTGACAGACCTGATCGAAAGAGATAGGTTTCCTAAAGATAAAAACTATCTAGAGAGATCAGATAAATAACTGCATAAACGTGGTCTTCCACGATTCTTCCAGTTTGGTCTCTTCCAGATGAGCTTCCATTGGCTGACATGGCTTCTTTCCCTTAACCAACATGGATGAATCGTGCCAAATTTTGGCGTTACAGTCGAATAGGCCTTGACAGCAGTGGGAGGCTTCCCGCGTGATTTGTGATGAACAGAGGTGTCTTGACTTCCTTTTCGAAAGGCTGCGATGATGACCTCGGTCCTTGATCTTCGGGATTGAGTTCTCCTCTCAGAAAACCTCTTGAATGAAGTCACGAGAGACTCGTTCTTCCTTTGGGGCAACTGATATAGGTTCGTACTCGAGATGGCCTCTCGTATGTTCCTGGAAGTTGGTGATGATCATATCCTGGAGTCTCCCAAGAGCCGATTGATGCTTTGGAGTCCTATTAGCCATGTCCTCGCTGGTCGGCTAAAGCGACTGGGAGGTAGTTAGCCATGACTTTGTGATTTTCCTCAGTGCTCGGATCGGCCAGAGTGTAGACCGTGAGCCAGGACTCAGGAATTGGTCTTGCGTCGTATTTGTCGATGCTGTAGGCTTGAACGCCGGCGGCCAGTCGACCTGTTGTGCTCCTGGTGAAGGGCTGGTAGCCTCGTCTTCAATGTGGACTCCGACCCCGACTACGGCGGCGAACCCGCTCCGCTGGTGGAGGCCAAAATGCTCGTTCTCAGTCTTCTAGGTTGGCGTGCCGTTTCTTTCTCGTTCGCGGCGCCGAGCATTGTGTCCTGCCGAAGATCACTGCCTAGTTGGCACCGGAGATCCGGTTGTCCCGACGGTCACTTCGACGTTGCCGGTTGTTGTTTGCGTTGCCCGAGTGATCGTTTGGCGTGACTACCGTGGTGCAGCCGACTAGAGCGGCCACTCGGCGTCGGCTTTGAGGTAGACGAGACTGCCATTGGGGATGCCGACGGGTTTGGTCGGTATGAGGGTATCTCCCGACTGTTTGGTGCTGCTGACATGCAGGCAGGCGGTCAAGCATGCTTTTATCCTTGCGATCGTCGGGTGGCCTGGGATCAGGCCCAAGTGGACCGTGTCCAGTAGGGTTGCGGCGGCCAGGGCATGTTCTGTTGTGGAGTAAGAAGACATCGTGGTCGCCGACTCGGGTTTTTGGGGGTTTGTTGCTGGGAGAGGTTCGCCCGCCCTGCGTAGATGTCGTTGCGGGCGTGGCAGGGTCTTGGCTTTCCTCTTTTTTCTATTGGCAGTCGGCAGGCTCCACCTCTTGGTGGCTCGTGTCGTCGGCATGATTCCTGAGTAGGAAGTAGAGCCTCGGGATGCCACTGAAATTTCTCGGCGGCGGAGTGAAGCTTGCCGAGCTTGGTGTCCCCGACTTGGATCGGCATCCGGACTGGGAGTCGTAGTCCGACTGAGAGTCGTAGTGGAAATAGCGATGGGGGTTTATCACAATTCCGCCTCCTAGTACCGATCTCGAGGCGGCTCAGGGCCTTTTCCGGTCGAACTCCAGAAGATCGGGTTTGCCGCGTCGGATGTAGATCGTAGATATCGGCGGCGTCGCCGAGTCCGAATGGGAAATTGACGATCTCTTCCTTTTCTGGCTCGACCTCGGCCGGCTCAAACCGAGTCCGAGTCGAACCGAAGAAAGAGTTGTCCCTGGACTCGGGCGTATTGGATGTTGCCGCACAGTTGTCGTGAAAGATTGCTTGCAGCATCGTGTAGGCTGACTGGCGCGGAGTTTGGTGGTTCCTGGGAGATCGGATCGAGTCGAGTCGGCCAAGGTGACATTGCGATCTGGTCGGCGACGAAGTTCGAGGCTTCTGAATGAGATTGCATCTCCGGGGGAAGAGTTTGCCGCCGTCGACTTCGGATGCTGGATCCATCGAGCTTGTAGATGTAGATTGCGCGAAACCCGCACTACCTGGCGCGCCAACTGTCGCTGTTTTACACGGCAATAAATATATGGGGCTAGTCGGCGGATGGAACTCGGTGGATTGCAAAGGAACACAGAGAGATTTATACTGGTTCAGGCCCTCGATGTGAGGTAATACCCTACGTCCAGTTTATTGTATTTCCTTTGAGGAATTATGGTGGCGATTCTGATGAACCGTATGGCCGTGTGCTTCTATGAGCTCTTCTGCCTCATGGGGCGCCCTGCTCCCCTTATATACTGGGGGACAGGATTACAAGGTAGGAGTCCCATCGATTACGACTAGGAGATCTCCCTTAGAGATATAACGGCACCCGACTAAGGACTGTATATTCCTTTCTATACAAGGCGAAGCCTGCCGAATCTAGCTATATCTCTAATTACAAGGCTAGGCCCATCCTCTATCCGAGTGGCCCATATGCTTGTCATGAGGTACCCGGGGCCCATGGCACCCACAAAAAGGGGTTTATAGTCTTTTCCGAGTGGCGTCCCACTCAGAAGTTAGACTCCTCCGCATCATGTCAGCGGGAAAAGATATTCATACTCTCCCGAGTAGTGCACTACTCAAAAGTTAGACTCTTCCGCATCATGTCAGCGGGTAAAATATTGCTCATGGCAACTGATGGCCACGCATGTAGGCCGAGTACCACTTTATGAAAATAAATCCACGGCGTGGTCAGGTGTTAAGCGAGAAGATACCTGTATCTCCAATTTTATAAAGACCAGCTTGTGATCCTTGTAAGGATATATCCTCGAGACTGGTGATTAAATGATACCAAAACATATATGTTTAGCAATAAGGCTCTCATGAAGCATATTGTTTACCTCATCGGCTCCTGTCAGTAGCCAGCACTATAATTTCACCTTCAGTGTACGAGCGGCCACATGGAGCATGCTATTCGTAGGAACTCATATTTGTTGGCCCAGTGCTGACTGTTGTAGGTCCAAGCCCATCTAGTCGGGCATCGGCTCTATAAAGCAGGGAGAGAGAAAAAGATTCCTCATCTTCCCCAAATCAGCCAACCGCTTCATCTTCCGCCTTCGCGCCCAACTTTTCACCTCCCGCTCGGCTAGGGTTAGCTACTGCCATTCCCACCCGAACTCGGGCGATTCCAATCCTCTTTGTTTGATCCAAGCCCCTGATTTGCTTTTCCCCAAATCTCATCACCTCCAGTCATGCCGAAGGCTTCGGATCTTACGGGGGCGCTGGGGAGTTCTTGGCCAATTTTGGATTGCGGCTTGGTGAAGCTGAAGAGGCTGGAGAGCGAACTGAAGTTGCCCAGTCAGGAGGTGATTCACTGGCGGTCGGCTAGGGATGAGTCGAGCCCAAATCCCCGACCTGGTGAAATGGTAGTTTTCGCCTCTTTTTTCGATTGAGGCTTGTGCCTTCCGTCTTCTGATTTCTTCTGCCGCATCCTTGACTTCTATAAGCTAGAGTTGGTGCATTTGAATCCCAACTCGATTCTTCAGATCTCTATCTTTGTCACTCTGTGCGAGTGCTATTTGGGTGTGGAGCCTCATTTCAATTTCTTTAGGCATTTTTTCCACATTAAACCTCAGCCCTCAAGAATAGCATCAGCATGATTGGGGGGCTGGTCTTCAGTTGAGGAGTGATAGAAAAAGTCATATCTTGATCTTCCTTGAAATCCTCCTTGAAGGGCTGGCACAAGGAAGTGGTTTCTAGTGCAGCAGATCTGGCTCCCTCCTTGCGGCCGTTCACGCGCTCGCGCCGGTAGTTTTTGCCGAATTGGTCGGTAGACCCGACCTATGAAGAGATGGGTCAAGTGCATCAACTGCTGACGAGCTGGAATAATTTCAAGAAGGCCGGCCTAACTGGTCCCTGGGTGGCCAGGCGGTTCCTGACTCGGCGCTTCCAGCCCCTGAAGCTGAGGAGCGCGATTTGGCTGGGATTACCAGGGAAAACATGACCCTGACTGGGTTAGCCGGGAATCGGCCAATGAGCGGAAGGTGACGGAGACCCTGTTCGGATACTTCTCCAGCGGGGTAATTGAGACCGAGGACAAGAAGAGACGCATTGCGTCTTACAGGCGCAGCTGGCCCCGGTCCGAGGTAACATCTGCTTCCCTTGTAGCGCATGCCGTGGACTCGGATGTCTAAGTCCTCGGCAGTATATGATGTATCTTTGTTGAATTTCTTGTAGTGGGTGCGTGGAGTTTGATGAGGACTTCCCGCCCGTTGTCGGCCGTCGTGTTGAAGAAGAGGCCGAGAAGTCCTCTGCTGCCACCCGACTCCAAGAGAGCGGGAAGAAGCTAATATTATATCGGGGCGAGGGGGCCATGACGGCGCGCGCCGTGGCTGGAAGCCTGAAGATAAAGGATGCCGTCGCCGCGATGCCCAAGCGGTCAAGTCCCAGGTTGAGACCTGTGGGTTTGAGCTCGACGTTGTTGAGCCCGGTCGCGGCGCCACCGAGGGGCCCGCTAGAGCGGACGCCGCCACGGGCGGGAGGCGCCCAAGCCGACCACACAGAGTGGGTCGCTTGGGTTGATGCACCGCTGCTGCGACTGTGACACGACCGGGCCGACTGCCGGAGCTAGCGCTCCGCGGGGACGGGTCGCCGGCAAGAAGCTGAAGTTCTCCAAGAGTGCGCTGCTCCGGGTCTTCTGAAATCCTTGTGTGTTGAAAGCAGTGGTCGTGATGTATTGTTTCATCGTGCAGGAAGCAGGCCGATATCGATCTCAGGGAGGTCGACCTGACCGCTCCCCTTAATGAGCCTGCCCCAGCCGAGCCGACGGCCACGGACATACCTTGTTGAGCCGGTGGCCAGCCCGGTCACGGAGATCGAGGTGGTCCCGACTGCAGGGTCGCTGCCGCCACCCGTCCGAGAGGCAGCTGCTGAGGCTAAGGCCCCAGCCCCCAAAGCGTCGCTCGTCGTAGGCCGCGGCTGGAGCCCCTGAGCCGGTCCCCAAGTTTGCGGGGGACGGCGGCACTGAGGCCAAGACCCCATCGCCGTTGTGGTCGTCGTCTCGTCGTCGCGGCCGCCGGAGATCCCGCATCTGCCCCGGATCGAAGCTCCTCCACGCGTGATGCCCCAGACATTTACATGGACGGCTCCTGATGGGACAGCGAAGAGCTTCAGGCTTGATGAAGTCGTCGCGAGGAGAGAGCGCGAAAGCTTGCTTCGCACCGCCATCAGCGGGTCCAAGGGAGTCACGGTATGATTCTTGTGGTAGAGCCTTGGCAATCTTCTTGTTTTGATGCCTGACTCCGTCCTTGGTTTGTCTCTTATCCTGAGCAGAAGCTTGTCGACTCCAATGAGGAGATGACGGAAATCTTGGTCGAGGTGGCTCCCCACCTCGCAGAACTGGAGTAGCTCCGGGCATTGAAGGCCGAGATGGAGGAGCATCATGCGGGGAGGGAGGCTGGCTAAAGAGTGGGGCTGATCAGCTCAGGGTGGAGACATGGCCTAGCGGAAAGATCAGAGGGAAGATCCCCGATATATCACTCCTGACCGAACGTTGATGCATTCGTCCAGCTGCGCTGTTCCCGACTGCCCAGTTTATGTCTGACTGCACGGTTTGAGCTCTTGGCTAATAATCTGTGGTTAAAGGCTAGCCTCGAAGCGGAGTTGAAGACCCGAACAGAGAGGGGATCGCGCTTGAAGGAAGCCGAAGAAGCCAGGGCCGAGCTTGAGAGGTCAAGGCCGACCTGACAAAGGCCAACACCGAGCTTGACCGGGAGAAGGCCGAGTTGGAGAGACCGTCACCAGCTCGTAGGAAAAAGCTGATACTGGAGAAGACCGTGGCCGAGTGGGGGGCCGACTACGAGAGTAAGTCCTCAGCCCGATAGCGATCTTAGCCAATCATTAGTCGTTCTGTCTGCCATCCGAATTTGACAAGTTTCTTGCCGGCGGACTGGGCAGACATGAAGCATGTCCCGGGCCCAGTATCGGTTTCTACACATGAGGGATAAGAGTGGATCAGGGAGTTCACGGGAGGGAGGCCCTCGTCGGGTCCGTGAAAGGGGCTTCCTTGACCTCATAGATCCCCCCCCTGTGGGACCAGTTGCAGCAGAATCCCCCAGATAGAGGCACATCTCGAGGATGCACCGAGTGCCTTGAAAAAGTACTCGGATGAGCATGTTGTCGCCGCCCGGCGTGGCCAGACCCTGGCGATGACCAAGGTCCATCTACCCAAGGGCGGATATTGAAGCCATCGGGGAGGGGTTTGCTGAAGAGACGACGCCCGAGGAGGCACTGGAGCTGATCGCCCAGGCGAAGCCGACTGCTGAAATAATTACCCAAGACCTAGGTCTATAAGGGCAACATGTTATGTAGTCGGTGTATATAAACTTTTGTTAAACAAGCATGTGTAAATATGTGTGTAGTGCCGCCAAGCTCATTACTCAGTCGTCATTAGCTTTACCCGACCGTGTAGTGTGCACCGAGTTAGTTTGTCAGAACGTAATAAAAACGTTCAAAGTAAGAAGCTGTACTCAGGCAAACGTGACAGTCGTAGTAAGGCTTCATAACCGAAGTAAGATAAGCTCGTATGTTATTGACAGGACACATATATACATGCAGCCCCCGACTCACTACTTGGTTGATTCAAGCGGCGTAGTGAGTCAGAAGAACTGTACACATGAAAATTATAGAACTCAGGTATAGAAAGGACGTAGCTGTTCTATGTTCCATGAATTGTTGATGAGAACGCCGTCTTCGGTCTTCAGTCGGTAGGCGCCTGGCCACGTGACCTCGGCTATAATGAACAGCCCTTCCTAGATTGGGGATAGTTTATGCCTGTCTTTGGTGGTTTGTATTTTCCTCAGAACGAGATCCCCGACCAAAAAGGCGCGGCCACGGACATTGCGATTGTGGTAGCGACGTAGGCCTTGAAGATACCTTGCCGACTGGATTGTTGTGGTGTCTCTTGCTTCTTCCAGCTGATCTAGTTCGACCAGTCGGGTATTGTTGGAGTCATCTTCTGAGTAAGCCCGGACTCGCGGAGAGCCGAACTATAACTCGGTAGGTAGCATAGCCTTGGCACCGTAGACCAGAAAGAAAGGGGATTGCCCTGTTGCCTGACTAACCGTGGTTCTGAGAGACCAGAGAACGGATGGGAGTTCTTGTACCCACCGGCCCGCATGTCGTTGTAGTCGGTCGAATATCCTGGCCTTGATGCCTTGTAAGACCATACCGTTGGCTCATTTGACCTGCCCATTGCTCCGCGGGTGTGCCACAGATGCGTAGCAGATCTTGATGCCGAAATCGTCGCAGAAGTCATGGAATACACCGGCCGCGAACTGAGTGCCATTGTTGGTGATGATGCGGTTAGGGACCCCAAACCGGTTATAGTATACTCATGATGAAGTCCTTTGCTCGTGCCGCTGTAATTGTTGCAACGGGTTTAACCTCAATCCACTTCGTGAATTTATCCACCACGACGAATAAATGTGTGAAACCCTCCTGGCGCTTCTTGATAGGCCCGACCATGTCGAGCCCCCATACTGCAAATGGCCAGGAAATGGGGATAGTTTGGAGTTCCTGGGCTGGGAGATTTGTTTGTCTTGCGTAGAACTGGCAACCGTGGCACTTGCGAATGATGTCTTTGGCGTCTGTTACTGCTGTGGGCCAGAAAAATCCCTACCGGTAAGCCTTTCTGACTAACGTCCTGGATGCGGCGTGGTTGCCACATATGCCCGAGTGAATTGAATGCAGAATCTGCTTGCCTTCCTCGATGGTGATGCAGCGCATGAGGACACCGGATGCACTTCTTCGGTACAGGTCTTCTCCGACTAGTAGGAAGCTTTTGCTTCGACGCTTTATCTGCTCGGCTTGACTGCGATCTTCTGGGAGTTGGTCGTCCAGGAGAAATTTGACAACATGAGTCCTCCGTTCTTGACATATGTGCAGCACCTCATCTGTGGTCGGGGTAGGCTCGCCTCCCGATTGCTCCGGTGCCGGTTTCTTCTTGACTGATGGCTCCATAAGTTGCTCGACAAAGATTCCAGTCGGAACTGCTTCTCGCTTGGATCCCTCATGGTTTTGCCAGCTCGTCTACCCGTCGTTTGTATTGACGCAGGAATGTGTGATTTCAGCCCGTCGAACTTGTTTTCCTGCTTGCGGACCTCCTGACAGTATGCCGCCATGGTATCGTCGAGACAGGTCCAGTCTTTCATGACTTGGTTTACCATGAGTTGAGAGTCCCCGCGCACAACCAGTCGACGTATGCCGAGTGATATAGCGATGCGGAGCCCATGAACAAGGGCCTCGTACTCGGCGATGTTGTGGGAAGCCGGGAAGTGGATTTGTAAAACGTACTTCAGTTTTTTGTCGGTAGGGGAGGTCAATATGACCCCAGCCCCAGCGCCGCCGATCCGTAGAGAACCGTCGAAGTACATTGTCCAGTACTCTAGCTTTGTTGTTGGTGTTGGCAGTTGGACTTTTGTCCACTCGGCCACGAAGTCGGCTAGAGCTTGAGATTTAATTGCTGTCCGTGGCAGAAAAATGATGTCAACGCCATCAACTCGAGTGCCCATTTAGTGATTCGGCCGGTGGCCTCGCGATTATGAAGGACATCCCCGAGTGGAAATGCTGTGACCACCGTGACTTGGTGTGCTTGAAAATAATGCACCAGCTTTCGGACTATGATGAGTAGGCCATATAGCAGCTTCTGGACCCACGAATATCTCGTCTTCGAGTCGGCAAGGACCTCGCTGACAAAGTAGACTGGCCGTTGTATTTTTTGAATATGACCCTGTTCGGATCGCTCAACCACCAGCACCGTGCTGACTACCTGTGTTGTTGCCGCCAAATATAGCATTAGCGGTTCCTGGGGTAGAGGTGACGCCAACACGGGGGGTGATGTGAGGAACTGTTTGAAGTCTTCGAAGGCTCGTTGGGCTTCCAGAGTCCATTGGAAATTGTCTGCCTTTTTTAGTAGCTTGAAGAAGGGCATGCCCCGTTCGCCCAGTCGGGAGATAAACCGGCTGAGTGCCGCCATGCAGCCTGTCAGCTTCTGGACGTCTTTGAGGTTGGTCGGGGGTGCCATGTGCCTGATGGTGTTGACTTTCTCCGGGTTAGCCTCGATGCAGCGATGCGAGATGATGAAGCCGAGTAACTTTCCGGATGGCACACCGAAGGTGCATTTTTCCAGGTTTAACTTCATCTTGAATCTTCGAAGGTTGTGGAAGGTTTCTTCCAAGTCAGTGATGAGGTCTTCTTTGGACTTGGTCTTGATCACCACGTCGTCGATGTAGGCTTCCACGTTGTGCCCGATCTAAGTGTGCAGACACCGCTGAATAGCCCGTTGATAGGTTGCGCCTGCGTTCTTCAGACTGAACGGCATTGTGATATAGCAATACGCTCCAAACGGCGTGATGAAGGATGTCTTCAAGCAGTCTTCCTCCCTCAGGCTGATTTGATGGTATCCCGAGTAGCAGTCGAGAAAGCTGAGTAGGTCACACCCTGCCGTGGAATCAACCACCTGATCTATCTGGGGAAGACCAAATGGGTCCTTGGGGCACGCTTTGTTGAGGTCGGTGTAGTCGATGCACATGCGCCATTTACCGTTTTTCTTCCGGACCAGAACTGGGTTTGCCAGCCAATCCGGGTGATAGACCTCTTTGATGAACCCGGCTGCGAGGAGTTTTGTAATTTCCTCCCGAATAGCATCTTTGCGGTCTTGAGTGAAGCACCGGAGCCGTTGCTTGACTGGCTTGGCATCTGTCTTCACGTTTAGGGCGTGCTCGATCACCTCCCTTGGTACGCCCGGCATGTCGGATAGTTTCCACGCGAAGATATCCTTGTTGGCTTGGAGGAAGGTGACGAGCGCGTCTTCCTATTTGGGGTTGAGTCCGGTCCCGACTAGAGCAGTCTTGGAGGGGTCGGAAGGGTCGGAAGGGTCCAGGGGGATCTTCTTTGTGTCAGAGTCCGCTGAGATTCCTGACTTCGCTGCTTTTTTCGCCGGAACTTGATCTTGCTCGACTTCTGTTGTGACGGCTTGCCAAATGCTCTCGCGCCCGACTGTTGCCTCTTGTAATTGAGCCAGTTCGCAGCTCTCCTTGTCGTAGGTGAAGGCTTGCTTGATGTCGCTGCGGGGGGAGAGGACTCCTGCTGGCCCAGGCATCTTCAGCACCATGTATGTATAGTGCGGTATCGCCATGAATTTGGCGAGTGCCGGTCGTCCGAGTATCGCGTGGTACGCGGTCTCGAAGTCAGTGACCTCGAAGCAGACGTTTTCTGTGCGGAAATTATCCCGCGTGCCGAAAGTTACCGGCAAGGTTATCTGCCCGAGTGGGGTTGATGACAGGCCGGGAATTATCCCGTGGAAGGGCGCGGTGCTCGGCCGTAGTTCTGAACGAGGAATTTTCATCTCGTCCAAAGTCTTGGCGAACAGGATATTGAGCGCGCTGCCTCCGTCAATGAGGGTTTTCTTCAGCCTGATGTTTCTGACGACCGGGTCCAGGACGAGTGGATAGCGTCCTGGGTGGGAAACCCGATCTGGGTGATCTACGCGGTTGAAGGTGATGGCCATCTCTGACCAGCGCAGGTATTGGGGGGTATCTGCCGCAGAGACCGTGTTGATGTCGCGCGCTGAAAGCTTCTGTTTGCGCTTGGACTCGTACGCGAGTGGCCCCCCGAAGATGTGGTTGAGCTCGGCTTGAGGATCTTGGAAATCGTCAGCCGGACCCGAGTCTGGCTTGTCTTTGTGCTTGTCGGCGCCAGACGATGAAGCCTACTCGGAGGCAAACTTCTTGAGCATGTAGCAGTCTTTGGCTGCGTGCTTGCCCTTGGGGTGAAAGGGGCATGGCCCGCTCATGACTTTCTGGTAGTCGTTGTTCGCTGGGCTGCGACGACTGCGCTCCATGTTGGCCACCCTCGTTGTCTGACTTCGCTTGCGGTGCCAGACTTGTTTTGAGATGGCCCTCATTGTCGGCTTTTCGCCTTCTGGTCTTTCTGTGGGGTCCTCTTTTCTCGTCGAAGGCCTCAGCGACCGCCTCGGCCGAGTCGGTGTAATTTGTTGGCCATGTCGAAGAGCGCCCGGACCGTGGATGGTGGCTTCCGAGTGAATTTGCGATAAGTGGAGTGTCTTTTACCCCTTGCGAAAGCGGCGATGATGGCCTCGTCTTTGACAGTTGGAATTTGGTTGCGCTTCTCGAAAACCTTTTTGATGATTCGCGCAAGACTCATTTTTCTTTGGTGCAGTTGATAAAGATCATGCTCCGAAGCGGGTCTGTCATAGGTCCCTGAAATTAGCGATGAACCGCTCCCTGAGTTGTCCCCAGGAACCGATCGACCGCCTCGGGAGGTGTCAGCTGTCCTCAGCCGAGTCGGCTAGCGCGACTGGGAGGTAGTTAGCCATGACTCTGCTGTCACCCCCAGTAGCTCGAATTGCTTGGGTGTAAACGGTGAGCCAGGACTCGGGGTTTGTCTTGCTGTCGTACTTTTCAATCTCGGTGGGCTTAAAGCCAGTGGGCCAAAATACGTCCTGTAGCTCCCGCGTGAAGGCTGGGATGCCTTCGTCTTCATGAGGACTTCGACTCCGATCTTGGCGGTGTAGCCGCTCATGGTGGACACCGAAGCGCTCGTTTTCGTCCTCCAGTCGGCGGCGTTCATCTTCTTCGCATTCTTCATGTCGAGCGTTTAAGGTGTGGCGAAGGTCGCAGTGCAGTCGGACTCGGAGGTCTTGATTGGGTCGGCGATTGTACTGGCGACGCCGCCGGTTGTCATTGTTTGTGTTGCCGAGCGTTGTTTGCCGGGACTCTTCGCGTTGCCGACTGGAGCCGGGCGCCCAGCGTCACGTTGACGCAGATGAGTCTGCCGCCGGAGACCCGACGGTTGGTCAGTATAACTATGTTGCCGATGTTGTTGCTGCTGACAGGGCAGCAGCTTGATCATCGCCTTGATCTTAGTGATAGTCGGGGTGGCCTGGTGGATCAGCCCGAGCTGGAGTGTGTCCAGCAGAGTTTGGGCTGGCCACAACGTTCTGTTGTGGCGTGACGAAAGATGTCGTGTTCGCCAATCTTGGTTTGGAGGATCTGTTGCTGAGCGACTCGCCCAGCCTGGCGTAGCTCGTTGTGTTGCGGCTGCGATTGGCCTCCTCTTGTTGTAATCGGCACGCCTCCTCCTGTTGCTGCTCTTGTAGTCGGCGCACCTCAGAAGGTGGTGTTGAAGCCATGAAGATTTCGCGGGAGAGGGGGAAGCTTGCCGAATTAGAGTCCGAACTGGTGCTCGAACCGCTGTCCGACTTGGTGTCGGACTCCGAATAGTTTATTGGAGTAAGGACGACTCCGACCTCTCTAGATCCAATCTGAAATGGCGCTTGGCCGTGTCCAAACTGAATTGCTGGAGATCGGGTCTGCTGCGCGGGGTATAGATGCGTAGCGTCACCGGAGCTGTGAGGGAGATTGACGACCTCTCCCCTTCTCGGCCCAACCCGGGCTGGCTCAAGGCCCAGCGCAAATCGGACGCCAAAGGAGAGGGTTGTCCCGATGCTCGGCGATGTGAAGGACTGCCGCAATAAGTCGTTGAAGGAGATGGCGGTGTCCTGCGGGCCGACTGGCGCAATGACGGCTAGTTCCTCGGCTGGCGAGATTGGATCTGCCTCAGCCAAGGTGAGATTGCCGAGTTGGTCGGCAATGAAGTCTAAGATCCTGAAGGTAATTGCATCTCCGGGGGAGAACTTGTTGCTGTTGACTTTGTTGATTGAATCCATCGAAGCTTCTGATGAGGAATTTGCCGGAACCCCTACCTGGCGTGCCAACTGTCAATGCTTTGCAACCGGCAAATAAAACTATGGGGCTACTCGCGAGGGTGAATTCGGTGGACTGCAGAGGAACACAGAAGAGTTATACTGGTTCAGGCCCTCAAAGTGAGGTAATACCCTACGTCCAGTTGAGGTGTTATTCCTCTGAGGTGTTTGATGATCGGTGATCTTGTTCTTCTTGCCCTGAGGGGCGCCCTGCCTCCCTTTATATACTAGGGGACAGGGGTACATAACAAGGATCCCAGCGGATACGGCCAAGGGATTTCCTACTTAGAGATAGAGTCCTATCCGACTAAGACTATGTTTCCTTATTATACAAGGCAAAGCCTGCCAGATGCTATCTTATCTCTAATTATATGGTTCGGCCCATCCTCTATCCGAGTGGCCCATGTACTAGTAATGAGGTATCCGGGGCCCATGGCCTCCACAATCGTTTCACAACATGGCATCGAGGCAAATCCAAAGAAAATCAACGCAATCATGAACATGGCTCCCCGAGTAGCCAAAAGGACATACAGAAGCTGACCAGCTGCATGGTAGCACTCAGCCAATTCGTTTCCCGATTCGGCGAACGGGACATGCCCTTTTTCAAACTATTGAAGATAGTTGACAATTTTAATGGACGCCAGAAGCCCAACAAGCCTTCGAAAACTTCAAGAAGTTCCTCACATCACCACCCGTGTTGGCGTCACCAATGCCCTAGGAACCACTTATGTTGTATCTGGTGGCAACCACTCAGGTAGTCAGCATGGTGTTGGTCGTCGAGCAGGCAAAACCAGGGCATATACAAAAAGTGCAAAGGCCAGTTTACTTTGTCAGCGAAGTCCTAGACGAATCCAAGATGCGATATTCCCAAGTCTAGAAGTTGCTATATGGATTGCTTATAACTGTCTTGAAGCTAGTGCACTACTTTCAGTCGCATTAGGTTATAATCATCACATCGTATTCACTCAGGGATGTCCTACATAATCGCGAAGCCACCGGCAAAATTGCTAAATGGGCGCGCAAATTGATGGCGTTCAACATAGTCTTCCAGCCACGAACAGCAATCAAGTCCCAAGCACTTGCCGACTTTGTGGCCAAGTGGATAGAAGTTCAGATAGCTACACTAGCAATTTGAATACTTGATGATGTACTTCGGCGGTTCTCTACAGATCAACGGAGCAGGAGCTGGTGTCGTCCTAACATCGCCCACTGAAGAAAAAGCTCAAATATGTCCTTCACATACATTTCTAGCATCTCACAATGTTGCTGAGTATGAGGGCACTTATCCACGGCTCCGTATTGCCATAATCACTCAGTATCTGCCGAGGTTTAGTAGTGGTTTCTTGGGGGCGGGGATTCTCAACTCGTGGTAAACCAAGTTATGAAAGACTGGACATGTCTGGATGATAACATGGCAGCATACTGCCAAGAAGTGCAAAAACTGGAGAATAAATTTGACGGGCTAGAAATCACACATGTTTTGCACCAATACAATGAAGTCACAGATGAACTAGCCAACATGGGATCCAAGCGAGAAGTGGTCTCGTCGAGCAATTACTGGAGCATCAGTCAGGAAAAAGCCTAATCTCAAGCAGTCAGGGGCTGAACTTACCCCGGAGAGACGAGAAGTGCTAATCATCACTCAAGACTAGCGGACTCCAATCATCTGATTCTCAATAGAAGATAAGCTCCCAGAAGACCGCAGGCGATGCCGAGCGAGTCAACGCGAAGCAAATGCTTTCTAGTAGTCAGAGAAGACCTTTATCGTTGAAGTGCATCCAGAGTCCTCATGCGCTGTGTCACATCCGAGGAGGGCAGCACAAGCAGATTTTCTGCAGTCATCCACTTGGCATCTAGTGTGCAACCAGCTACATCAAGGACTATATTAGTCGAAAAGGCTTACAAGCAAGGATTTTCTAGCCCAACTGTGGTTACCGATGCTAAAGATATAGGTCCGGATAAGCGAGGATGCCATTTCTTTGCTCGCAAACACATCTACAGCTCAGGAATTACATATCCCAATATCTTGTCCTTCAAGAAAGCGCTAGGAGGGTTTCACACCTTGTTTTTGCAGTGGACAAGTTCACAAAGTGGATTGAGGCAAAAACCCATTGCTACCATCACAGTGGATAGGGCAAAAGACTTTTCATTGGGTATCATATAATACCGATTTGGAGTTCCAATCGCATTATAACAGACAATGGCACTCAGTTCACTGGTGGCATCTTTCAAGATTTCTATGACGACTTCAGCATCAAGATCTGTTATGCTTCAGTGGCTCACCCACGGAGCAATGGGCAGGTCGAGTGCGCAAATGCATGTCTTACAAGGTATCAAGGCTAGGGTGTTTAAACGACTATGATCTTATGCAGGGCAGTGGGTGGAAGAACTCCCATCCGTTCTCTGGTCGCTACGAACCATGGTTAATCGGGCAACAGGGCAATCCCCTTTCTTCGTAGTTGGTGACGCCGAAAACCGCCGGGTGTGCCAAGAAGCTTGCTGACGATCTTTGGTGTCGGCCTGGAGACACGCGAAGGGGGAGATCTGCTTAGCTCCAGTGGAGGTCCCTAAAATATTTGTAGGTTCAGCGCGGGCGTGCCAGTCAATTTGACCAGCAATTGACAAAAGATGAAGAAATTAGAGTTACTGATCATCGGCAGCAACCGATACGGATTCTTCCAGCACGATGCCTGTGGCTATGCCCGTGCCCGGCCTGCCTGTACTTGCGCCCGGGTCCCTCGTGCTCGCGTCCGGGTCTGTGTGTCCTCGGTGCCCGGATCGGCAGCAATTGCGCAATCGGCTATCGGCCGTACGGGCTGATATAGACTCCTCGTAGCGATAGCGATGGCACCTGTGTATCGCTAGGGAAACGATAGTGCTATGAGCAAATAGACAGATTCAGTATAACATGTGCATCGGCTAGGAGCCGATTATCAATAGATAAGCAAATAAGTAAGCCAGCCGACTGCCGAGGAAACACATATGCATCGGCTAGAAAACCGATGATAATATAGATGACAAAACAGTACTGGAAATACAGTCGGCTTGATAAAAAGATAACCTATCTAAGCACTCCGATAGAACGTCGCTATAGACGATATAGTGGATCAGCCACAAGGATAAATCTCTTATTATCGATCTAGTAAGTCAAACTAACTGATGCAGCAGAAACAGATCGATAATAGTAAAGGAACCTCATAACGAACCGTAGCCTAATGCAACTGTGATGAAAATAACTTACGGCTATACATTCCGATAGAGAGACGCTGCGGCAAAGAAACCTAATTCAGCCTAGCAGGAACGAATTTATCGCTGGCAGTTCAGTAGTCGGACCTCTCAACGATGCAGCACCGAACTGATGCTATAGAAATCCGGCCAGTAAACTGGATAAGATCTACGCACAGTGAGCGTGATGTGGTATAACCTGACCCGGCCTAGAGGTCGGACCGAACCGATGCAGGCCGTAGACAGAAGGGCAGATACACACTGGTAATCGGGGTGAAGAGTCTTACCCTCTCGGGAGTTTTCGGATAACCGCATGCAAGCCCCGATCCGAGATCGGCACTAGAACCACGTACGAAAGGTTGGCGATGCGCCGAGTTTAATTGATACGACTTATCTAAGTTAGCTTTACGTTTCCGCAAGCGCAAGTGGAAAAATTCGGGCATACCGTATATATACCCCGAGTTACAGAAGAGATTTATAGACACGTAACAAGACTTGTTATAACTAGAAAAGGAAAGACTAATCGGACAAGAGATCAGGTCCTAAAAGATAAAACTATCTAATAGATAAAATAATTAAACTGCCATAGCGTGTCTTCACGATTCCTTCCCGAATCCGGCTTCTTCGATATACTCCCAACGCTGACAATATCACTCTTTCCTTAACCAAGTCCGACGCAATCGACCAAAATTTTTGGACGTTAACAACACATTCCCCCCAATTCGGAGTTTGTTATCAAACTTCGAATTCTTCATTCTGTTTGGGGCCTCATCATAAATCTCTTCCTGGCTCCTGAAATCCTTTCATGGAACCGATACTTCTGTACTAGATGTGCTAATATATCTTGAATCTTCTGATGAAAATTTTTCCTTGATACGCGACCACGAACCAAACCTCTATAGAGAATGCTTAACTCGGCCACTGTGCATCACCAGACTTAACATAACACAGGCTTCTAACATCACGAAACGCTGGATATATTCTGCGACTGATCCTCCGGCTTCTTATTAAAACACCGATGTATAAGTCTATCAATCAACATCTCCTACATGTCCCTACAAAGAAATACTTGTGGAATCGCTTTTCCAGATCGGCCCAACCTCCGAACTGAGTTAGATGACAATGAAGAAAACATTAAAGGCCGATCCGGATATGATAACGGGGAAGAGTCCTCTAACTCTCAAAGCTTCTACACAGCCGATGCGCTTCCACACTGCGTCCAAGAATGGCTGACATGCTCACTGTCAGAACTCATTCTTAGCCCTGAGAATTTCGGAAGGTCTGGCACTTGTATCGGCGCGGCAACAGGACTCTTCAACCAATTGGATATGAGATGCCGATACATAAACTTTCTCCTTTCGGAACATCTTAGACGAATGTTCTTTCACACCGTTGTGATCTTGGTAAATTTTTCTTTGGATCTCACCGTAAATGACGCAGAGGTGGAGTTGGTAGCACGATTCTGATTCGATATTCCCTCGGATAGTTGTACTCAGGAACAGCTTGGATAACTTGTTGATGCGGCCCATAGTAGCAGTTTGATTTATCTTGAGGAACCCATTTGTGCCATATCGGTTCGGTCCCGGGTAATTGACATCGCTCTACTGCGTTCTTGATCAAAGCTTGTAAATGTGTTACTCATACCAGATTGATCATCCACGCTGATGACTGCTTTTATAAACATGTCTTGGATGGCTTTTTGTGAACTTGCAGACGATTATGGCTCGACTCGTCAATGAGAACAGGCTTTGGAAACTGTAATTTTTGAATGGCCTTGATCTGTCAAGGCCGAAGGACGTAGACAAAGGCTTCTGGAAACTCATGATATTCTGCTCACTGTTTCTGTTTTCGGTCAAATCTTTCCATTGTGACTGGAATCATACTGTCTGTGTGACTCGTTTTCCCAGCATGTTGAATGTTCTGGTCAACAGTAAAAAACGTGTTGTTTAGCCGTAGGAATATACTGTATAATATAAGATGTGTACCCACGGGCGTGCAAAATGTTTGGTTGACGCGAACAACCGCCGGGTGTGCAGAGAAGCTTGCTGACGATATTGGTTGGCGCCTGGAGACACGCGAGGCCTGTGAAGATCTGCTTAGGTCCATGCAGGCCTAAATATTAGTTCGGGGCGTCAATCACTTTGACCCAGCAATTGACAGGAGATGAAGTAAATTAGATTGCACTCCCCCATGGCCAGCAAAAGCGATCACGGATCTATAACCGACCTCGATATGCTCCCGTGCCCGGGCCTCTGCTTTACACTCTGCAAGCCCGAGAGTCTCGTGCTCACGGCACCCCGCGTCCGGGTCCTTGTTGGTCACCGTGGCCGAATACGGCAGAATATCTGCGCATCGGCTTTACGGCCGATACGCGGGCTGATATAACCCCCAAGCCCGACTAGCCGAGTCAGCCGCACTGCACCTGCAGTATCGCGCTCGCGCAAACCGATAGCATCGCTACTGACACATAGACAAGATGCTCAGTCAGTATAACATGTGCATCCTAGAGACCGATTATCAATAGATAACGCCGCAAATAGTAGCCCCCAGCCGACTGCCGAGCAACACATACTAGACGGCTAGAAACGATGATAATATAGATGACCAAACAGTATGGATAATACCTCAGTCGGCTTTAAAAAGAAACCTATCGGCTAAGCACTCCGATAGAACGTCGCATATACACCGATAGCAGATACACACCCGACACAGGATAATCTATTATTATCGATCTAGTAGTTCAAACCTAACTGATGCAGCACAGATCGATAATAGAAAGGAACCTCAACGAGCCGATAGACCTAATGCACATATGATGAAAATAACTGATACCGCTATACATTCCGAAAGCAAACGCTCTGCGCAAAAAACATCAGCTAGCAGGAACGATTTTATCGCTGGCAGTTCAGTAGCGGACCCATATAACCGATGCAGCACGAACTGAGATAATCGCCCCATAAACTGATAAGATCTACGCACGCGTGATGTGTATACCTGACCAGCCTAAGGAGTCGGACCGAACCGATGCAGCCGTAGACAGATCCAGATACAGCCGTGGTTAAGCCGACTACCATATACCGACTAGAATATTCGGACCTAACCGAGAAAGCTCTACGCCGATTAGAGGTAGTCGGACAGAGTGACGAGTCTACCCTCGCAGGATTCGGACCTAACCGATAACAGCCCCGCTCGAGAAGCAAGAACCCGTCGAAATTGGCATGCGCCGAAGTTTAATGATCGTTGATAGTTTACACATCCCGGCACGTATATACTAAATACTCGATACAAGAGTCCTTATAGGACACTAACAAGACTTCCTAACTAGAAAAGGAAACTAACAGACCTAATCGGGACAAGAACAGGTTCCTAAAAGATAAAACTATCTAATAGATAAGATAATTAAACGCCAAGGCGTGGTCTTCACGATTCCTCCCGAATCCGCTTCCTTCTGATTACTCCCAACGGCTGATATCACTCTTTCCTTAACAGTCCGACGCGAATCGTACCAAATTTGCGTAAAACAGGGGTTCTATGTGCTGAGCGTATTACCAACTGTGTTGGAGTTCAGCTCTCTACGAGTTTAGGCCCACTCAGAAGACAAGTCAAATGAAGACCGACTGGTCGAGCTCGATCAGTTGGGAAGAAGCAAGGGACATCACAATTATCAGTCGGTGAAGTATCTTTCAAGGCCTATTCATTGTCACAGTCATAATGTCCGTGGCTACGCCTTTTCGGTGGGAGATCTCATTTTGAGAAAAATTCAGGCCACCAAAGATAGGCATAAATTATCTTCCCTATGGGAGGGGCCGTTCATATCACTAAGGTAACACGTCGCCCCCCCCCTACGACTGAAGACAGAAGACGCGTCCTAGTAAAACAACTCTGGAACAGAGAACAGCATATTCTTTTCTATACCTGAGCAGAGTACTCAATTTTATATAAATAAATAAAGTTTTTTGGTCTGACTCACTACGTCGATTGTTTCAACCGAGTAGTGAGTCGGGGGCTACATGATGACAACATGTCTTCTGTTATTACTAAAGTTTGAGTCTATTTTATCTAAGTTATGAAGTTTTATAACGATTATGCTGTCTTGCCGAGTATAGTCTCATGGGACAGATGCTTTTTGATGTTGATCTCTTGTCGCTTTGCATAGATTGGCTAGTCGAGTAAAACTAATTATGACTAAGATAGAACATGCACTCAGCAAGATATCACAACAACCAAAAATATTTACAATACACAGAAATTGTTTAAATCCTTCTCATATGCCGATTACCTAAGCAGAGTTTGTCTTTATAATGGCAGATCTTCAGCAATTGCCCGAGCAGTCAGCCTAATCTAGTTGATCAACTCCAAGCCTTCCACCAGGGTGGTGCCCTCAACAAAGCCTTCGCTAACTGTCTCAATATCTACCCAGGGTAGAGAGACTTTGTCATGGCCAATGCTTGAGATATGCCCACGGTGGCATGCTGAGTGGTGAATTCTTTCAAGATGGCTGGAACCTCTTCAAGACGTTGAACCACCTGGGAGGGAGAGCCTGAGCTAGATCCGGCTTGGCCTTGCTGCATAATGTCTAATAAAGTCTTCGCTGAATCCACTATGGCATTCCGCGAATCCTTTATTACTTTGATCTCCTCGGCAAAGGCACTGAATTGAGTCACGCATTGGTCTTGAAGGCTACTCATATAGAAGAGAAGACGTAAGCAAGTTTGGATATTTAGTCGGATAGAGTACAAGAGTGGATATGCAACTTATTCGCTTACTCGGTGTCGACCTTGGACTTCACCTATTTGAGCTCTTTTAGCTCCTTTTTCAGGCGCTCGATTTCTAGGGATTGGTTGTTCAGATTTGTCTCGAGAGCTACGGCCAAGCAAGACTAAATATTAGAAACGTAGATAGTGAAACTAGAGTCACTCGAGCAGAAAGGAGATTTACCTCTAATGGTCCTAATTTTCTTCCACTGCTCATCCCACAGCTTATTGACCGAGTCCTTGAACCAATCCTCCCTCTCCTTGCTGGTCAGTTCCAGCTCGTCCTTGGTGGCCTGGAGCTGGTTAAGTTGAGTAATTTGAGGAGCGAGTTGGGTGAGGACCTTACTCATCTTCTCAAACAGCTCGACAATTTTCTGCACAAACAAGGTAATCATCAGACAAAGCAAGTTATAGTCGGACAAGCAACAAGATCAGTCAATCAGCCTAAAGTTGAAAATACAGTCGGTCGAGTTGTATACCTGGACCTGACTTGAAGCTTGGATGGTAGCCTCCATCAGCCTGACTTTCTCCCTCTGGGTAGCCTCCTCGTTCAATTCAAAAGTCTCTTTGTTCCCCTTCGAGGTGACCCAGTAAAACACCCTGGGGAAGTTTGGCAGAGGGGCTTCAAGTCAAGGGAGGTCATCATCTTTTGAGGACAAGGATAATGGAGGAGAGGGGGTCCTAGGTCTTCGGCCTTCAGGGGGCGCTTGTTCTTCGATGGACTCGGCAGTCGAGGCTTCGGCTGCATTGGTGGTCCCAACGGGGTGAAGTCTGTGGCCCAGCCGAGTGAGCTAGCTTAACCTCGAGGGCTGGAGTAGCACTCGGCTCAGGTTGAGGATCTGCTGGCCCGGCCTCAGTTGGGACAGGGATGGCAATGGGGGTTGGTGGCGCTGTCCCCTTGGGATCAGCGCCACTTGGCTTCTTGCATGATCGCATTACAATCAACACATTGCAACACAATTCAAGATTTTTCGAAGATTGACAATTACATACATCCTGGAAGTCTTAAATCTCCACCCCTGTGTACCAGGGGTCGAGGCAGTCGGCGATAGGCCTAAAGGCCTACTCAGAGGAGATGCGCCACTTGCTGTCGGGCCCAGAGGCGCGGCGGTAGGTGGTGTAGGACTTGGGCTAGTCGGTGATGCACTGGGTGCGGCCAACTAGGTCGAGGGAGAAGTCAGCGGTGTGGTTCTGGCACTGGTTGGTGCTAGGGCTATGCTGCTGGAGTCCCTTATCATGGGACTGGCTGATACCTTACTCGACACATCATTCTTCTTGGCCTGGTCCATCATGGGTTGCTTCCTAGCCCTCTTGGGGATGGGTTGGATAGCCGATGGGCTGGCCGGCTGTTTCCTAGACATCCTAACCGGTTGGCTGGGAGGGTTCGACGAAAATTTAGCAAATTCCTGCAAGTATGATATACGAAGGCAGATTCAATTGACCTAGATTCATATCCACCAACACAGACAAGAATCGAGACAATCAATAAACAAGGCATTACTATCGGCTAGGGCCTGCCCTAGCAGTAGGGCTTTGAAGCCCTCTCGGCGTCCAGGGTCTCGACTATTCCGTTAACGAAGTAGCCGAACCACTCTTGGTGGCACCGCTTCAGCGAGGTCTTTAGGGGAACATGAAGGTAGGCCTTCTTCATCTCATTGTAGAGTTGAAGACCTGCTCCCCCTATCACCTGGGGTTTGGATTTTGAGGGTCATGGCTTGACATGGAAAAGAAAACGGAAGACATCAAATGGGGATTGACCCTAAGAAAGGTTTCACAAAGGGTCACAAAAATTGGGATCTGGAGGATGGAGTTGGGGTTGAGATGGATGAGCTCGATTTTGTAGTAATCGAGGAGGCTACGGAGAAAATTGAAAGACGGAAGAGCGAATCCCCTATTGAAGAAAGAAGCGAAAACCACGAGTTCGTGGGAGTTTGAAGAGGGGATACACTCACCAATGGCGGGACGCCAGTTGATGAGCACCTTGGGCTAGAGGCACTTCTTCCTCTCCAGATGAGCCAGCTGTGGAGGCCATGGGCCCCGGGTACCACATGAGAAGCATTAGGGCCACTCGGACAGAGGATGGGCCTAACCTTGTAATTAGGGATACAATGGGAGTCGGCATACATTACCTTGTACGACAAGGAAAAGATATAGTCCTAGTCGGGCACATTGTATTCCTAAAGGGAAATCCCTTGGTCGCAGTCCGACTGGGATTCCTACCCTGTAATCCTGTTCCTCTGGTATATAAGGGGAGGAGGGCGCCCCCTAAGGGCAACTCATACAATCTCACCAGAGAAACCTCAAAGGCAATACACAACAGCTGGAAGTAGGGTATTACCTCACCTCAAGGGCCTGAACTAGGATAAATCGTCTCGTGTTCCTTTGCAATCCATCAAGTTTAGGTCTCACGAATAGCCCCATATTATTATTGTTGATATAAAACATCAACAGTTGGCGCGCCAGGTAGGGGCATCAGCGAGATCATCTTTGACAAGCCTGATGGATTCAACCACCCAAGTTGTCGATGTTTTACACCAACAATAATAATATGGGGCTACTCGTGAGACCTAAACTTGATGGACTACAAAGAAACACGAAAGGTTTATATTGGTTCAGGCCCTTGAGATGAGGTAATACCCTACGTCCAGTTGTGGTGTATTTCCTTTGAGGATGTATGATTGTGATCTTGGTGATTCTGCCCTTGAGGGGCGCCCTGCCTCCCCTTATATACTGGGGGACAGGGCTACAAAGTAGGAGTCCCAGTCAGACTACGACCAAGGGATGTCCTTCTAGGAGTACAACGTGCCCGACTAGGACTGTATTTTCCCTATCGTACAAGGTTAAGTTTGCCGAGTTTTATTGTATCCCTAATTACAAGGCTAGGCCCATCCTCTGTCTGAGTGGCCCAATAGCTTCTCATGAGGTACCCTGGGCCCATGGCACCGACAGCAGCCCCAGAGACCTTTATAGTTGAGTCACAGCTGATGCCGAGTGCTCATCCCCCACGCTGAAGAATTCCCGAGTGCATTGCTCCTGAGTACTCTTTGTCCGAGTGCTTCTTCTCCCGAGTCCTGCTTCATGTCAGCTGGCAACGAGGCAACGAAGGGCTTCATGTAGAAATATGAATAGTGTGCGCCGAATAAGCGCACCTATTAGGTGTAGCCTCCGACTGTGTGCTTAATTGTGAAACAATTAAACATAAAGTCAAAGATCTTTAACCTTGTACTCTTTCCCAAGTAGTGTACTACTAGTATGTGAGACTCTTCAGCATCATGTCAGCTGGAATGATTTTTGCTCATGGCAAATAATGGCTAAGCATGTAAGCCAAGTACCACTTTATGAATTTTAACCCAATACGTGGTCAGGTGTACTTGAGAGATAACTGCATCCCAATTTTAATGGAGACCAACTGTCGATCCTTATCAGGATATATCCTCAATACCTTGTAAATAATGTAGATACCCGAATGTATACACCCGATTGTAGGCTTAACATGAAGCATATCTGAATATTTAATCAGTTTTTGTGAATAGCACCTGCACTGTGATTTTAACACAGTCAGCGAGCGGCCCAATAGATTGTGCTATCAAGAAACTCATATCTTTGGCCTACTACCGAATAAGCCGGCGTAAACCGACCTACCTAGCGCAGCCCTATAAAATTAGCATCCCTCACATGTCAGGAAGAGTACTCTAGCATCGGTAACTGCAATCAGCCAGAGGAATCCTTGTCCACAAGCCTTTCCAACTTATGTTCTAGATGCAGCATGATTGCCACAGATGCCCGAGTAGATATATTACAGGATTTGGCTGGCGACCCTCATGGGGCGTACCCAACTCAGCGGAGTGGTACCCGAACTCTGACTGGTGCCGGAAGTTGGTTTTAGCCGAATAAGGTACCCAAACCTCGCATTAGCATAGGATTCGGCTGGCGACTCTCATGGGGCGTACCTCACCCAGCAAAGTGGTACACGAGCTCTGACTGGTGCCAGAGATCGGTTATTAGCCAAATAAGGTACCCGAACCTCACATTAGCATAGGATTCAGCTAGCAACCCTGATGGAGCATACCTCACCTAGTAGATTTGTGACCGAATAAGGTATCCAAACCTAGCATTAGGGTAGGATCCGGCTAGCGATCCTCATGGGGTGTCCCTCACCTAGCCGAGTGGTACCCGAGCTCCGACTGGTGCCAAAAGTCGGTTTTTAGCCCACACACCAATCCCGACTAGTGCGAGTACTCGGACAATGGCTCTCGTGGAGCATTCCAAGTGATTCTTGAAGCATCGCACTCCAAGTGTATCTTGGCAGACTGGTCCAGCCCCCGAGCGTAGGAGATAGGCTCGTAGCCCCGAGTTCCTTTTACGCGTATCCGGAATTGGCCCTGCATTATAAACATATTGGATGAGTAGCATCTGATGATGAAAACAATCACCCAAAGAAAATTTATGTATTTTACAATATATGTAAATATGTGTTCCTCCTCTTATTGATATTAGTTTCCCCGAGTAGTTGACCCCTTACGTTTAAGCACTCTGCCCGACTAGTCATAGCCCCCTAGCGTTGGGAGTTGGCTCATAGCTCTTTCCCAGACACGCATTTTGGGTGACTTGAGTTCATCTTTCATGGAGCAAAGTTTCACGGATCAGAATTTATGCTACTCGAGTACTTTTGCAATCATTAAGAGAAAAACAGAAAATTGTGCAGCTTGTACACCTATTAGGTGTAAGAGGCTGCAGCATTGGCGAGGCCAAGTGAGGAAATATTTATCAGAAAGTGACTTAGCTGTTCGGTATTTGGGAGTGGGGATGCCATCCTTGTGTTTGGGCTTTTGAGCCCCTGAGCATGTCGCTTGTTGTTCTGATAATCTTCAGTTGTAGGAGGTCAAAGATGCTTGTGACCAACTGCCACAGTAAAGTCGTCCAACTTGCATTTGTTGTTCCCAGCCTTAGTCGGGGCCGCATTATCGATGTCCTTCCACTTCTTCTAATAGGGTGCCTTTTTGTCATCGAGGGCCTTAGCAACAGCATCGGCTGAGTTGGTGTACTTGTTTGCCATGTCGAATAGAGCCTTGACAAAGTTGGGAGGCTTCTGAGTGAATTTAGTGATGAACTATCTTTGACTCCTTTTCAAAAGGCGGCGATGATGACCTCGTCCTTGATCATTGGGATTGAATTCTTCTTCTCAGAGAACCTCTTGATGAAATCACGAAGAGACTCATTCTTCCTTTGATGCAACTGATACAGATCGTACTCGGAAGATAGCCTCTCATACATTCCCTGGAAGTTGGCGATAAAACATTCCCGAAGTTCTCCCCAAGAGCCGATTGACCTCTTTGGAAGTCCTGTTAGCCATGTCCTCGCTGAGTCAGCTAGAGCGACTGGGAGGTAGTTAGCCATGGCCTTGTGATCTCTTCCAGTTGCTCGGATCGCTAGAGTGTAGACCGTGAGCCAGGACTCGGGATTGGTCTTCCCATCGTACTTCTCGATTCCAGTTGGCTTAAAACCCAACGGCCAATTGACTTGTTGCAGCTCCTGGGTGAAGACCGGTACTCCTTCATCTGCATGAGGACTCTGGCCCCAACTACGATGGTGAAATCGCTCGTGGCAGAGGCCGAAGCGCTCGTTCTCATCTTCTAGTCAGCGCTGCTCATCTTCCTCACATTCGCAGCGCCGTGCGTTGATGTCTTGCCGAAGATCACATCGTAGTTGGCCTCAGAAATCCTAGTTGGCCTGACGGTCGTCTTGATGTCAGTGCCGCCGGTCATTATTACGGTTGCCGAGTGACGTCTGGCGTGACTCCGTGTGCTGCTGACTGGAGCTGGCCGCTCGGCATCGCGTTGTGGCGGATGAGACTGCCATTGGAGTTGCCGATCGGTTGGTCGGTATGAGGGTATCGCCCGACTGTTGGTGCTGCTGACATGCAGCAGTGGTGATCATGGCTTTTATCCTTGCTATAGTCGGGGTGGCCTGATGATCAGGCCCAAACTAGAGCGTGTCCAACAGAGTTGCAGCGGCTACGACGTTTTGTTGAGGTGTAACAAAGACGTCATGGTCGCCGACTCGGGTTTGGAGGATTTGTTGCTGAGCAGTCCGCCCAGCCCTGCGCAGGTCATCGTTGCGGGTGTGCAGGCATCTTGCTTCTTCCTCTTGTTGTTCTCGCAGTCGGTGGGCCTCCTCCTCTTGCTGCTCGCGTAGTCGGCGTGCTTCTTGAGTGGGAGCTAAACCCTTGGATATCATAAAGACTTCACGCGGCGGAGAGAAGCTTGCCGACCTGCTATCCGACTTAGAGTCGGAGTCCAACTGAGAGTCGAAGTCGGAATAGTTGAAGGGGGTAGTGATGACTCCAACCTCCCTAGATCCAATCTCGAGCAGCTCTGGGCCATATCCGAGTTGAACCCCAAGGGATCAGGTTTGCTGCATCAGATGTTGATCAAAGATGTCCCCAGCATTGCTAAGTCCGAACGGGAGATCGATGATCTCTTCTTTTCTTAGCCTGTTCTCGGCTGGATCAAGTCCGAGTCCGAGTCAAACACCAAAAAAAGAATTGTCCCTAGACTCAGGCATGTTGAAGATCGCCACAGCAAGTCAACGAGGGTTGCCTCAGCGTTATGTGGACCGATCGGCGTGGAGCCGGCTTGGTCCCTGGCTGATCGGATCGGGTCTGAGTCAAACAGGGTGAGGTTGCCGACTTTGTCGGCAACGAAGTCGAGGCTCCTGAAGCTGATTGTTTGCCCAGGGAAGAAGTTGATGCCATCGACTCCCTTGATTGGATCCATCAGGCTTGATGAAGATGATCTCGACGATTCCCCTACCTAGCGCGCCAACTGTCGATGTTTTACACTGGCAATAATAATATGGGGCTACTCGTGAGACCTAAACTTGATGGACTACAAAGGAACACGAAAGGTTTATACTGGTTCAGGCCCTCGAGATGAGGTAATACCCTACGTCCAGTTGTGGTATATTTCCTTTGAGGATGTATGATTGTGATCTTGGTGATTCTACCCTCGAGAGGCGCCCTGCCTCCCCTTATATATTAGGGGACAGGGTTACAAAGTAGGAGTCCCAGTCGGACTACGACCAAGGGATCTCCTTCTAGGAGTACAACATGCCCGACTAGGACTGTATTTTCCCTGTCGTACAAGGTTAAGTCTGCTGAGTTCTATTGTATCCCTAATTACAAGGCTAGGCCCATCCTCTATCCGAGTGGCCCAATAGCTTCTCATGAGGTACCCCGGGCCCATGGCACCGACACAAGTCGACGGTGTCAAGTGCTTCCCCGGGCACATGATTAGCTTCGGGAGCCTCGGCTTCATTACCGACAAGTTCGGCGACCTCACCCTGTCTGATTCGGACTCGATCCGATCGGCCAAAAATCAAGCCGACTCCACGCCGGTCGGCCTACTCAACACTGTAGCAATCTTTGGTGAGATGCTACAGCGATCCCCAACATGCCCGGGCCTCGAGACAACTCTTTCTTTCGGTGTTCGACTCGGACTCTGCCTCGAGCCAGCCGAGATCGGGCTAAGAGAGGAGGAGGAAGTCAATCTCCTGTTCAGACTCGGCAACGCCACAGATAACTTCAATCAACATCTAATGCGGTAGACCCGATCCCTTGGAGTTCAACTCGGATACGGACCAGAGCCACTTGAGATGGAATCTAGGGAGGTCCGAGTGGTAATTACCCCCCTCAACTACTCTGATTCCGACTCTAAGTCGGATAGCAGTTTGGCAAGCTTCTCTTCACCACGCGAAATTTTCATGGCGTCCAAGAACTTGCCGACTCCCACTCAAGAGGCACGCCGACTACACGATTTACAAGAAGAAGCCTGCTAACTACGTGAACAACAGGAGGAAGACGCAAGACGCCTACAGGCCGAGCGCGACGCTCGCAATGACATAGCTAACTGGACTTCCTAAGAGGTCAATCGGCTCCTGGGGAGAACTCCGGGAACGCTTCATCGCCAATTTCCAAGAAACATACATGAGGCCATCTTTCGAGTATGATCTGAATCAGTGCCATCAATGGAAGAACAAGTCTCTTTGTGATTTCATCAAGAGGTTTTTTGAGAAGAGGAATTCAATCCTGAAGATCAAGGACGAGGTCATCATCGCCGCCTTCCATAAGGGAGTCAGAGACACCCCGTTCATTGCCAAGATTACTCAAAAACCTCCCTCTTCTGTCAAGGCTCTTTTTGACATGGCGAACAAATACGCTGACTTGGCCAACGTAGTTGCTAAGACCCTACACAACTAGAAGGAGCCCCGGCAGAAGGACCAAAAAGACAACGACAAGCCAGAACAGAACAAGTTCGGCAACCGCAAGTGCAAGTCGGACAACATGGTGGCTGCTATGGAGTGTACTCGGCCGCGACCCCCGAGGACAGAAGAGTACCAAAAAATGATGAACGGGCCATGCCCCTTTCATCCAAAGCGCAAGCATCTTGGCTAAGGACTACTTCATGCTCAAAAAGTTTGCTTCCGAGCAGACTTCGACATCTGGCAGCAATAAAGACAAGGACAAGCTAGATCCAAGCCTAGCCGGCGACTATCAAGATCCCCAGGCTGAGCTTAACCGCATCTTCAGAGGGCCAACTGCATACGAGTCCAAGAGGAAGCAGAAGCTCACAACACGCGAAGTCAACTTGGTCTCTGCAGACACCCCCCAGTTCTTGCGTTGGTCAAAAACACCAATCACATTTGACCACGCAGATCACCCCGACCGGGTTACTCATCTAGGACGTTACCCACTCGTTCTGGACCCAGTCATTAGAAGCGTCAAATTAAAAAAGGTTCTTATCGATGGAGGAAGTGCTCTCAATATTTTGTTCGCCAAGACGTTCGACGAGATGAAGATCCCTCGTTCCGAGCTACGGCCAAGTACAGTGCCCTTCCATGAGGTAATCCCCGGCCTGTCTTCCACTCCACTCGAATAGATAACTCTGCAAGTTACATTTGGCACGTGGGATAATTTTTGCACCGAGAATATTTGCTTCGAGGTTGCCGACTTCGAGACCACGTATCACGCAATACTCGGACAGCCAACACTAGCCAAATTCATGGCAGTGCTGCATTATACATACATGATGCTCAAGATGCCGGGACCAGCCGGAGTGCTTTCTCTTCACAGCGATGTCAAGCAAGCCTTCACCTGCAACAAGGAGAGCTGTGAGTTGGCCCAATCTCAACAAGCGACAATCGGGCAAAACAACATCCGACTAGCTGCTACAATTGCAAGCGAGGACGATCAAGTGTCGATGTTTTACACCGGCAATATGAATATGGGGCTACTCGGCGGATGGAAACTCGGTGGATTGCAAAGGAACACAGGGAGATTTTATACTGGTTCAGGCCCTCATGTGAGGTAATACCCTACGTCCAGTTTGGGGTGTATTCCTTTGAGGAATTATGGTGGCGATTCTGATGAACTGTGTGAACCTTGTAGTCGTGCCCTCAGGGGGTGCCCTGCCTCCCCTTATATACTGGGGAACAAGGTTACAAAGTAGGAGTCCCAACCAAACTCTGGCCAAGGGATCTCCTTTTAGAGATATAACTTGCCCGACTAGGACTGTATATTCCTTATCGAACATGGCTAAGTCTGCCGAGTCCTATCATATCTCTAATTACAAGGCTAGGCCCATCCTCTATCTGAGTGGCCCATATGCTTGTGATGAGGTACCCGGGCCCCATGGCCTCCACATCAAGTTCCGGCAAAAAAGCAGACAAGTTTGGGAATTTCAGTAGACTTTGAAGCAAAAAAGATCCCCCTGGACCCTTCCGACCCCTCCAAAACTTCTCTTGTCAGGAATGGACTTGCCCCCAAATAGGAGACGAGCTCGTCACCTTCCTCTAGGAGAACAGGGATATAGTTGCTTGAAAACCTTCCGACATGCCTGGTGTACCAAGGGAGGTGATCGAGCATTCCCTCAACGTCAAACTAGGCACCAAACTAGTTAAACAATGACTACGGCACTTCGCACAGGACAGCAAAGATGCTATTTGGGAGGAGATAACCAAGCTCCTTGCAGTTGGGTTCATCAAAGAGGTCTACCACTTGGATTGGTTGGCAAACCTAGTCTTGGTCTGGAAGAAGAACAGTAAATGGCGCATGTGCGTCGACTACACCGACTTAAACAAGGCGTGCCCTATAGACCCATTTGGTCTACCCAGAATAGATCAGGTGGTGGATTCAACTGCGGGGTGAGAACTTCTCATCTTTCTCGACTATTACTCAGGATATCACCAAATCAGCTTGAAGGAGGAGGACTGCCTAAAGACTTCTTTCATTACGCCGTTTGGATCATACTACTATGTCACTATGCCGTTTGAGTTGAAAAACGCTGGAGCAACGTATCAACGAGCAATTCAGTGGTGTTTACACACTCAACTCGGGCACAATGTGGAGGCGTATGTCAATGACATGGTGATCAAGACAAAATCCAAGGAAAACCTCATCGCCAACTTGGAAGAAACTTTCCAAAGCATTCAGAGATTCAAGATGAAGTTGAATCCAGATAAGTGCGCCTTTGGTGTACCGTCCGAAAAGTTACTCGGCTTCATCGTATCACATCAAGGCATCGAGGCCAATCCAGAGAAAATCAACGCTATCATGAACATGGCACCCCCAACTAGCCAAAAGGATGTCCAAAAGCTGACTGGTTGCATGGCGGCACTCAGCCGATTTATCTCCCGACTTGGTGAACGGGGCATGCCCTTTTTCAAACTATTGAAGAAAGTGGAAAATTTTCAATGGACACCTGAAGCCCAGCAAGCCTTCGAAGACTTAAAAAATTTCTCACATCACCACCAGTGTTGGCATCACCCATGCCCCAACAACCGCTAATGTTATACTTGGTGGCAACCAGTCAGGTAGTCAGCACAGTGCTTATAGTTGAGTGAGCAATGCTAGGGCATATACAGAAAATACAAAGGCCAGTCCACTTCATCAGCGAGGTCCTAGCCAACTCCAAGATGAGATATCCTCAAATCCAGAAGCTATTATATGGTCTACTCATCACTGTCCGGAAGTTGGTGCACTATTTTCAATCGCATCAAGTAACTATTGTCACATCGTATCCACTCGGGGATGTCCTATATAACCACGAGGCCACTGACAGGATCGCTAAATGGGCGCTTGAGTTGATGGCGTTTGACATCATATTTCAGCCACGGACAGCAATCAAGTCTCAAGCTCTAGCAGACTTCGTGGCCGAGTGGACAGAAGTCCAGACGACTACAAACACGGACAAGCTAGAGGACTGGACGATGTGCTTTGATGGTTCTCTACAGATCGGCGGTGCAGGGCTGGAGTCGTGCTAACGTCACCCACTGGGGAAAAACTAAAGTACGTTCTCCAGATTCACTTTTCGGCTTCCCACAATGTTGTGGAGTACGAGGCACTCATCCACGAGCTCCGCATTGCCATATCACTCGCCATCCGCTGACTGGTCGTACGCGGGGATTCTCAACTTGTGGTCAACCAAGTCGTGAAAGACTGGACATGTCTCAACGATAATATGGCGGCGTATTGTCAGGAGGTACAAAAGCTGGAAAACAAGTTCGATGGGCTGCAGATAACTCATGTATTGCGACAATACAATGAAGCTGTAGATGAATTGGCCAATACGGGATCCAAACGAGAAGTGGTCCCGACCGGAATTTTTGTCAAGCAACTATTGGAGCCATCCGTCAAGAAGAAACCAGTGCTTGAACAGTTGGGGACTGAACCTACCTGTCGATACTTTGCACCAGCAATAAAACTATGGGGCTACCCGGCGAAGCTAAATTCGGTGGATTGCAGAGGAACACAGAGAAGATTTATACTGGTTCAGGCCCTCGATGTGAGGTAATACCCTACATCTAGTTGAGGTGTTATTCCTCTAAGGTGGTTTGTGATCAATGATCTTCCGTGCCCTCATGGGGCGCCCTGCCTCCCTTTATATACTAGGGGACAGGGGTACATGATAAGGATCCCAGCCGGATACGGCCAAGGGATTTCCTTCTTAGAGATAGAAACCTATCCGACTAAGACTATATTTCCTTATTATACAAGGCAAGGCCTGCCGGGTGCTATCTTATCTCTAATCACATGATCTGGCCCATACTCTATCCGAGTGGCCCATATACTGGTAATGAGGTACCTGGGGCCCATGGCCTCCACAGTAGCCCCTGAGACCTTCATAGTTGAGTCACAGCTGAAGCCGAGTGCTCGTCCTCCACGGTGAAGATTGCCCGAGTGCGATGCTCCCGAGTACTCTTTGTTCAAGTAAGTCTTCTTCCCGAGTCTTGCTTCATGTCAGCTGGCAACGAGGCTATGAAGGGCTTCATGTAGATGTATGAATAGTGTGCACCGAATAGGCACACCTATTAGGTGTAGCCCCCCGACTTTGTGCTTAATTGTGAAGACAATTAAACATAAAGTCAAAGATCTTTACCCTAATAATCTTTCCCGAGTAGGTTACTACTGGTATATGAGATTCTTCGGTATCATGTCAACCGGAATTTAATATATAGTCTTGCCGAATAGCATGCCACTCGCCTATAGGACTCTTCGACTTCATGTCAGTCGAAATATGTGTTTATAGTCTTGCCGAGTAGGATGCTACTCGTATATGGGACTCTTCAGCGTCATGTCAGCTGGAAAGAGGGGTTTATAGTCTTTTCCGAGTGGCGTCCCACTCAGAAGTTAGACTCCTCTGCATCATGTCAGCGGGAAAAGATGTTTATAGTCTCTCCCGAGTAGTGCACTACTCAAAAGTTAGACTCTTCAGCGTCATATCAGCTAGAATGACGTTGCTCATGGCAACCGTTGGCCAAGCATGTAGGCCGAGTACCACTTTCATAAATCCACGGCGTGGTCAGGTGTACTCGAGAAAGATACCTACATCCCCAATTTTAATGAAGACCAGCTTGTGATCCTTGTAAGGATATATCCTCGAGACCTGGTGGATAAAACAGATACCCAAACATATATGTTTAGCAATAAAGCTCTCATGAAGCATATATGTTTACCTCATCGGCTCCTGTTAGTAGCACCAGCGTTATAATTTCAACTCAGCCTGCGGGCGGCCCACATGGAGCATGCTACTATAGGAACTCATATCTTGATGGCCCGGTGCCGACCATGTAGGCCCAAGCCCATCTAGTCGACATCGGCTCTATAAAGGGGGGGAGAGAGAAAAAGATTCCTTCATCTTCCCCAAATAAGCCAATCGCTTCGTCTTCCACCTTCACGCCCAACCTTTCGCTTCCTGCCCAGCTAGGGTTAGCTGCTGCTATTCCCCATCTGAACTCAGGTGATTCCAATCCTCTTCATTTGTTCCAAGCCCCCGATTTGTTTTTCCCCAAATCTTGCCGCTTCTAGCCATGCCGAAGGCTTCGGATCTTGCGGGTGCGCCGGAGAGTGCTTGGCCGATTTCAGATTGTGGCTCGGTGAAGCTGAAGCTGCTGGAGAGTCAACTGAAGTTGCCCAGCCAAGAGGTGATTCGCTGGAGGCCGGCTAAGGGTGAGTCGGTCCCAAATCCCCAACCTGGTGAAACAGTAGTTTTCGCCTCTTTTTTCGATCAGGGCTTGTGCCTTCCATCTTCTGATTTCTTCCGCCGTGTCCTTGACTTCTACGGGTTGGAGCTGGTGCATTTGAACCCCAACTGATTCTTCAGATCTCCATATTTGTTACTCTCTGTGAGTGCTTCTTGGGTGTTGAACCCCATTTTATTTTCTTCCGGCATCTGTTTCACATCAAACCCCAGCCCTCCAAGAATAACGTCAGTGTAATAGGGGGGCTGGTCTTCAGCTAAGGAGCAATAAGAAAAAGTCATATCTTGATCCTCCCTTGAAATCCTCCTTAAAAGGCTGGCACAAGGAGTGGTTCTATTGCACAGATCTGGCTCCCTCCTTGCGGCCATTCACCGGCTTGCCACCAGTGGTTTTACCAAATTGGTCAGCAGAGCCATCCTTTGAGGAAATGGGCCAAGTGCATCAATTGTTTGTGAAGTTAGATGACCTCAAGAAGGCTGGCCTGACAGGACCTTGGGTGGCTCGTCGCTTCCTGACTCGGCACATCCAGCCGCTGAAGCTGAGGAGCGCATTTGGCTGGGACTTTAAGGGCAAAAATGATCCTGACCGAGTAAGCAATGAGTCAGCCAACAAGCGCGTAGTGACCAAGACCCTGTTTGGTTACTTCTCTGAAGGGGTGATCGCGACCGAAGATGAGAATCGCCAGGTCGCGGCCTATAGCTTCATTTGGCCCCGGACCAAGGTAACCTTTAATCTTCTTCTGTGATGAATGCCTGTGGGCTTGTGATTGTTCAGCACTACATGATGTATTTTGTTGACTCGTCTGTAGTGGCACGAAGAGTTTGATGAAGACTCCCACCCGTTGTCGGCCGTTGCATCGAAGAAAAGGCCGAGGAGCCCCTCTGCTACCTAGCCCGACTCCAAGAGAGCGGGGAAGAAGCCCATTCTATATCGGGGCGAGGGGGCCATGACGCTGCGCGCCGTGGTAGGAAGCTTGAAGATAAAGGACACCGTCGCCACAGTGCCCAGGCGATCAAGTCCCAGGTTGAGACCTGTGAATTTGAGCCCAACATTGCCGAGTCCGGCAACAGCACCACCGAGGGGCCGGCCAGAGCGGACACCGCCGAGGACGTAAGCGCCCAAGCCAGCCACACTAGAATCGGGGCCGACTCGAGCTGATGTGCCGCCGCCGATTGTGACGCCAACCAATTTGCCGGCTGGGCCAACAATCGGAGGTAGCGCTCCACCAGGACCCAGGTCGCCCCGCAAGAAACTAAAGTTCTCCAAGAGGTATGCTACTCCAGATCTTCTAAAATTCTTGCCTGTTGAAGCAGCGTTCTGATATCTTGTTTGTCATGTAGGAAGCGGGCCGATATCGATCTCAAGGAGACCGATCCGACTGCTCCCCTTGAAGAGCCTGCCCCAGCCGAGTCGGCGGCCACGAACACACCCGCTGAGCCGGTGGCCAGCCCAGTCGTGGAGACTGAGGTGGTCCTGACTGCAGGGTCGCCGTTGCCACCCAACCAAGAGGCAGTTACTGAGGTTGGGGCCCCAGCCCCTGAAGTGTCGCCCACCGCAGGGGCCGCTGTTGGAGCCCCCGAGTCAATCCCCGAGGCCACAGGGGATGACTGCATGGAGGCCAGGACCCCATCGCCGTCATGGTCGTCGTCGTCATCGCCGTCGCCGCCGAAGATCCCGAACCTGCCTCGGATTGAAGCTCCTCCACGTAGGACGCCCCAGACGTTCACCTGGACGGCGCCTGACGGGACCGTGAAGAGCTTCAGGCTTAACGAGGCCGCAGCGAGGAGGGAACGCGAAAGGTTGCTCCACGCCGCCATTGCCGGGTCCGAGGGGGTTCAGGTATGACCCCCGTGATAAGAGTCCTAATAGTCTTCTCGTTTTGACGTCTTGACTCCAATTTTGACTTGCTCTCTCCCTGAGCAGGAGCTTGTTGACCGCAACGAGGCAATGACCGAGATCCTGGTCGAAATGGCCCCCCATCTCGCGGAACTAGAGCAGCTCCAGGCATTGAAGGCCGAGATGGAGGCGCGACACGCGGGGAGGGAAACCTGGCTAAAGACTTGGGCCCTAGCCGGAAAGATCAGAGGTAAACTCACCGAATGCACCTTCCCGACTGAACCATCGACGTATTCATCCAGCCGCGTTGTTCTCGACTGCCCAGTTATGTCTTGACTGCACGGTTGAGCTCTTGGCTAATCTGTCGTGCAGCCCTCGAAGCAGAGTTCAAGACCCGAACAGAGAGGGAATCCCAGCTGGAGGAGGCCGGAGAAGCCAGGACCAAGCTTGAGAAGGTCAAGGCCAACCTGACAAAGGCCAATGCCGAGCTTGAATGGGAGAAGGCCGAGTTGAAAGAGGCCGTCGTCAAGCTTGGTAAGGAAAAAGCTGAACTGGAGAAGACCGTGGCTGGGTGGGAGGCCGACTATGAAAGTAAGTCCTCAACCCGACCGCGATCTTAACCAATCCATTAATCATTCTGTCTGCAACCGAGTCTGACAAGTTTACTTGCCGGTGGACCCGGACAGACATGAGAGTCAATGTCCAGGCCTAGTATCGGTTTTACACAGAGGAGATAAGAGTCATCGGGGAGTCACGAGAGGCCCTCGTCGGGTCCGTGAAAGGGCTCCTCGACCTCATAGATCCCAGCCCTGTGGGAACCAGTTGCAGCAGGATCCCCCAAGTAGAGGCATGGCTTGAGGACGCACCGAGTGCCCTAAAGAGGTACTCGGATAAGTGTGTCGTTGCCGGCGTGGCCCAGACCTTGGCGATAACGAAGTCCATCCACCCGAGGGCAGATATTGAAGCCATCGGGGAGGGGTTTGCCGAGGAGACGACGCCCGAGGATGCGCTGGAGCTGATTGCCCGGGCGAAGCTGACTGCTGAGATAATTACCCGAGACTTGGGTCTGTAAGGGCAACATATAATGTAGTCGGTATGCATGAACTTTTGTGGAAAACATGTGTAAATATATGTGCGACACCACCAAGCTTATGTACTCGGTCGTCATTAGCTTTACTTGACCGTGCAGTCTGTGCCGAGTTATTCTGTTAGAACTTAATAAAATTGTTCAAAGTAGGAAGCTGGACTCGGGCAAACGCGACAATTGTAGTAAAGCTTCGTGATTGAGTAGGACGAGCTCGTATATTATTGATAGCACGTATATACATGCAGCCCCCGACTCACTACTCAGTTAATGCAAGCGGCGTAGTGAGTCAGAGAAACTGTACACATGAAAAAGTATAAAACTCAGGTATAGAAAGGACGTAGCTGTTCTATGTTCCATGAGTTGTTGATGAGGACACCGTCTTCGGTCTTTGGTGCCTGGTCGGTAGGCGCCTGGCCGCGTGACCTCGGCTATAATGAACCGCCCTTCCCAGATTGGGGATAATTTGTGCCTGTCTTTGGTGGTTTGTATTTTCCTCACGATGAGATCCCCGACCAAAAAGGCGCGGCCACGGACATTGCAGTTGTGGTAGCGACGCAGGCCTTGAAGATACCTTGCCGACTGGATTGTTGCGGTGTCCCTTGCTTCTTCGAACTGATCTAGCTCGACCAGTCGGGTGTTATTTGAGTCATCTTCTGAGTAAGCCCGGGCTCGCGGGGAGCCAAACTGTAACTCTGTTGGTAGCATAGCCTCAGCACCGTAGACCAGAAAGAAAGGGGATTGTCCTATTGCCCGACTGACCGTGGTTCTGAGAGACCAGAGAACCGATGGGAGTTCTTGTACCCACCGGCCCGCCTATGGTTGTAGTCAGTCGAATATTCTGGCCTTGATGCCTTGTAAGACCATACCGTTGGCTCGTTCGACCTGCCCGTTGCTCCGCGGGTGCACCACAGATGCGTAGTAGATCTTGATGCCGAAATCTTCGCAGAAGTCTTGGAATATGCCGCCCGTGAACTAAGTACCGTTGTCGGTGATGATGCGGTTAGGAACCCCGAACCGGTATAGTATACTCATGATGAAGTCCTTTGCTCGTGCCGCTGTAATTGTTGCAACGGGTTTAGCCTCAATCCACTTGGTGAATTTATCCACCACGACGAATAGATGTGGAAACCCTCCTAGCGCTTTCTTGAAAGGCCCGACCATGTCGAGCCCCCATACTGCGAATGGCCAAGAAATAGGGATAGTTTGGAGTTCCGGGGCTGGGAGATTTGTTTGTCTTGCGTAGAACTGGCAACCCTCACACTTGTGAACAATGTCCTTGGCGTCTGTTACTGCTGTGGGCTAGAAAAATCCCTGCCAGTAGGCCTTTCCGACTAACGTCCTGGATGCGGCATGGTTGCCACATATGCCCGAGTGAATCGACTGCAGAATCTGCTTGCCCTCCTTGGTGGTGACGCAACGCATGAGGACACCAGATGCGCTCCTTCGATACAGGTCTTCTTCGACTAGTAGGAAGCTTTTGCTTCGACGCTTTATCTGCTCGGCTTGACTGCGATCTTCTGGGAGTTCATCGTCCAGAAGAAATTTGACAACAGGAGTCCTCCAGTCTTGACATATGTGCAGCACCTCGTTTGTGGCCAGGGTAGGTTCGCCTCCCGACTGCTCCGGCGCCGGTTTCTTCTTGACTGATGACTCCATGAGTTGCTCGACAAAGATTCCAGTCGGAATTGCTTCTCGCTTGAATCCCATGTTTGCCAGCTCGTCTGCCGCGTCGTTGTATTGACGCAGGACGTGTGTTATTTCTAGCCCGTCGAACTTGTTTTCCAGCTTGCGGACCTCCTGATAGTATGCTGCCATGGTATCGTCGAGACAAGTCCAGTCTTTCATGACTTGGTTTATCACGAGTTGAGAATCCCTGCGCACAACCAGTCGACGTATGCCGAGTGATATAGCGATGCGGAGCCCGTGAATAAGTGCCTCGTACTCAGCGATGTTGTGGGAAGCCAAGAAGTGGATTTGTAGAACGTACTTCAGTTTTTTGCCGGTGGGGGACGTCAATATGACGCCAGCCCCGGTGCCGCCGATCCATAGAGAACCGTCGAAGTACATTGTCCAGTACTCTAGCTTTGCTGTTGATGTAGGCAGTTGAACTTCTGTCCACTCGGCCACGAAGTCGGCTAGAGCTTGTCATTTAATTTCTGTCCATGGCTGAAAGGTGATATCGAACGCCATCAACTCGAGTGCCCATTTAGCGATTTGGCCGGTGGCCTCGCGATTATGAAGGACATCCCCGAGTGGGAATGCTGTGACCACCGTGACTTGATGTGCTTGAAAATAGTGCACCAGCTTCTGGAGTGTGACGAGTAGGCCATATAGCAGCTGCTGGACCTGCGGATATCTCGTCTTCGAGTCAGCAAGGACCTCACTGACAAAGTAGACTGGCCATTGTATTTTCTGAATGTGACCCTGTTCGGATCGCTCAACCACCCGCACCGTGCTGACTACCTGAGTGGTTGCCGCTAGATATAGCATTAGCGGTTCTTGGGGCAGAGGTGACGCCAACACGGGAGGTGATGTGAGAAATTGCTTAAAGTCTTCGAAGGCCTGCTGGGCTTCTGGAGTCCATTGGAAATTGTCTGCCTTTTTGAGTAGCTTGAAGAAGGGCGTACCCCGTTCGCCCAGTCGGGAAATAAACCTACTGAGTGCCGCCATGCAGCCTGTCAGCTTCTGGACGTCTTTGAGGTTAGTCAGGGAAGCCATGTTCATTATGGTGTTGACTTTCTCTGGGTTAGCCTCGATGCCACGATGCAAGACGATGAAGCCGATTAACTTGCCGGATGGCACTCCGAAGGTGTGTTTTTCCGGGTTCAGCTTCATCTTGAATCGTCGAAGATTTTGGAAGGTTTCTTCCAGGTCAGCGTGAGGTCTTCTTTGGACTTGGTCTTGATCACCACGTCGTCGATGTTGGCTTCCACGTTGCGCCTGATCTGACTGTGCAGACACCGCTGAATGGCCCGTTGATAGGTTGCTCCAGCATTCTTCAAACCGAACGGCATTGTGATATAGCAGTACGCTCCAAACGGCGTGATGAAACATGTCTTTAAGCAGTCTTCCTCCCTCAGGCTACTTTGATGGTGTCCCGAGTAGCAATCGAGAAAGCTAAGTAGGTCGCACCCTGCCATGGAATCTACCACCTGATCTATCCTGGGAAGACCAAATGGGTCCTTGGGGCACGCCTTGTTAAGATCGGTGTAGTCGACGCACATGCGCCATTTACCCTTTTTCTTCCGGACCAGAACTGGGTTTGCTAGCCAATCCGGGTGATAGACCTCCTTGATGAACCTAGCTGCGAGGAGCTTAGTAATCTCCTCCCGAATCACATCCTTGCGGTCTTGAGCAAAGCCCTGCAGCCGTTGCTTGACTGGCTTGGCGTCTGTCTTCACATTTAGGGCATGCTCGATCACCTCCCTTGGTACGCCCGGCATGTCGGACGGTTTCCATGCGAAGATATCTTTATTGGCTTGTAGGAAGGTGATGAGCGCGTCTTCCTATTTGGGGTCGAGTCCGGTCCCGACTAGAGCAGTCTTGGAGGGGTCGGAAGGGTCCAGGGGGATCCTCTTCGTGTCAGAGTCCGCTGAAATTCCCGACTTCGCTGCCTTTTTCACCGGAACTTGATCCTTCTCGACTTCAGTCATGATGGCTTGCCGAATGCTATCGCGCCCTACTGCCGCCTCTTGTGATTGAGCCAGTTCGTAGCTCTCCTTGTCGCAGGTGAAGGCTTGCTTAATGTCGCTGCGGAGGGAGAGTACTCCTGCTAGCCCAGGCATCTTGAGCACCATATATGTGTAGTGAGGTATCGCCATGAATTTGGCGAGTGCCGGTCGTCCGAGTATCGCGTGGTATGCGGTCTCAAAGTCGGCAACCTCGAAGCAGACGTTTTCCGTGCGGAAGTTATCCCGCGTGCCGAAGGTTACCGGCAAGGTTATTTGTCCGAGTGGAGTTGGTGACAGGCCAGGGATTATCCCGTGGAAGGGCGCAGTACTCGGCCGTAGTTCTGAACGAGGAATCTTCATCTCGTCCAAAGTCTTGGCGAATAGGATGTTGAGCGCGCTACCTCTGTCGATGAGGGTTTTCTTCAGCCTGATGTTTCTGACGACCGGGTCTAAGACGAGTGGATAGCGTCCTGGGTGAGAAACCCGATCTGGGTGATCTGCGCGATTGAAGGTAATGGCCATCTCTGACCAATGCAGGTACAAGGGGGTGTCCGTTGTAGAGACCGTGTTGATGTCACGCGCTGAAAGCTTCTGTTTGCACTTGGACTCATACGCCAGCGGCCCCCCAAATATGTGATTGAGCTCGGCTTGAGGATCTTCAAAATCATCAGCCGGACCCGAGTCTGGCTTGTCTTTGTCCTTGTCAGCGCCAGACGATGAAGCCTGCTCGGAGGCAAACTTCTTGAGCATGTAGCAGTCTTTGGCCGCATGCTTGCCCTTGGGGTAGAAGGGGCATGGCCCGCTCATGACTTTCTGGTAGTCGTTGTTCCGTTGGGGCCGCGACCGAGTACGCTCCATGTTGGCCACCTCGTTGTCCGACTTCCGCTTGTGGTTGCCAGACTTGTTCTGAGATGGCTCGTTATCGGCTTTCGCCTTTTGGTCCTTCTTCGAGACTCCTTTTTCTCGTCGAGGGCCTCTGCGACCGCTTCGGTCGAGTCAGCGTATTTGTTGGCCATGTCGAACAGATCCTAGACAGACGACGGTGGTTTCCGAGTGAACTTCGCGATGAACGGGGCATCTTTTACTCCCTTGTGGAAGGCGGCGATGATAGCCTCGTCTTTGATCATTGGGATCTTGTTGCGCTTCTCGGAGAACCTCTTGATGAAATCTTGCAGAGACTCGTTCTTCTTCTGGTGCAGCTGATAAAGATCGTGCTCTGAAGACGGCCCCTCGTAGGTTCCCTGAAAGTTGGCGATGAACTGATCCCTGAGTTCTCCCCAGGAACCGATCGACCGTCTCAGGAGCCCTATTAGCCATGTCCTCGCTGAGTGGGCTAGCGCGACTGGGAGGTAGTTAGCCATGGCTTTGTTGTCGCCCCCAGCAGCTTGGACTGCTAGGGTGTATACGGTGAGCCAGGACTCAGGATTTGTCTTGCCGTCATACTTTTCGATCCCAGTGGGCTTAAAGCCAGTCGGCCAATGGATGTCCTGTAGCTCTCGAGTGAAAGCTGGGATGCCTTCATCTTCGTGAGGGCTCAGGCTTCGACCACGGTAGTTAAACCACTCGTGATGGAGGCCAAAGCGCTCGTTTTTGTCTTCCAGTCAGCGGCACTCATCATCGCGCCGTTCGCGGCGCCGGGTGCTGATAGTGTGGCAAAGGTCATGTTGTAGGCGCTCTCGGAGGTCTTGATTAGGCCGGCGATCATACTGGTGACGGCGCCGGTTGTTGTTATTGGTGTTGCCGAGTGTAGTTTGCCTAGACTCCTCACATGGCCGACTTGAGCCGGCTGCCCAACGCCGTGCTGAAGTGGATGAGCCGGCTGCTGGAGATCTCGACCAATTAGTCGGCACCACGGTGTCGCCCGACTGCTGTTCTTGTTGTTGGCAGGCGGCGGCCGTGATCATCGCCTTGATCTTGGCGATAGTTGGGGTGGCCTGGTGATCAGGCCCGAGCTGGAGCGTGTCCAGCAAAGTTGCGGCGGCCACAACATTCTATTGTGGCATGACGAAAACGTCATGATCACCGACTTTAGTTTGGAGAATCTGCTGCTGGGCTGCTCGCCCAGCTCTGCGCAGCCCGTCGTTGCGAGCCTCGCGATCAGCTTCCTCCTGTTGTTGCAGTCGGCGCGCCTCCTCCTATTGCTCCTCTTATAGTCGATGCACCTCGGAGGGTGGTGTTGAAGCCATGAAGATCTCGCGGGGGAGGAGAAAACTCACCAGACTGGAGTCCGAACTGGCGTTCGAACCGTTATCTAATTTGGAGTCGGACTCCGAGTAGTTTATCAGAGTGAGAACGACCCCAACCTCTCTAGATCCAATCTGAAACGGCACTTGGCCATGTCCAAACTGAATCACAGGAGATCGGGTCTGCTGTGCGAGATGTAAATCCGCAGCGTCGCCGAGTCCATGTGGGAGATTGACGATCTCTCCCCTTCTCGGCCCAACCCAGGCTGGGTCAAGGCCTAGCGCAAGTCGGACACCGAAGGAGAGAGATGTCCCGATGCTTGGCGATGTGAAGGACTGCCGCAGTAAGTCGTGGAAGGAAATCACGGCGTACTATGGGCCGACTGGCGCTACGTCGGCTGGCTCCTCGGCTGGCTGATTAGATCTGTTCCGGCCAAGGTAAGGTTGCCGATCTGGTCGGCAATGAAATTGAGGCTTCTGAAGGAAATCTTGTCTCCGGGGGAGAACTTGTTGCCGTTGACTCCGTTTGTTGGATCCATCGAATTTGCTAATGAAGAATTCACCGGAGCCCCTACCTGGCGTGCCAACTATCGATGCTTTGCACTGGCAATAAAACTATAGGGCTACCCGGCGAAGGTAAATTCGGTGGACTGCGGAGGAACACAGAGAATATTTATACTGGTTCAGGCCATCGATGTGAGGTAATACCCTACGTCTAGTTGAGGTGTTATTCCTCTGAGGTGGTTTGTGATCAATGATCTTCCATGCCCTCATGGGGCGCCCTGCCTCCCTTTATATACTAGGGGACAGGGGTACATGATAAGGATCCCAGCTGGATACGGTCAAGGGATTTCCTTCTTAGAGATAGAAACCTATCCGACTAAGACTATGTTTCCTTATTATACAAGGCAAGGCCTGTCGGGTGCTATCTTATCTCTAATCACATGATCTAGCCCATACTCTATCCGAGTGGCCCATATACTGGTAATGAGGTACCCGGGGCCCATGGCCTCCACACTACCCCGGCAATAATTGAAGTGCTAATCATCTCTCAAGACTGGCAGACTCCAATTTTCAAATTCCTCTTGGATAATGAACTCCCAGAAGATCGTAGCGAATCTGAGAGGATTAAACATCAAAGCAAATGTTTTCTTGTAGTCAGAGAAGACCTTTACCGTTGAAGCACATCCGGAGTCCTCATGCACTGTGTCACACCTGAGGAGGGCAAGCAAATTCTGTAGTCAATCCACTCGGGTATTTGTGGCAACCACGCTGCATCCAGGACATTAGTCAGAAAGGCTTAAAGACAGGGTTTCTTCTGGTTGACTGTGGTAACAGATGCTAAAGACATAGTTCGCACATGCGAGGAATGCCAATCCTATGCAAGACAAACACATCTTCTAGCTCAAGAACTTCAAACAATTCCAATCTCTTGGCCCTTTGCAGTTTGAGGGCTTGACATGGTCGGGCCATTCAAAAAAGCGCCAATAGGGTTCACATACTTGTTCATCGTAGTGGACACATCCACAAAGTGGATCGAGGCAAAACCCGTTACTACCATAACAGTGGCATGGGCAAAGGACTTTAGCATGAGTATTTTATACCGATTTGTAGTTCCTAACCGCATCATAACGGACAACGGTACTCAGTTCACTAGCGGTGTGTTTCAAGATTTCTGTGATGACTTCGGTACCAAGATCTGTTATGCTTCTGTGGCACACCCACGGAGTAATGGGTAGGTCGAGCGTGCCAATGGCATGGTCTTACAAGGTATCAAGGCTAGGGTATTCATGTAACATACCCAGAATATATATATACCGGAAATAAATTGTGGATAGTCATGGAAAAACTAATATAAAGTGCTAAGGCTTTGTTTCAGAACCTTTACCCATATATATGTGTATATCCATATGAAGACCCATATTTTGCTCTCTTTTGGAGAAAAACTAGTGATCATATTGTCAATTCGAATTTATAAGGAAACTTTCTGGAGAAATAAAAATCTGAGAAAATTACCCTAGAAACTAAACTGTACCAATCAACCAATGTAATTTTCACTGAATTTTATCAATTCAATAAGAGACACAAATAAATACTTTAAACTCAGCAAAATCTGGAAACTTGTTATCTGCAGACAGCTTACATGGCATTTTTCCAGAACGAATCCATCAGACACCTTCTCACCAAAACCTACCAGAACCTGGGTTAGATTGTGAAATAATTACAGTAAAAATTTCAGTACAATCTTCACAAAAATCACACATAAAATAATAGGACAAAACCTACTGACTCAGACAGGGAAGACTAATCTTTGGCCAAACTTTGAGGAATTATCAGGAAAAATCCACCAGTCTCACAACTCTGAATTTTGGCACAGAGCTAGTCATTATCACTCACTGCCCACAGTAAATTTTCCACAATTTTACCTATAATGTAACTTAGTCAAAATGCCAGCTCAAGTGATCTCCTCAACTACTTCATTAACACACTCTCTAGAAGATGTTCTCTCTATTCTGCCACTGCCAAGTGGGTCCCGGCCATTGTGGGTCCCATCTGTCGGTCACTGGTGTTCTCCAACCCGGCCCCACCTACAGAACCTTGTTGCCACGCTCGCGGACACGCGCCAGGCCACCGGCGATGCGCTCACAGAGCGGTGCCAGCGCGCCCTCCTCCTTCTCCTCGGCTAAGTCGACTGCAACCCGAGCCATTTCACCATTGTACTCTCCTCACCACTCTCTCTCACTCCTCCACGGAAAGCCCGAGGTGAAAACCACGGCAACACCGAGAAACGCCACCTTCTTCCCCGGCGCCGGCAAGAAACCGACCGCCGCCATTCTTCTCTGGTGTGCTTCGCCACATCTGAGCTACGGGAACATGACCACCCTTCCATCCCTAATCCATCTTTCCCCTCTACTCTCCCTATCGCCTAGATTGAAGACGCCGTAGTGCGCCCTCGGCTCCGGCGACCGCCGCCGTGGCATGCACGCATTCTCCCTGACCGGAGCAAGATTGGAGTTGATCCTTTGCCAGCAGCATCGCCAGACCAGGACAAGCTCAAGAACCGAGCACTAGAAGCCGCCGAGCCCCGAGGCCGTAGATCCGAGCCCTCTATCTCTCCATCGACCGTCGTGCCCCCTTCTTGCTCTCTCTGACCACGGTGAGTTACATCTCGATTCCTCGCGCATGAAGCTACTGCAGGGTATCACTGAGCTAACGCCGACGACATTTCTCTGGATTGTAGCCCAGATCCGGCCGTCGACGATCAACCGAAGTACTCTACCGCCGTGAGACCTCTTCCGATGCGCTCGCTGCCGTTCCAGCAGCACCGAGTAATCCAACACCTTCGGTGAGCCTCTTAGGTCCCTCAGACATCACATGCATGCATCCATTTGGCCCGTGAAATGCAATCCATATGCATGCCGAGTGAGTTCACCACCTCTGCCATCGTCGCTGTCGGTTCCGACCACTCCAGATAGTGAGACTACCACCGATAGTCGCGCAAAATCTTGTAGAATATTTCTCCTTTTGGCAACTCGGCGAGATCAACCGCCGTTCGCCCTCGCCCTCGCCGCAAAGCTCGTCGGAGACGTTTGCCGCCGCGGGCTCTGTCCCGAGCAGCTGACAAGTAGGTCCCACCGTATTAGCACGTGAGAGCACTGTCAACAGAGATTTAAATCGCCTGAGGTTCTATTTGTAAAAGATCAGTCACTGATGAGTGGGCCCTGGGCCTAAAAATAATAAAAAAAAACATAAGGGCTCTTGATGGAAAAATCCATCTCACACGTGCCGGAGGACTGCGGGTTGATTGCTGGGAACTCCAGGGACCTCGGCGCAAAATGTATTACACTGACCAGTGGGCCCACGTATTATAAAATCCGAGAAACATTAAGAAAAGTATAAATCCATTAAATTGTTCCACTGAAAATTAGGCAAACTTCTTAAATCCATATCAAATTCAATTTAACTCCAAATTGGGTGAAACCAGTTTTGTTGGTTTTGTAAGTTTATCCTCTAAAATCTGGTAAAATGAAAAGTAGCACTTTCTGTACAGAAAATTTACCTAAAAATTTATGAGAGTAAAAATGGGACTTTTAACTAGGAAATTCATAAGAAATTCATTATAACTCAGAAAAATGTCAAACCAATTTTGTAATTCTTATAAAAATGTATAATTTCCATTTATGAACTCAGCTTGCATAGAATTAGGCCACACATAATCAGTACATTTTATTTTTCCAAAAGGACGCATAAAAATCGTAAAAATCATATCTCACAAATGGTAAATGCAAAAATAAAAATAACTTCACCAGAGAGTATATAAAACCAGTACCAAGTCACTGCACAAAAATCATACATGTTAGAGCATTTTGCATTTTTGCATATTATCGTTTTGCATTAACTTTAAAATTTAAAACTAGAAGAAGAGCCTTTGGAGTTCGAGGAGGTAGAATATTTTGAAGAACCTGAAGTAGACCTGAACCAAGGCAAGAATCCCACTACCTTTGAACACATTGCTCCTAAATTTTGGGATTATAAATGATTTTATTTCAACTTGCATCGTTATTTTGCTATGCAAATTATATAGATGGTGCAAAGGTAGTTAATCCCATTCCCTGCATAAACCAACCTTGAAATGTTGATGACTTGCTACTTGTAACCCTAGGATGGGTAGAAGTACTTATTGAGTGCTTGCTATAAGGTATACATTGGTATATATGCTTAGACATGCATAGCTACTTACAAAATATATCATGGCTATCTAATTATGTTTCAAATGGGAATTTACTTACTTCTGATCAGAGATGAATATCCGTGATATTTGTGAACTAAAACCGAAGCAAAACCATTTTAAGACTTGGGCAAGCAAGTGGTACACATATGTGATAGTTGTGTACCGATAGGGGGAGTGTTTTGCCTGGGTTGCTTAAGGACCGAACTCAGTGTCATATTCTCATGTTAAACAGTACAACCACATGTGCTAGTTATGGGATAGCCATAGTAGATTAAGTTACTTAATGTTTAGCCTTGCATTTTGGTAGGCTGAGTAGTATGGGCAGTGCCTACGAATGTACTGTAGGGCTGTTCAGCGGAGCTACCTATGTGAACCATGAGGGACTGTGATCACCTCATGGCATAGGCATCTAAGTTGGTCCAGTACAACGTTGTGTGCCTAGTGGGGAGTCAGGAAGGCTGCCGCCACGGCGCTGGGTTTAAGGCGTGGGCCCGCCATCCACGGCATTGGGGTAGCGCCCCGGTGTGGAGTAACACATCTTGTGCTGGTGCAAGGCTAAATGTTAGGTAATGTAAAAGCTGTGTTGTGACCTCTAGACTGCAGTCAACGTGAAGAGTGTGGTGGTACCGACGGGTACCGGACAAACTAGAGTGTAGCCATTTGGCTTCTATCACATCATGTGGGTAACGATGTACAAACTCTGCAGAGTCAAAACTAATCGGTTAGCCGTGCTCACGGTCATGAGCGGCATGGTTGTGTCCATTGAGTATAGATTTATGTTTCTAAAATGTTTTATGAAATGGGATGGGATGATGAAGAATTTTATTGATTTATACTTGGTGATTGATGGTATGATAATGAAAAGGAGATGGCGTACTAAGTTGTATTATAGTCTTGCTGCCAAGGAGGGCAGTGAAGATATTAGTAATCATGAAAATGGATGCCATGATATTACTTTATCAGTTTATTATGCAATCTAATTTATGAACTTCTCTTTTAAACTATTGCGAAATAAAATTGGCTTTATGCAATAAAACTAGCCTTTCACATAGCCTTGATCTTGACTATAGCTTGCATGTATAATTAGGTTTGATTGTGGCCTTGCCAGTACCTTGTGTACTGAGTTCTATTTGTTTTTGTGAATGCTGCTATAGATCCATACACAGGTGGAGATGAGGACATGTTTGATGATTGTGGGGGTGAACAAATCGATCAGGAGGGTCCTATCTAAGGGTTTACCCTTAGTCGGTTGCCTGGGGGTTTTGGGTAGCCAAGCTTCCGATGGACTAATTATTTAGCCTGTATGGCTTATGTAATTAATAGTTAATATGTATTTGTACCTGTATGTTGGTTTACTTAGCTAAATGCCCTATGTATTGGATATTGCTTGCTAGATGAACGTGTAAGACTAGAACTTTCCTGGGCTAGTCTCGCATTAGTAAGAATTTAGAAATGATGAGATGCATGGACGTTGATTCAACCGTAGACCATGTCCCCAGAAGTGTGTATCATGTTTGGTCGCCGCCTTCGTGTGGTTTGACGGGCACACTTCGCCATTTCGGACTGGTGAATCAACTCTCCAGACATCTCTTTATTTCTGAATTCGGTGCTTTGGACTTGTATTGTGGATGGGTAAATATTATGACAAGTCTGCGATGAGGATGGATGGTTATTGTACTTATTTGGTTTTTATTCGAGATCCCATCTATCTAGATAGTTCGCGTTGTCATAGTAGTTACTCTCTATAATGCATTTCTGAGGTGCCCACAATTCAACCGATTACAACCATATGCAGAGCGGTGGGTACAAGAACTCCCATCTGTTCTCTGGTCTCTAAGAACCATGGTTAGTCGGGCAACAAGGCAATCCCCTTTCTTCCTAGTCTATGATGTTGAGGCTATGTTACCAACCATGTTGGAGTTCGGCTCTTCGCGAGTTCGGGCCCACTCAGAAGACAAATCAAACAAAGAATGACTAGTCGAACTCGATCAGTTGGAGGAAGCAAGGGACATCGCAACTATCCAGTCGGCAAGGTATCTTCAAGGCCTACGTCGTTATCACAGTCGGAATGTTCGTGGCCGCGCCTTTTTGGTGGGAGATCTCGTCCTGAGAAAAATACAAACCACCAAAAACAGGCATAAACTATCCCCTTTATGGGAAGGGCCATTCATTATCACTGAGGTAACACGTCCAGGCGCCTATCGACTAAAGACTGAAGACGGTGCCCTAGTTAGCAACTCATGGAATATAGAATAGCTACGTCCTTTCTATACCTGAGTCTTGTATTTCCTCTATACATATGAATAATGTTTTTTTCCTCTAACTCACTACATCGCTGTCCCAACCGAGTAGTGAGTCGAGGGCTGCATGTATTTTGTGCCTTGTTAATAAAATCCGAGCTTGTTTTATCTAAGTCATAAAGTTCTACAACGATTATGCTAAGTTTGCCCGAGCATAGCTCTCAGAGGGGAATGTTTTTTCTTAAGTTCCTCTTGATCTGCTCAGTGCTGACTACGTAGTCGAGTAAAGCTAATGACAACTTAGAATAAGCAAGTACTCGGCAGCATTTTACAGATATTTACAAATGCTTTTACAAAAGTCATGTACGCTCATTAATACTCATCAACTGCATAATCGTTTTGTTTTTACATGCCCAGGTCTCTGGATATTGCCTCCGTGGCCGGCCTCACCTGGCTAATTAGCTCCAATGCCTCCTCAAGAGTCGTCCCCTTGGCAAAACCCTCACCAATGGCCTCGATGTCTACCCTAGGGTAAATCGATTTGGTCATGGCGAGAGCTTGGGCGACGCCAACAGCTATACGCTCATCCGAGTACTTCTTCAAGATACTCGGGGCTTCGCTTAGGCGTTCATGCACTTGGGTGACAATACTGGAGCTGGTCCCGGGATTGTGAGGTTGCATGATGTCTAGGAGCCCTTTCACGGATTCAACGAGGACTTCTCGTGACTCCTTGATCATCTTGATTTCCTCCACGAAGGCACCAAATTGAATCTGGGTGTTGGCTTTTGAAGCTGTTCAGATGCATTGACAAATATGTTGGTCAACCAAGATAAGAAGTTGAAGCAACAAGCAGATGGGCTAAGATCACAGTCAAGCAGGAGACTTACTGGCCTAGTCGGCCTCTACCTTGGCTTTGGCCTTCTCCACTTCCTTTAGCTTTTTATCTTGTTTTTCCCTCTCCTTTGCCTAGGCTTTTAGCTCGGCTTCGAGGGCTGCAAATCAAAATAGTCAAGAACTCAGGATCACAGGCAAGACTCAACAAAGACAGTCGAAAATTAACAATGCTGGAGAAATCTACTCAGGGTTCACTCAGGAGGACAACACAGAAGATTTACTTCTGATTTTTTTAGCTTGAGCCCAGTTTTCATCCCTGAGCTTGTCTACCGATCCCCTCAGCCATGTCTCCCTCTCTTGGCTAGTGTACTCTAGGTCATCCTTGGCTACCTAGAGCTGGCGCAGTTGTTGGAGCTGGGGGGCGAGCTCGGTCAGGACCTTATTCATCTTCTCTTAGCGATTGACGATCTTCTACTCAGAACAAACTAGGGGAAATCAGAGTCAAACGGCAGAATACCAGACCAATGGAAACTGTCAAAGAACCCAACATGGTGTGATTTGCTACATACCTAGACTCTCTTGGACGCAGTGATTGCAGCATGCATGAGATTTCTGTGCTCCCTCAATGCTACTTTCTCATCGTGCTCATAGCTCTCCACAACTCCCTTGGGGGTGACCCAATAAAAAGTCCTTGAGAAGTTGCGTGGAGGGGCTTCGAGCCTAGGGAGATCTCCTTCATCAGAAGATGACGATATTGCTGGCAGTGGGGTCCTAGCCCTGAGTTTGGCAGCTGCAGGATCTTCAGCGATCTGCTCGCGGGCTGGAGTAGCAGCTTCGGTTTCCGCTCCTTAATCGGCCGGTGTTGGTAATTCTGCTGTCAGGGCTACTTCAGCTTCAACAGCTAGGGCAGCCTTTGGCTCGGCAGATGAAATTGCTGGTTCTGGCTCGGCTGGGATGGGTTCAGTGGTAGGAGCTGCTGGCATAGTCCCCCTTGGGATCTATGTCAACTCGCTTCCTGTACAATATGCCAAATATTAATACATTTACCATGTCATTCAAGATTCTTAGAAGATTGAAGGTATTCTTTATTACCTCTTGGAGGTCTTGAATTTCCACTGAGGAGCTCCAGGAGATGTCGGCGAGGGGCTTGACAGCCTGCTCGGCGGAGGAGAGCTGCAGGCTGTCAGGCCAATAAGCGCGGTAGTCGGTGGTAGAGATTTGGCCCCAGTCGGCTCTGTTCCCAACATGGCTGACTAGGGGGTCGAGGCGCTTGGTGGTGCTGGCCTTGGGATATGTGATGCCGGTCTTGGGCTTGGTGGCCTGGGAGCTAAACTGGTAGGGTCCTTGATCTTTAGGCTCCCTAGCGCTGCACTCGGCGTGCTCGTTTTCTTCTTGCCCAGGTCTTCAATTGGTTTATTCCCAGCCCTCTTGGAGCTGGGTTGGGCAGCAGAAGGGCTAGCTGGCCGCTTCTTCGATTTGGTGGCTGGCTGATTTTGGAAGTCATTATCAAACTCCACACAGTCCTGCAAGTATTTTGACAACATACATCATGCATTGTAGAACAATCCAAGAATGGATATCCAAAAATATTCATCACAGAAGGATGACAATCCAATATCAATCTTTCAAGATTACCTGTGACCGAGGCTTGCTCTGGCTGTAGGGCATGGGGGCGTGTTCTTCGTCCTCTGTCTCCACTACTCCATTGACAAAGAAGCCAAGCAGAGTATCAATAACCTTGTTCTTGTCGGCTATGTTAGGGTATTCGCGGCGAGGATCATCCTTGCCTTGGTAGTCCCAGCCAAAATGGCTCCTGACCTTCAGAGGTCTGGTGTGGCGGTTGAGGAAACACCTTGCCACCTAGGGACCAGTCAGCCCTGTGCTCTTCAGGAGGTCGATCTTCTCCATCAACTGGTACACTTGCCCCATTTCCTCGTACGTTGGCATAGAGGACCAGCTGGGCAGGATAGTTGGAGGAGAACCAAAGAAAGGGGGCAGAGAGGGCTCAAGGTTTGAGCAATTAAACCACTCTCTGAGCCAGCCCTTAAGTGATGTCTTCAAAGGAACATTGAGATATGTCTTCTTCATCTCATTCCTAAGTTGAAGACCAGCTCCCCCAATGGTTTGGATCTTGTTCTTGGATGGCTGGGGCTTGATGTGGAACAGGTAACGAAAAAGATTGAAATGGGGCTTAACCCCTAGAAAGGCTTCACACAAGGTGGCGAAGATGGAGATGTGCAGGATAGAGTTGGGATTCAAATTCACCAACTCTATTTGATAGAAAGACAGAAGTTGGCAAAGGAAATCCGAAGAAGGAAGGGCAAGACCGTGATCAAAGAACGAGGTGAAGACAACGGTCTCACCAGATTTCTGTGCTAGCATGGATTCCCCTTCTGTGGTGCGCCAATGGATAACATCTTGTTGCTGCAGCATCAACCGTTTCTCCAATAGCTTCAGCTTCAACAGGCTGCAGTCCGACATCGGCCAGACTCCGGCGGTCATCTCAGGGATCTCAAATGGGGCTTTCGGCATCATTGGAGGCCAAAAGATTTAGGGGAACGACCTGCAGAGGCTAGGAATGGATGCGGCAGAGCAGAATCGGGCGAGCCTCGAGCAGGGGCGCAGGCTACTGCGATCCCTAGTGAGGCAGAAAGCACAAAATTTGGGTGCGGAAGCTAGAAGACGAAATGATTGGCGTACTGGAGAAGAAGAGGGAATCTTTTCTCTCTCCCCGCTTTATAAAGCCAGTGCTGATAAGTGGGCCTAGGCCAACTAATTCAATACTGGGCCACAAGACATGAGTTTCTAAATGGAATGCTCTATTGAGCTGACTGCTGGCTGTGTTGAAATCACGGTGCAGATGCTATTTACAGAAACCAATTAAATAATCACATATGCTTCATGAAAGCCTCATAGCTGGACGCATGTGTTCAGATATCTACATTATTTACCGGGTATTGAGGATATATCCTTATAAGGATGAAAAGCTGGTCTCCATTAAAATTGGGGATGTAGGTATCTCTCAAATACACCTGACCACATATTGGGTTAAAATCCATAAAGTGGTACTTGGCTTACATACTTAGCCAACAATTGCCCTGAGCAAAAATTCTTCCAGCTGACATGATGCTGAAGAGTCTAATTTCCGAGTAGTACACTACTTAGGAAAGACTAAAAGGTTAAAGATCTTTGACTTTATGTTTAATTGTTTCATAGTTAAGCACAAAGTCGGGGGCTACACCTAATAGGTGCACCTATTAGGTGCACACAATTCATATTTTACCATGAAGCCCTTCATAGCCTCGTTGCCAGCCGATATGAAGCAAGACTTGGAGAAGAAGCACTCGGACAACGAGAACTCAGGAGCAAGACACTTGGGAAGCTTTCCCCAAGGAGGATGAGCACTCGGCATATATTATCTTATATGACAAGGAAAGGATATAGTCCTAGTCGAGCACGTTGTATTCCTCGAGGGAAATCCCTTGGTCGGAGTCCGACTGGGATTCCTACCCTGTAACCTTGTCCCCCAGGTATATAAGGGGAGGAGGGCGCCCCCTGACGGCAACTCATACAATCTCACCAGAGAAACCTCAAAGGCAATACACAACAACTGGAAGTAGAGTATTACCTCACCTCGAGGGCCTGAACCAGGATAAATCATCTCGTGTTCCTTTGCAATCCATCAAGTTTAGGTCTCACGAATAGCCTCATATTCTTATTGCCGATATAAAACATTGACACTAGCTTTGATGAGCAAGTGGTCGACATCGGCCATGACCTGGACGGGAGATTGGGGATTTCTAATGGAGCCCTCAGCATATTCGCAGTGTGGAACGAGGGGGATAAGCTTCTAGAAGGCGGGAATCAAAGCGAGGATGAAGAACTCTGCAGATTTCTGGAGGGGAGCTCAAGCAAGCGAAAACCCTAGGTGAAACGGAGAGCATGAGGTTTGGGCATGATTTTTGGAAGCCGAAGCGGTTTGGCAAATATTGGGGAGAAAGGGGAATCTTTTCTCTTTCCCCATGATTTATTGGCTTGCGCTGGGTAGTTGGTTTGGGCCGGCCTGCTCAGTAATGGGCCATAAGATATGAGTTCCTAAATAGCATGCTTTATTGGGCCAGCGGATGTCTGTATGAAAATCACAGTGCAGATGCTATTTTATAGGAACCGATTAAAATAATTAGATATACTTCATGCTAAGCCTAAACTGCTGGACACATGTGTTTAGATATCTAAATTATTTAATAGGTATTGAGGATATATCCCTACAAGGATCAATGGCTAGTCTTCATTAAAATTGGAGATGCAGGTATCTCTCAAGTACACCTAACCACATATTGGGTCAAAAATCTATGAAGTGGTACTTGGCTTACATGCTTGGCCAAATTGCCATTGAGCAATCATATTTCCAGCTAATGTAATGCTGAAGAGTACAATTTCTGAGAAATATACCACTCAGGAAAGATTTAAAGGTTAAAGATCTTTGACTTTATGTTTAATTGTTTTACAATTAAGCACAAAGTTGGGGGCTACACCTAATAGGTGCGCCTACTTGACGCACACTATTTCAACTTTTTCTATGAAGCCCTTCATAGCTTCGTTGCTAGTTGACATGAAGCTGGACCTGGGGAAGATGTACTCGGACAAAGAGTACTCGGGAGCAAGGCACTCAGGAAATCTTCACCATAGAGGATGAGCACTCGGCATCAGCTGTGACTCAACTATGAAGGTTTCAGGGGCTACTGTGGAGGCCATGGACCTCGGGTACCTCATGGAATGCAATGTGGCCACTCAGATAGAGGATGGGCTAGATCATTTAATTAGGGATACAATAGGACTTGGCATGTGTTACCTTGCATGGCAAGGGCAAGGATATAGTCCTAGCCGGTTATATTGTGTTCCTAAAAGGAAATCCCTTGGTTGAGTTTGACTAGGATTCCTACCTTGTAACCTTGCCTCCTCAATATATATGGAGAGGCAAGGAGCCCTCTAGGGCAGAGATCAACAGATCGAGATACACACAACTAATCTCATCAGAGAAACCTCAAAGGCAATACACAACAGCTGGAAGTAGGGTATTACCTCATCTTGAGGGCCTGAACCAGGATAAATTCATTTTGTGTTCCTTTATAATCCATCAAGTTTAGGTCTTGTGAATAGCCCCATATTATTATTGCCGATACAAAGCATAGACACAACTACTTTGGTGGTTGCTTATTTGTACATTTGTCTCTACTTCACTGTTACATACAGCTTGTTAAGCTTCCATAGTTCATCCTGTATCATCTCAACAAGTTACAATCAAAATTCTCAAATCCTTACATTAGTGCCTAGGTCCTCTTGAGTACTTGCTTCAACCTCTCGATTTAGGACATACCACCTGGCTTACCATGATTTGTGATCCAACTCAAGGTCCGCAGTTGTGAGTTCTCCATACTTCTGCTGAGCTTTAACTCTAACGTCTTCCAATCTTGCTCTTGGGTTGCATGAGGCTATCCTTTGTTCCCAAGCGGTTACATTCTGAAGCTCCTGATTATTACTCACATTATCCGAGTCTTCCGTTGGGATATGAGCAAAAGACCCTTCATTCTCTGATATCTCTGCTTGGCATTTAAATTCTTCCATCTTTCACTTCTGTCCTTGATGCTTCTGTCTTAGGTACTATCTTCTAATGTAGATAGGCTTAAAACTGTGGTGACAACCGATATTATCCCTAAAGATAATAACTTGATCAGGCTTATGTTACCAACATAAACTGGCTTTCACTAACTCCATCAACATAGACTGGCTTTCACTAAATCCATCAACATAAACTGGCTTTCACTAACTCCATCAACATAAACTAGCTTTCACTAACTCCATCGGCATAAACTGGCTTTCACTAACTCCATCAACTGTTAGGCATGGTTTTTCTTGTGGAAGCCATGGGCCCCGGGTACCTCATCACAAGCATACGGGTCACTCGGATAGAGGATGGGCCTAGCCTTGTAATTAGATATATAATAGAACCCGGTAGACTTTGCCTCGTACGATAAGGAATATATAGTCTTAGTCAGGTAGGTTATATCTCTAAGAGGAGATCCCTTGGCCGTAATCCAGCTGGGACTCCTACTTTGTACCCCTGTCCCCCAGTATATAAGGGGAGGCAAGGTGCCCCATGAGGGCAGAACAACACACATCCTCAAAGGAATACATCACAACTGGATGTAGGGTATTACCTCGCATCGAGGGCCTGAAACAATATAAATCTCCCCGTGTTCCTTTGCAATCCACCGAGTTTTGATCCACTGAGTAGCCCATAATCAATAGTTGCCGGTGTAAAACATCGACCGTTTGGCACGCCAAGTAGGGGCTTCGGCGAGATCTACATCTACAACTCAATGGATCCAAGCAACCGGAGTTGACGGCGACAAATTCTCCCCTGGAGACACAATAACTTTTAGAAGCCTCAACTTCATCGCCGACCAGATTGGCAATCTCACCTTGGCCGACGCAGACCTGATCCAACCAATCGAGGAACCAGCCGACTCTGCGCCAATCAACACCCGCAGACACTGCAAGCCACCCTCATCAATCTGCTGCGGCGATCTACCGCTGTCCGGGTCTCGGGTCAACCTCCTTCGGCGTCCGACTCGCGCTTGGCCTTGAGCCGGCCCGGGTCGGGCTAGGAAGGGGAGAGATCGTCAATCTCCCTTGCAGGCCCGGCGACGCCGCGGATCTACATCCCACACGGCTGACCCGATCCTCTATGCTTTAGTTCGAACATGGCCCAGAGCCGTTCCAGATTGGATCTAGAGAGGTTGGAGTTGTCCTTACTCCGATCAACTACTCGGATTCTGACTCCAAGTCGGACAACGATTCGAACACCAGTTCGGACACCAGTCTGGTGAGTTTCCTTCTGCCCCGAGAGATCTTCATGGCTTCAACCCCTCCACCGGAGGTGCGCCGACTACAAGAGGAGCAACAAGAGGAGGCACGCGGACTACGGCAACTGGAGGAGGCCGAGCATGAGGCCCGCAACGATGAGCTATATAGGGCTGGGCGAACCGCTCAGCAACAAATCCTCTAGACTAGAGTCGGCGACCACAACGTCTTCATCACGCCTCAGCAGAACATCGTGGCCACTGCAACCCTGCTGGACACACTCTAGCTCGGGCCTGATCATCAAGCCACCCTGACAATAGCCAAGATCAAGGTGATGATTACATCTACTGCCTGTCAGCAGTCGGGCAACACACTTCTACCTACCAACCGGTCGTGCTCTCCAGCGGCAATCTCATCTACATCAGCATGACGCCGGGCAGCTGGCTCAAGTCAGCCGCACGCGGAGTCATGCCAGACATCACTCGGCAACACAAACAACAACAATCGGCGGTGCCCCTAGAATGATCGCCAGTTCAACCAAGACCTCCGAGTCTGTCTACAACGCGATCTCCGCCAAGAGATTAACGCTCAGCGCTGTCAGTGCGAAGACGATGAGCAACACTGACTAGAGGATGAGCACGAGCGTTTCGGTCTCCACCATGAGCAGTTAAACCGTCGTGGCTGGAGCCAGAGCCCTCATGAAGATGAAGGCATACCAGCCTTCACCCGGGAGCTACAAGACGTCGACTGGCCGTCGGGCTTCAAGCCTACGGGAATCGAGAAATACGACGGCAAGACTAACCCCGAGTTCTGGCTCACCGTATATACTCTAGCAATCTGAGCCGTCGGAGGTGATCACAAAGCCATGGCTAACTACCTCCCGGTCACCTTGGCCGACTCAGCGACATGGTAACAGGGCTCCCAAGGCGATCAATCGGCTCCTAGGGTGTTGTTAACGCCAAAATTTGGCACGGTTCGCATTGGATTTGGTTAAGGAAAGAAGATATATCAGCCGTTGGAAGCTAATCAGAAGAAGCCAGATTCAGGAAGGAATCGTAAGGACCACGACATGGCAGTCAATTACCTTATCTACTAATTAGGTAGTTTTGATAAATTTTTTTAGGAAACCTGATCTCGTATCTGATCGGGGTTTGGTTTAGTTTTTCCTTTTCATAATTAGGAACTTCTGTTTCGTGTCCTATAAGTGACTGTAATAACTCGGGGTATATATACGTATGCCCGGGTACCCTTGTAAACATCACAATCGATCAAATCAAATTCGGCGCATCGCCACCCTTTACCACGGGTTCTTTGCTTCTCGAGCGGGGCTGCATCGGTTAGGTCCGAACTCCTGCGAGAGGGTAAGTCTCGTTACCCCGACTACCAATCGGCTAGGACTTTCTCGGTTAGGTCCGATATTCTAGTCCGGTCTATGTAGTCGGCTTACCACGGTGTATCGGATCTGTCTACCGGCTGCATCGGTTCGGTCCGACCTCTTAGGCTGGTCAGGTAATATCACATCACGCGTGCATAGTTTTTATCAGTTTATCGGGGGTAGTTTAATCATCAGTTTGTGCTGCAATCGGTTGGGTCCGACCTACTAAACTGCTAGCGATAAATTATTCCTGTTAGGCTGATATCCTTTGTGCAAGTGTCTTATTCGGAATGTATATTGCCGGTAAGTTATTTCATCACAGTGCATTAGATCTATCGGTTTGTTGAGGTTCCTTTTACTATTATCGATCTGTGCTGCATCAGTTAGGTTTGAACTACTAGATCGATAATAATAGATTTATCCTTGTCAAGCCGATCGGGTGTATATGCGACGTTCTATCGGAGTGCTTAGCCGATAGGTTATCCTTTTATAAAGCCGACTGTATTATCCTTACTGTTTGTCATCTATATTATCATCGGTTTTCGAGCCGATGCACATGTGTTTCCTCGGCAGTCGGCTAGCTTACTATCTTGCCTATCTATTTTATCATCGGCTCCTAGCCGATGCACATGTTATACTGACAGCTATCCATTTATCTGTATAGCGTTATCGGTTGTCCTAGCCGATACACAGGTGCCATCGGCCATCGCTACAGGAGCCTACATCAAGACCGTATCGGCCGATAGCCGATGTGCAAGTTGCTTGCTGATCCGGGCACGACACAAGCGAGACCCGGGGACGAGAACCCGAGCACGAGACCGGAGAGCGAGTACAGGCGAGGCCCGGGCACGAGCAAGAGTGGCGATCGGCTGGAAGGGATCCGTATCGGCTTACTGGCCGATGGATCAGCAAATCAAATTTCTCATCTCCTTGTCAATTGCGAGGTCAAATTGACTGGCACGCCCGCGAACCTCAAGACTTTAGGACCTGCACTGGAGCTAAGCAGATCTCCCAGGCCTTCGTATGTTCAATCGCATCAAACCAGATCATCAACAAGCCTCTTGGCACACCCCGGTGGTTTGGTGCGAACAGGTGTCGATGTTTTACACCGGGCAATAGAACTATAGGGCTACTCGACAAGGGGAAACTTGGTGGATTGCAGAGGAACACAAAGAGATTTTATACTGGTTCAGCCCTCAAATGTGAAGTAATACCCTACGTCCAGTTGTGGTGTTATTCCTCTGAGAGGTTATGTCGATCAATGATCTCGTCACCCCTTGAGAGGCACCCTGCCTCCCCTTATATACTGGGGGACAGGGGTACATGATAAGGATCCTAGCCGGATACGGCCAAGGAATTTCCTTCTTAGAGATAGAAACATATCCGACTAAGACTGCTATTCCTTATCGTTCAAGGTAAGGCCTACTGGGTGCTATCTTATCTCTAATTACATGATTCGGCCCATTCTCTATTCGAGTGGCCCATATACTGATGATGAGGTACCCGGGGCCCATGGCCTCCACAGTAGCCCCTGAGACCTTCATAGTTGAATCACAGCTGATGCCGAGTTCCCATCCTCCACGGTGAAGACTACCCGAGTGCGAGCTGCTCCCGAGTACTCTTTGTCTGAGTAGGTCTCTCCCGAGTCCTGCTTCATGTCAGCTGACAGTGATGGGCTATGAAGGGCTTCATGTAGATGTGATAAATAGTGTGCCGAAATAGGCGCACCTATAGGTGTAGCCCCCAACTTTGTGCTTAATTGTGAAGACAATTGAACATAAAGTCAAAGATCTTTAACCTGATAATCTTTCCCAAGTAGATTTCTACTGTATATGAGATTCTTCAGTATCATGTCAACCGGAATAATAAAACTTTATAGTGCTTGCCGAGTAGGGAACTGAAACGGCCACGCCATGTAGGCCGAGTACACTTATGAAAATAAATCCACACCGTGGTTAGGTGTACTCGAGAAAGATACCTGCATCCTCCATTTTAATGAAGACATAGCTTGTGATCCATGTAAGGATATATCCTCGAGACCTGGTGGATAGAACAGATACCCAAACATATATGTTTAGCAATAAGGCTCTCATGAAGCATATCTGTTTACCTCATCGGCTCCTGTTAGTAGCACCAGCGCTATAATTTTCAACTCAGCCTGCGGGCGGCCCACATGGAGCATGGCTACTGTAGGAACTCATATCTTGGGTGGCCCACGTGACTGGTGTAGGCCCAAGCCCATTTAGTCGACATCGGCTCTATAAAAGGCGAGGAGAGAGAAAAGATTCCTTCATCTTCCCCAAATCAGCCAATCCGCTTTCGACTTCCACCTTCCGCCCAACTTTCGTCTCCGCTCAGCTAGGTTAGCTGCTGCTGTCCCCACCGAACTCAGCGATTCCACTCCTCTTCGTCTTGTTCCAAGCCCCGATTTACTTTCCCCCAAACTCTTTCCGCTCCCACATCATGCCGAAAGCTTCGGATCTTGCATGCGCGCCAGAGAATGCTTGGCCAACCTCGGATTCGCAGCTCGGTAAACTGAAGCTCACTGGAGAGTCAAACTGAAGTTGCCAGCCAAGAGCGTGATACCGCTGGCTGGCCGGCTAAGGTGAGTCGGTCCCAAATCCGCCAATCTGGTGAAAACAGTAGCTTTCGCCTTCTTTTTCGATTGGGGCTTGTGTCTTCCCTCTTTCGATTTCTTCTGCCATCCTGACTTCGTATGGGCTGGAGTTGGTGCATTTGAATCCCAACTCCGATTCTTTATCTCTATATTTTTTCTACTCTCTGCGAGTGCTTTTTGGCGTGTGGAACCCCATTTTAATTTTCAGCATCTATTCCACATCAAACCCCAGCCTCCAGAATAATATTAGAGTGTATTGGGGGGCTGGTCTCCAGCTGGGC
>RYFJ01003141.1:0-125790 GCA_003991445.1 Oryza meyeriana var. granulata | reverse complement strand
CGCAACACCAAACCGACGGAAAGAGATGAGGGAGCAACAAGATTAACAAGATCGATTAAAACCGCAGGACTAAACATACTCCGGGAAACCGCCCACAACCGAAAGAAGAGAATGCCTGGAATTAAGGGCTTGGCAGGAACCAAAGGTAGGAGAACAGCCAAGAGTTAGAAACTTTCCCAAAATTCTACAAAGGAAGAGAAGAAAGATACTAGAGCAAGTCCAAGAATTTTTGCCAATTACATAGTTTCAATAATGATCCTCAAGGTCATCTACACGGGGGGTTTCACTCCTAGGGCCAACCTTCTGCTCTGATCCACTCTGTGGCGCCTCCAGACTAGGTGAAGGCCACCATGTGCATACTGCATAAACCCCGATCCCAGGATCAGTATCGGGTTACGCAAACAATGACACTCAAGATTACAATAAAACATAACAGGGTATTCTACATATATGTCAGGGAGTCCATCAGGACAACCCGGATGGGCAAAATGACAACAGGTACTAGCGCTGAACACAGCACAAAACAGGGCGGATGCCTGGACAAACTATACACAGCGCATCGGCTTGGGGGACTAGGCTCGAAAACCTTCGAAGTCTTGCGTAGTCGGCCTGGTCTTGGAGAGAGAAACTCGCAGAGTCGGATCTTTCGTCTTCTTCCCAAAACCTACTATACATATCATATGAAAGATGAGTACTTTCTACCAGCAAGCTCGCGAATGAATGTCATGTTGGTTAGCAAGAAAGAAGCTAAGGTTTCGTTTGCGAAGACTGCCTTATAACTCTTTTCTTGCAAACAACTAGTGGTTAAATTTTATTGGCGGACGAGGATCACGCCTCAAATCCTTCCGCAAGTTTGCTTTTTCAACCAACTCGCATAAGAACCATCTTATATATCATCTTTTACTTCGCATTACTGGTCCTGTATCTCCGAGTAGCTCACACTTCGTTGACACTTGAGACTCGGCTACAAACTAATCTGCAGCTGTGGCACTTGATGCCCGCTACACTGGCTACAACCAGTTAGCTAACCGCGCCCTGGCTACAAGCCCGGGGGCTTCGAACACTGCTGCCTGGCATACAACTCCCGGGAGCATGTTCATGCACTAAATGCCCGCTAGCTTGGCTACAACCATAGCTAGGTCGCCGCCTGGCTACAACCCGGGGGCTCGCAACGATGCTGCCCTGGCTACAACCGGGAGCATGGTTCATCGGCACTAAATGCCCGCTAGGCTGGCTACAGACAGCTAGCTAATGGGCTTCCATGGCTACAACCCGGGAGCCCGATCATCTGCTGCCTGGCTTACAACCCGGAGCACGTCAATCCGTTTCTGGCTACAACCCGAAGGAATCTGTACAACTGCCGCCCTGGATACAACCCGGGGGATGATCTTCATCCTGTTTACGTTTTTCAATCACTTGATTATGGTGCTTAACACCCCCGGAATCACACACGATCCCGTTTCTTCCTGGCCACACAGGCCTTCCGTTTGCCCACTCGCAACTCTGGTCACGGTTCCCTTTCCATAAAACAACTTCCAAATAACTGCAAACAAATCTACGGCTGTGAAACATTAATGATAATAATAGACAACGCACACAGGCCACTGGTTCTGTACATCAAGATTTTCACCAAACTTTATTTGTTTCGAAACACCGATACACAGATACCCGGGTTTTCCAATCAGTTTAGTATAAACCAATGTTTTCCCAACGATCAAACACACGTTGCAGAGCTAAGCATTCTACCGGCATCGGGTATCCTCAGATAGGAAGCTAGCGTGCCCATTTGTGGGGCCTCAGGAGAGAATATCTATATAATCAACGTCCTACCGAATAATGCTACTAGGGTAGGTCCTCCGCGCTTCGCAAACCGAGGCCACAGTTTTAAAGAGTGTAAACTAAGCATGCATAATATTTTCCAAAAATATAGTTTTTGCATATGGAACAATATGATCAGAGGTTGCATTGTTCCAGAGGAGGGGTTTCGTGGCGAAGGCCGGCCTTTCTGGATCGTCCACGGTTCAGGTTCTGAACAAGCAGAAAGAACACCGATAGCAGGAGGTTTTAAAACCAAGAAGAAGGATTCAGAGAAGTAGTCGCTGCAAAAAAGTGCAGTCGGCTGAACAAGGCTGCGAACTCAGACGACAGAGCTCCAAAGCTTTGAGAAGGATGAGAAACTCAACAGAGCTGGAGCTGGCCGTTTGCAAAACAAAAGGAAAAGGAAGCATGGAATGGATCTATATAGCCGCGGTGCAGGTGGTGAGGCACGGTGAAGCTGGCACGGCTAGGGAGAAAAAGTCAAGGTGAAGCTGACAAAGGATTTGGGATGTCAACCGCAGGATTGACTTGGGGAGTCGGCGTGGTCAGGAGTTGGCAGGCATGCAGCTGCGAGAGACTTAAGGTCAAGGCTAGGACAGGTTGGAGACAATCTCACTGACAGGGCTTCGGACTGACCCTGGTCAACATGCGGTAGTTATTGTCCATGCGGTCCAAGCGGTGCTGGGCGGCAGCGTTGAAAACTGTTCTTCTCCACTTCGTAGTCGGCTCCAAGGGTGAGTGCAACTCGGGGGACCAGGAAACATAGGTCTGCAACAGGTTAGTCGGTCACTACAACGCGCCTTAATCGGCAGCAGGAGACTCGAGTACAGACAGGAAAAAGGGTTGGACTACATAGGAACTGAGTAGCATCTCTCGGCTAAGGGAGAAGGTAGTCGGCTGGCCGGAAGAAAGAAAAACGGAGGCACAGCTGCCAGACAGAAAGATTTAAGCCCGAAAAAAAGTCTCACAGGGAAAAGGAAACGGGTCGTTACAGATCGGCACGCAATCCCCTCCACAATGTGTCGATAAGGGTTTTCTAGCAAATGACTGATTTTAGCAGGTATTCGGCATTATCGTCAGCTGGAAAGGAGCTTGGTTGTTGCACTGGTGGCTGTTCTTCATCTGCCTCCAAGTAATTGCCTAGTCGAGGAGAAACAAATCGCTAAAGGACTGCAGGTTGACATCGGTAAAAGGGTCAGTTAATTAGGTTAGAATAAAGTAGGTTGTGCAGAAATTACTTGAGGCAGGGATGGGGCAAGATTGAGGAGTGACATCTGGCATCAGATGGTTGAGTAGGTTTCTTAAAAGATGGCCGATGTCTGGCGCTGAAGTAGAGCAATCCCAGTTCAGCTTCAGGCTAGATGGACGAAATTGGGATGGGCAAAGGGTCCATCGCTCGATGCTTGCAGGAATAGTCACGGAGAAGTGAGGTTCAGGGCCGATGATTCAAGCTGGCAATAAGATCGGTAGTGTGAGATGGAACAATGATAAATGTCAAGACTTGGCACATACTGCGGGATGAAGGAGCCGATTTGTTTTGAGTAGCAGGCGGCGCCATGAATCACGGCATCGGCATGATTTTCCTGTCTCTTGTGAGGGCGAGATTGCCACTCTTGGGATTGGTCCTGTCGCGTGGCGCCCGGGAAGAGCCGATGGAGGGGAACATCAATGCCTAGGTGTGGGTTGCCCATGGTGGTTGGTATGTAATCGGACGACCATGGGCTTATTGTCGGTGGCCTCCATCAAAGCTGCGAGATAGAAAAATGTAAGAGATGAACGAGTGATTCAAAGATAGTGAAATATTCCATGTCAATCAAGATTCGACGTGTTTGGAGTTGAGGCGAGAGCAGTAGTGGAATGCGAGATCGAAAAGGTTTTCCCCATTCTGACACCATCGGGAAAAGAGCTTGGCGTTGACAGTGCATACTCGCACAAGGCGGGGTGCCCAGAGATGGGAATCTGTAGTGTCCGCACCGATCGTACTCCGATGCGTGATTTACATTTCCCCCAGGCCTGGAGTTTGCGATAAGAAACAAGCCGATGGGGAGTTTGACCGGCCGGCTGGCGGGAGCTGACTGCTGGGTGATAGAATATCATAACGAGGCTGTGATCGGCCTTGAGAGAACCAGTCAGTAGAAAGATCGGGGGGTAATGGCCGATAGGAATATGCGTCCTTCGATTCATCATCGCCAGACGTCAAGTGATTGAAGTTGGTACGCATCTCAAATGATGGATCGTCATCATAATGGCGAACCACAATGTGGGATCTTGGTACAAGCCATAATGGCCTTGAACCATTGGCCGACGTCCAATGGGAGTCATTTTAGAACCGCCAGGAAGACCGATGCATGCCTTTGCCCATTGAGATGCATTCGCTGATAGGTGGGTGCTTGTTCTCTGTGGTGATCGGCTGGAAAAGATTGATGTAAGGAAGAGGTATCAGAAGTTGCCTTGGATGGTAACACGTTGAGCCATAACTGCACAAACCACCAAAGGACCTCCGATATGGCAATGCTGGCCGGCCGAGGTAGCTTGACTGCACTGATGCACAGTTGATAGTCTGTGGCCAGTAGAGATATTGGCGGCGTCCAAGTGGACTTGTTTCTCGACTGCGCCGGGAACTTCATTAATCATTTGCACCCTTGCCAAGTCTATTGCAGTGAGCTGTGGGTTGTGGGACAAGGAGACCCAATCAGGAGTGCTAGGCAGTCGTAGCGAAAAGTCTCGCTTGAGGCGAACTACCAGGATACGTTCTATTGGGAAAAGCACCCTCCCCCAAACGCACTATTAATTGAAATCATGGCAAGAAAGCGAACAAGTGTTACAGATACCCGAATCCCGGATGTTCCGAACTGGATGCTGCACTTCCCTCACTGGTTCATACAGCCGGATTCGAGGTAGTGGGTACTACAGCCCAAAAAAAATCCGACAAGGGCCCTTGAAAAATCGCCCCCACGAAAAAAGTTTAGAAAAAATCGGTAGTCAAACAAAAAAATCCCCAGGGCGATTATATAAACGCCACCCCCGCAAAGGAGACCCCCCCTAAATTTGTAGGGGGCGTATATATGAAAAGTCGCGACGTCTCGCAATTAGTCCGCATTGGGAGAGATTAACTTCTGTGGGTGGGAATAGTTGGGAAAAATCAAAAGTGTTCAGGTAAAAAGAGAGGATAGCATAACCAAGGATATGTACACCTTTGAATGAAAGACAGAGTATGGTCGCCCCCTGTCATTTTCTTGGATAGCGAACCCAAATAAGGAATCAAAAAAAATAGGAGATAGAGCAAAAAGGCCCCCATTCCCAATCCCCAACGAAGGGAACAAGGAAAAAAAGCACATGGGGAAAACCGACAGTGAATGGAGGAGGGGTGATGGTTGCTAGAAAGTCTCCCCAAGCAACGAGTCCCCCGCCAAGGTGCCGATGCCCGCCAAAAGGCAGAACACGGGCCTCCTTATTCCCAATACAGCCCTCCATACGTTCTTCCGATCTCCTTCGAGGAAACGAGATATAACAAAGGACCAAAAGCATGTTAGGACGATTTTGAAGAGGAGGGGTTTTGAGGGGGTCCTTTGGTATTGTCTTGTTCTGGTTCTGTCCCTACACCCTCGAAAGGAAGTTTCTCTTTTTTGGGCCCACACCCTTGGTAACTTAGAAATGCACCTCCACAAACAAAATATAAAATCTGTTAATAAAAGAAAAAAAGCCCCCCTCCAAAAGAAAATTCCCTATTTTTAAAAAAAGGCCCCCTCCCAGGGCTCTCTCCCACGGACTACCCGCCGAGAGGAGCAAGATCAATCTAGGTGCGCAGGCTCCAGGAATGACGATTAGACACCCCAGCCGAGCCCCCCCCTCTACTCTAGCGCATGGCATTTCCGCACCCCCGAAAGCCATTTGGGGAATGAAGATGAGTGACAGTTCGAGGTTGGAAATAGAAGACCACAGGTTTATTGCGCTTCTGGATTTCGCCGGAGTTTCTGTCCCCCGCAGCGTCTCGAGGAAGTAGAAAGGAATCTCTTAGTATTGTGAAATGGTAGAAGGAAGCGGGCTAGGAGTGCGAAGCGGTTTAATAGGAGTGTAATGTGACCTGGGAGGGAATAAATCCAGAAAGAATGCCGAATTCAGGATGAAATGGAGACACGCTGTTCAGTTTAATTAGTTTATTCTATAAATTAGGTAGCTTTAATGTAATTCCCCTTAGGAAAAACCTGATCTCTTCCCCCGCGTGTTCCCATCGGACCTGTTAATTTTTTCCTTTTAATAGTTAGTGAAACTCCTGTTTTCGTACCCTTCCCGATCCCAGACTGTATCAATCGGTGTATTAGAATATGTTATGCCCGGGGACGCACTGTAAATCTCACACATGATCATACAAACTCTCGGCACCGCATCGTCCCTCCCCTATCAACGGGTTCTTGCTTCGTACGAGCCGGGCTTGCATCGGTTAAGTTCGACTCCGTCTTTGCGAGAGGGTAAGTCTCCGTTACCCGACCACGGTAATCGACTAGGCTTCCTCGGTTAGGTTCCGAGTATTTAGTCGGCCTACGGTAGTCGTCTTACACAATATATTGTTTGCTACGGCTGCGTCGGTTAGGGATGATTCATAGGCCGAGTAGATATCACAGCACGTGTCATAGGCTTATCGGATTACTGGGCGTAACTTATTCATCAGTTTGTGCTGATCGTTAGGTCCCGACTACTAACTGCTGATAATTAATTCCCTGCTAGCTGATCGGTTTATGTGCAAACGTTCTTATCGAGATGTAATAGCCGATGAGTTATCAATATTATTAACATCACGTCGCATTAGATCTATCGGCCCATCGAGGTTTATTATCTCATCAGTCTGTGCTGCAACGGTTAGGTCCGATCTATTAGACTAGCGATAATAATTCTATCCTTACTGAAGCCGATGGATGTTATGCAATGTCTATCGGAGTGCCAAGCCGATAGGTTATCTCTTAATCAAGGCCGATTACATTGTTTAACATGTTTTTGGCACGCTATACCGTTATCGGCTTTTCAGCCGATACACTTCATGTTAGTAATCGGCTAGTTTATTTATTTACACTGTTATTATGTAACGCCCCGGTTTCCGGGCCGTTAAAAACTATTTTCGTAAAAACCCAAATTTCAAAAACTTGGATTCTTTGTGTGTGCTTAAGGACTAAGTGCCGTAAATCTCAGATCCAAGCTCCCTTTGAAACTCTAAATCCTCGATCCCAAACTCTTTCCGATTCCGAGACTCGAATTTTGCAGTTCGATTGTCTCTCTCAAAACCCCCTCGAAAAAAAAAAATTCAAAATCTAAACCCCCTTCGAATTCCTTCAGAAGCCTTTATTCACTCCTCCCAAAAAAATACCCGGGTTCGAATTTTGCAATTCGAAGCCCTCCGATAAAACTCTTCGAAAATCATCCTTGCAACCTTTCAGTGAAATCTCTTCATTTTGTTCCTCTCAAAAATTCAGATTTTCATCGAGAACTCCCTTCCCGCAACTTGTCAAATTTATATATTTCCAAAAGTTCCTCAATCCTAAGAATTAAATTCAAGTTCCAATATTCCCTCAAGGTACTCCAATTCTATTCCATTACAAAATTCCCAAAGTATCCTTGAGAATCAAGTTCCAGTATTACATCCAAATCCAGTCCCCTTTGGAATCTCCTTCTTTCTTTTTCCAAATATATCCAAACCCAGACAAAAAAAACCTCAAAAAGTGCTCTCCAGAAATTTCGGATTTAATCCCATTAGAAGTCCTCCAATATTCCTTTTAAAATCCCTTTTTGAGATCCTCCAAATATCCTCTAAAAACAATCCTCTGGAAAATATCAAAGTCCACTGTGTCTTTGGGACGTCTCTCTCTCCCTGGCCTGAACCAGCTCGGCCTCTGTCACAGCCAGCCGAAGCCGGGACCCACCAGCCAGGCACCGCGCCCGCGCCCTCTCGCGCTCGCCCGCGCCCTCGCTCTCGCCCGCGCCCTGCCACGTGCCACTCCCCGGCCTCGCACCCCGCGCGCACGCCGCGCAGGTGCTCTCTTTCCGCGACCCCGTCGACCTCAGCCGCAGCACCGAGACCCACCCCGCCCGCGCCCGCGACTCCAGCCGGCCCGTGCCCCTCCAGCCTCGTGTTTTCCCGTGCCCCTCCAACCCGTGACCCTCCAGTCCGTGCCCACTCCGTGTCCCAAACCCTGGTTACATGTGGCCCCGCAACGTCGGACCCGACTTCCCCTACCTCTCGCGCCTCTCCCTTTTCTTCTTTCACTCCCGAACCTTCTCGCCCGTCCCCGAGCCGGCGCCTCCTTGCGCACGCCCATCCCCCCGGGCCCGCACGCCAGCGGCACGGAGGCCGAACGCGCCGCGCTCCCCGCGGACAGCCGTCGTCGTCGTCTTCCCGACGTCGATCTCTCTCTGCTCTCTCTCTCTTTCTCTCGATCCTTCTTCCCAGCTTATCCCGACACGGGCGACCGCGCCCATGTCTCCGTGTCTCGCGGCACACCGAAGTCAGCCGCGCGTCCCGTCGCCATACCCCTCTGCCTCTCTGTCTCCCTTCTTCGTGTCTCGCGGCAGCACGAGGTAGCCCGATGACGCCAGCCACAGCGCTGCACCATTGATGCGCCTCGACGGCTGAGCTTGAGCTTATTCCGTGCTCCCATCACCCTATCCGCTGACCGATAGCTCCCGAGCTCCTCTATAAATAGGAGCACCCCTCCGCCATTCCGGTCGCCAAGCCGAACACCCAAGACTAGCTCGCCACCGGAGCATCCTCCGCCGCTTTCTGACCAAGCTTCCACCCGCCGTTCCAGGGCGCCGCTGACCAAACCGCCGCCACCACCGAGTCCCCTGAGCATCCCGAAGCACCTCCGCCCCTCACGCCGCCGATAAGCCACTAAATCGAAGCCCAAATCAGGCGCCGCCGCCCCGCCATTGCCCGTGCTGCGGAACTCGCCGCCGCACGAGGTAGGAACCCAATGCCTCTCCTTTCCTCTTCCTCTCGTCTCTCCGCAACCAAACCCGAAGACCCCAGGCCCCTCCGCCGCTCTTTCGGTCACCGGCGACGACCGCCCCTTGCCGCCGCCTCCTGTCTGTCGCCGCCGGAAGCCGTTGACCACCAACCACCTAATCCGAACCGTCTATCTCCTTCGCGCACTCCCCTCGTCCATTCCCGTTAGTCCGTTTCCTTCCCCTCGCCGCCAATCGCCGGCAAGCCCCGGCCGCGACCACCGTCGATCTCTCTGCCCGGTCTCCAGTTACCCATCCGGCACCCCTCCTCTCTCTCTCTCTGTGTCTGCATGTGGACCCAGCCACCAACCCTCTGACCCGTGGACCCCCGGTCAGATCCTCTCTCCATGCTTGGTCACTGACATGTGGGTCCCTACATCTTCTCTCTCTAGCCACTGACAAGTGGGCCACCATCCTCAGTTCCACTCTCCAGCCACTGATCCAGGGTCCCACCTGTCAGCCCAATTTCCAGAATTAATTCCTTTCCCAATAATTCAAATAATCCTTTTCTTATTCCAGAAAAATCCCTAAGACTCCCAAAATTCATATCTTCTTAACCGTAGCTCCAATTGACTCCGTTCAAGTCTCTAAACTTTTCTAAAAATAAGATCTACCTTATGGCACTATTAGTTATTAATAATAGTATATTATTTCTAGGGTTTTGTGTGTGTTTCTCACGTTCGCGCGTAGTCGACACGTTGGAAATTCATCGGACGTCGGATTTTCGTGAAGCCTGAAGACGAAGTCTGAGGCAAGTCACTCCTTGACCATATTGCTCCTAAATTTAAAAATGTATTGTTTGCAAAATTGCATTGCTAGTGTGCACGATAAATTGATTGGCCTCGGTTTGCGTGTCGAACCGACGGACCTGCCCGGTAGTTGCATAAACCCTGTAGGTCTTTGATACCCTATTCCTTGTCGCTCCACCCCGTGGTACCTCGGTGACCGTGCTCTCTGAGCATGGATTCCGATGATTCCACTCACAACACAATTGCTTGTCGATTTGGGAAAAATAGGGTTTCCAACCGATTTAAAAACCCGACATGCGATGTCGGCGAGATTTGCGAAACAAAATTTATTTGCGAAAGACTCTGCGGTGCAAAGTGATCGCCTGTGTGGTGGCACTTCGTATTCGCATATAAGGACCGATTCCTTGAGGAATTGCACTGAGCATGTCACAGTGCGACCACACGGGTGGTATGGGACACCCCTGGCTGAGTAATCAGTGTTCCTAGGATGGTTCGGTTGCTAATAAATGTGGGACTGGCTGGGTGCCAAGAGGGCGATATACCCCGTCCCTGAGTACAGGAAAGTGAGTTCTGGTACTTGGTTGAGTGTGAGCACCCATTTATAGGCAACGTGCTATCCTGGGAAGGCTTTGGAAAGGCTTTGTCGCGAACCTCCCCACCTGATCAGTGTGGGAGTAAGCTCGCGTCGTGTGGGTAAAGCGTACCAATCTTTGCAAAGATCATGAACTGTTCGAACAGCCGTGCCCACGGTTACGGGCAATGTGAGGTGATTCCTCTAGCGTAGATTTGTTTGCAAGTGTTTGCGAAAGAGATTTGTGGTATGGGAATCGTTACCAGAATGGCCTTTGTGGCTGATGGATGACCTGAGTGGTCTGAAACGGGGCTGTGTGACCCGGGATGTCGATTGACATCATAGTTAGGCTCCCGAGTGGAAGCAGTTTGAGTTGAGATTAAGGATGGCTTGGAGAGTCATCGATATGAGTTATGAGATGAGAATGAAATGATGTCCCAGATGGGACTAAAGTGAAAGATGAGATTACGTCCTAGTGAGGACGAAATTGAAAATAAAAGTAATAGATGTTGATACCGTGGAAGGCTGCTTGTAGGCAGATCCACTGAGCCGCTGTCGTGATCCGACAAGCGGTATAAGAATACTTGAGATCAATTAAAATTTGCTTCGTCCGCTTGAGTTGTTGAAAAGCAATTCGCGGACAGGATCGAGGCGAGAAGCCTCCTTCCAGTCACTTTTGAGACAACTCACACTTAGGTTTCGAAAAGTGTTTTCAAATTAAAATGGTTTGCATAATAAACCCCAGCCTATTCTTTGATAGCCTGCATAACTCACTTTCCTTTGTGACTTGCTGAGTACGTAAGTACTCAATCCATTCCTTTTCTCCCTCATTCAGGAAGATTGAAGTTGAAGTGAAGATTAGGGTTTCTTTCCTAGTCCCAAGCCGTTGCTTGTGGATTGGGTTCTCGCTGCGCTGTCGTTCCGCTGCTGTGGTTCTGTTTGCCGGTTGCCTGCTCAGGGCTTGCCCGAAGTCGCAACTTATAAAGGTATAGTATATATATATTCGTATATTAGTTAATTGCTGTGGTACATCTCAGTTGACCGCGGGTACCAGCTTGGTTTCCTGGGACTGGTACCGGCATCGCGGTTCCGTGGGAGTTTGGTTCACGCCAATCTTCCACGGCGCTTGCCCTCTGGTATCGCTGCAGGTGGTGCCAGGGCGGGAGGCGCTACAGAGGTGGTATCAGAGCATAGGTTTGGTATAGGAACGAAACCCCTTCTCTTATAGGATGCCTTAAGGACAATATATTTAAATGTAAAGGCTATTTGCGAAAATTTTCTGCTCTCTTCTCTCACTCTAAATTTGCAAAAAGAATTTTCTACTCCTTCACCCCCTCAAAATCATAGAAGTTAGATATCCCTTTTCCCTTTCTCACCTGAGGACATGGAATCTTCGCCTGAAAACGTGGAGTATTCGCCGTACTCGAGACAGGACATGAAGATGAAAGCAAGAAGAGTTTAACCTTAGAAATCGTCGCGAACTCGTTAGGAGTTTTGCGAAGATAGTGTGTGAGTGTGTAATGTTGGGTAGTTCGTTCTTGCATGGTGTGTTCCAGTCCTGGACTTGGCCACACCTATTTTGGTCTTCTCGTTTGCGAAAAGAATTTTTCATGGGGATATTTCTTTTTCTTCTCTTCTGTTCTCTCCTTTCCTAGTAATTTCCCTCTTACCTTGACCTTTTCTGGGTTAGAATGGCTCGTCGTGCCCGTCGTCAAGTCCGTGTCCCTAACCGCTTCGGATATGAGGATGACCCAGTTCAAGCAGCCAACCATAACCTCCACGAGGATCAGAATATAGACCAAGTAGCAGATAATGGACATGAAGACGCTAATGAACCCGTCAATCAGAATGCAGACACGAACCAACCTGAGTTTCCTCCACCTCCACCACTTCCCCTGAACCTCCAACAACTCCTGGCTATGCAAACCCAGATCCTACAAGGAATAGCCCAAACCCTAGCCGGATTACAACAAGGGCAAGTGCAACCTCAACAACCTCAGCAAAACAATGGAAGATCCAAGTTGATAGACTTTCTAAGATCAAGACCCCCTGAGTTCTCCCACACCGTCGAGCCAGTCGAAGCCGATGATTTGGCTTAAAGACGGTGGAAAGGAAAACTAAACTTGGTACAATGCACCCCAATAGAGAAAACCCTCTACGCGGCCCATCAATTAAGAGGACCAGCCGCGGAATGGGTGGGAAAATTATTGTGCCGCACATGAAAGATGCCGCGACCATCGAATGGAAGGAATTCGCGGAAGCTTTTCGAGCATCGTACGTTCCTGAGAGTATAATCGACATGAAAAAGGACGAATTTAACAACCTCAAGCAAGGGCATAGCAGTATTAATGAATACCTGAGTCACTTCCATAAGTTGGCTCGATATGCCCCTGAAGAAGTAGATACAGACAAGAAGAAGATACGGAAGTTTCTGAAAGGAATGAACGTGGATGTAAGACTTCAACTCGTGGCACATGAGTTCCCAACATTTCAGCATATGATCAACAAGGCTCTATTGGTAGAAGAAGCTGACAGAGAAATAGTGGACATAAGGAAACGAAGAGCCTCACAGCTTGGTTTTCCAAACAAAAGGATGGAACTCTTCGAAGAAACCAACCCATCCAGACAGTTTAATAGAGGCCCAACCCAGTATGCCCCTTTTACTGGATTCATCCCTCGCCCATCTACTCCAAGACCCCCACAGCAAATGTCAGGTGTCAGCAATGGTAATAGTGGAGGAAGTAACTCCACGACACCCGCCATACCAATCAGAAGCTTGGCCGAAGTCGAGTGTTTCCGTTGCCATCAGATGGGACATTACTCTCGACAATGCCCTCAAGGCCAAGGCGATACCCGACCGGTGCAATCCAATATAGGAAGTAAAAGAGTTCCCACGATCGGTCCCAAGAGCGTCAATCCACAGAATAGCGGATCAGTGTCGCAGACTTCGCCTGTTTTCAGAAGATCTCGCCTCAACCACGTAAATGCAGAAGAGGTACAAGACGCCTTAACCTTCGAGACCATAGACGAAGAAACAGAAGATCAGGTTCCACCGGAGCAGATGAACCTACAACAAGATCTGGAAGATTAAGCGTCAAGATCAACATACTCGCCAGGATGTCATGAAGCTTTTCCCAAGACCCGAAGGATGAAGTTCGGAATAGTGTATATAACCAACAAAGACCTAGTAAGATAGGGTGCCGTAGTTCTCCCCGTAACCCTCGTGGTTCCCCTTATCTCGAATCTCGGGGACGAGATTCTTTTTAAGGGGGGTAGGTTTGTAACGCCCCGGTTTCCGGGCCGTTAAAAACTATTTTCGTAAAAACCCTAATTTCAAAAACTTGGATTCTTTGTGTGTGCTTAAGGACTAAGTGCCGTAAATCTCAGATCCAAGCTCCCTTTGAAACTCTAAATCCTCGATCCCAAACTCTTTCCGATTCCGAGACTCGAATTTTGCAGTTCGATTGTCTCTCTCAAAACCCCCTCGAAAAAAAAAATTCAAAATCTAAACCCCCTTCGAATTCCTTCAGAAGCCTTTATTCACTCCTCCCAAAAAAATACCCGGGTTCGAATTTTGCAATTCGAAGCCCTCCGATAAAACTCTTCGAAAATCATCCTTGCAACCTTTCAGTGAAATCTCTTCATTTTGTTCCTCTCAAAAATTCAGATTTTCATCGAGAACTCCCTTCCCGCAACTTGTCAAATTTATATATTTCCAAAAGTCCTCAAATCCTAAGAATTAAATTCAAGTTCCAATATTCCCTCAAGGTACTCCAATTCTATTCCATTACAAAATTCCCAAAGTATCCTTGAGAATCAAGTTCCAGTATTACATCCAAATCCAGTCCCCTTTGGAATCTCCTTCTTTCTTTTTCCAAATATATCCAAACCCAGACAAAAAAACCTCAAAAAGTGCTCTCCAGAAATTTCGGATTTAATCCCATTAGAAGTCCTCCAATATTCCTTTTAAAATCCCTTTTTGAGATCCTCCAAATATCCTCTAAAAACAATCCTCTGGAAAATATCAAAGTCCACTGTGTCTTTGGGACGTCTCTCTCTCCCTGGCCTGAACCAGCTCGGCCTCTGTCACAGCCAGCCGAAGCCGGGACCCACCAGCCAGGCACCGCGCCCGCGCCCTCTCGCGCTCGCCCGCGCCCTCGCTCTCGCCCGCGCCCTGCCACGTGCCACTCCCCGGCCTCGCACCCCGCGCGCACGCCGCGCAGGTGCCTCTTTCCGGACCCCGTCGACCTCAGCCGAGCACGAGGCCGCCCGCGCCCGCGACAGCCCGTGCCCGTGCCCCTCCAGCCCGTGCCCGTGCCCCTCCAACCCGTGACCCTCCAGTCCGTGCCCCACTCCGTGCCCAAACGCCGACATGTGGACCCCGCACGTCGGACCCGTCCCCTACCTCGCGCCTCTCCCTTTTCTCTTTCATCTCCCGAACCTTCTCGCCCGTCCCCGAGCCGGCCGCCTCCTTGCGCACGCCCATCCCCCCGGGCCCGCACGCCAGCGGCACGGAGGCCGAACGCGCCCGCGCGCCCCCGCGGACAGCCGGTCGTCGTCGTCTTCCCGACGTCGATCTCTCTCTGCTCTCTCTCTCTTTCTCTCGATCCTTCTTCCCAGCTTATCCCGACACGGGCGACCGCGCCCATGTCTCCGTGTCTCGCGGCACACCGAAGTCAGCCGCGCGTCCCGTCGCCATACCCCTCTGCCTCTCTGTCTCCCTTCTTCGTGTCTCGCGGCAGCACGAGGTAGCCCGATGACGCCAGCCACAGCGCTGCACCATTGATGCGCCTCGACGGCTGAGCTTGAGCTTATTCCGTGCTCCCATCACCCTTATCCGCTGACCGATAGCTCCCGAGCTCCTCTATAAATAGGAGCACCCCCTCCGCCATTCCGGTCGCCAAGCCGAACACCCAAGACTAGCTCGTCACCGGGAGCATCCCTCCGCCGCTTTCTGACCAAGCTTCCACCGCCGTTCCAGGGCGCCGCTGACCAAACCGCCGCCACCACCGAGTCCCCTGAGCCATCCCGAAGCACCTCCGCCCCTCACCGCCGCCGATAAGCCACTAAATCGAAAAGCCCCAAATCAGGCGCCGCCGCCCCGCCATTGCCGTGCTGCGGGAACTCGCCGCCGCACGAGGTAGGAACCCAATGCCCCTCTCTTTCCTCTTCCTCTCGTCTCTCCGCAACCAAACCCGAAGACCCCAGGCCCCTCCGCCGCTCTTTCGGTCACCGGCGACGACCGCCCCTTGCCGCCGCCTCCTGTCTGTCGCCGCCGGAAGCCGTTGACCACCAACCACCTAATCCGAACCGTCTATCTCCTTCGCCGCACTCCCCTCGTTCCATTCCCGTAGTCCGTTTCCTTCCCCTCGCCGCCAATCGCCGGCAAGCCCCCGGCCGCCGACCACCGTCGATCTCTCTGCCCGGTCTCCAGTTACCCATCCGGCACCCCTCCTCTCTCTCTCTCTGTGTCTGCATGTGGACCCAGCCACCAACCCTCTGACCCGTGGACCCCCGGTCAGATCCTCTCTCCATGCTTGGTCACTGACATGTGGGTCCCTACATCTTCTCTCTCTAGCCACTGACAAGTGGGCCACCATCCTCAGTTCCACTCTCCAGCCACTGATCCAGGGTCCCACCTGTCAGCCCAATTTCCAGAATTAATTCCTTTCCCAATAATTCAAATAATCCTTTTCTTATTCCAGAAAAATCCCTAAGACTCCCAAAATTCATATCTTCTTAACCGTAGCTCCAATTGACTCCGTTCAAGTCTCTAAACTTTTCTAAAAATAAGATCTACCTTATGGCACTATTAGTTATTAATAATAGTATATTATTTCTAGGGTTTTGTGTGTGTTTCTCACGTTCGCGCGTAGTCGACACGTTGGAAATTCATCGGACGTCGGATTTTCGTGAAGCCTGAAGACGAAGTCTGAGGCAAGTCACTCCTTGACCATATTGCTCCTAAATTTAAAAATGTATTGTTTGCAAAATTGCATTGCTAGTGTGCACGATAAATTGATTGGCCTCGGTTTGCGTGTCGAACCGACGGACCTGCCCGGTAGTTGCATAAACCCTGTAGGTCTTTGATACCCTATTCCTTGTCGCTCCACCCCGTGGTACCTCGGTGACCGTGCTCTCTGAGCATGGATTCCGATGATTCCACTCACAACACAATTGCTTGTCGATTTGGGAAAAATAGGGTTTCCAACCGATTTAAAAACCCGACATGCGATGTCGGCGAGATTTGCGAAACAAAATTTATTTGCGAAAGACTCTGCGGTGCAAAGTGATCGCCTGTGTGGTGGCACTTCGTATTCGCATATAAGGACCGATTCCTTGAGGAATTGCACTGAGCATGTCACAGTGCGACCACACGGGTGGTATGGGACACCCCTGGCTGAGTAATCAGTGTTCCTAGGATGGTTCGGTTGCTAATAAATGTGGGACTGGCTGGGTGCCAAGAGGGCGATATACCCCCGTCCCTGAGTACAGGAAAGTGAGTTCCTGGTACTTGGTTGAGTGTGAGCACCCATTTATAGGGCAACGTGCTATCCTGGGAAGGCTTTGGAAAGGCTTTGTCGCGAACCTCCCCACCTGATCAGTGTGGGAGTAAGCTCGCGTCGTGTGGGTAAAGCGTACAATCTTTGCAAAGATCAATTGAACTGTTCGAACAGCCGTGCCCACGGTTACGGGCAATGTGAGGTGATTCCTCTAGCGTAGATTTGTTTGCAAGTGTTTGCGAAAGAGATTTGTGGTATGGGAATCGTTACCAGAATTGGCCTTTGTGGCTGATGGATGACCTGAGTGGTCTGAAACGGGGCTGTGTGACCCGGGATGTCGATTGACATCATAGTTAGGCTCCCCGAGTGGAAGCAGTTTGAGTTGAGATTAAGGATGGCTTGGAGAGTCATCGATATGAGTTATGAGATGAGATGAAATGATGTCCCAGATGGGACTAAAGTGAAAGATGAGATTACGTCCTAGTGAGGACGAAATTGAAAATAAAGTAATAGATGTTGATACCGTGGAAGGCTGCTTGTAGGCAGATCCACTGAGCCGCTGTCGTGATCCGACAAGCGGTATAAGAATACTTGAGATCAATTAAAATTTGCTTCGTCCGCTTGAGTTGTTGAAAAGCAATTCGCGGACAGGATCGAGGCGAGAGCCTCCTTCCAGTCACTTTGAGACAACTCACACTTAGGTTTTCGAAAGTGTTTTCAAATTAAAATGGTTTGCATAATAAACCCCAGCCTATTCTTTGATAGCCTGCATAACTCACATTTCCTGTGACTTGCTGAGTACGTAAGTACTCAATCCATTCCTTTTCTCCCCTCATTCAGGAAGATTGAAGTTGAAGTGAAGATTAGGGTTTCTTTCCTAGTCCCAAGCCGTTGCTTGTGGATTGGGTTCTCGCTGCGCTGTCGTTCCGCTGCTGTGGTTCTGTTTGCCGGTTGCTGCTCAGGGCTTGCCCGAAGTCGCAACTTATAAAGGTATAGTATATATATATTCGTATATTAGTTAATTGCTGTGGTACATCTCAGTTGACCGCGGGTACCAGCTTGGTTTCCTGGGACTGGTACCGGCATCGCGGTTCCGTGGGAGTTTGGTTCACGCCAATCTTCCACGGCGCTTGCCCTCTGGTATCGCTGCAGGTGGTGCCAGGGCGGGAGGCGCTACATATTAGTCCCTTAGCTACAGTTTATTGTCTGTCTATGCCATCATCGGCTTATAGTCGATGTGTAAGTGCTCATTTATATTGGCCATCGGCCAATGGAGCGAGTCCAATTCGGCTTCCAGCCGATTGGCTTAATGATCTAATATTTTCTATCTCCTTGTCAATTGCAGGGTCAAATTGACTGGCACGCCTACGAACCTCAAGATTTAGGACCTGCACTGGAGTTAAGCAAATCTCCCAGGCCTTCGCGTGTCTCTAGGCGCCAAACCACATCATCGGCTCGTTCCCGACGCTGCCGGTGATTTTCGGCGTCAACACGTAGCATGCTCCATGTGGGCCGCCCGCAGGCTGAGTTAAAATTATAGCGCTGGTGCTACCAACAGGAGCCGATGAGGTAAACAGATATGCTTCATGAGAGCCTTATTGCTAAACATATATGTTTGGGTATCTGTTTTATCCACCAGGTCTCGAGGATATATTCTTACATGGATCACAAGCTGGTCTTCATTAAAATTGGGGATGCAGGTATCTTTCTCGAGTACACCTGACCACGCCATGGATTTATTTTCATAAAGTGGTACTCGGCCTACATGCGTGGCCATTAGTTGCCATGAGCAACATTATTCCAGCCGATATGACGCTGAAGAGTCTAACTTTCGAGTAGTGCACTACTCGGGAGAGACTATAAATTTCTCATTCCCGCTGACATGATACGGAAGAGTCTAGCTTCTGGGTGGGACGCCACTCGGAAAAGACTATAAACCCCCTTTCCAGCTGACATGAAGCTGAAGAGTCCCATATACGAGTAGCATCCTACTCGGCAAGACTATAAACACACATTCCGACTGACACAAAGTCGAAGAGTCCTACATACGAGTAGTTCCCTACTTGGCAAGGCTATAAAGTTTATTCCGGTTGACATGATACCGAAGAGTCTTATATACCAGTAGTATACTACTCTGGAAAGACTATCAAGTTAAAGATCTTTGACTTTATGTTTAATTGTCTTCACAATTAAGCACAAAGTCGGGGGCTATACCTAATAGGTGCGCCTATTCGGCGCACACTATTTATACATCTACATCAAGCCCTTCATAGCCTCGCTGTCAGCTGACATGAAACAGGACTCGGGAAGAAGATTCACTCGGACAAAGAGTAACTCGGGAGCATCGCACTCGGGCAATCTTCACCGTGGAGGATGAGCACTTCGCATCAGCTGTGACTCAACTATGAAGGTCTCAGGGGCTACTGTGGAGGCCATGGACCCCGGGTACCTCACCACAAGCATATGGGCCACTCAAATAGAGGATGGGCCGAGTCTTATAATTAGAGATAAGATAGCACCCGGCAGATTTGGCTTTGTACAATAAGAAAAACATAGTCTTAGTCAGATAAGTTTATATCTCTAAGAAGGAAATCCCTTAGCCGTATCCGGCTAGGATCCTTAACCTGTACCCCTGCCCCCTAGTATATAAGGGGAGGCAGGGCGCCCCTCAAGGGGCACGAGATCACGAGATCATCCTCGACAAACACCTCAGAGGGAATAACAGCACAACTTGGAAGTAGGGTATTACCTCACATCGAGGGCCTGAACCAGTATAAACTTCTCCTTGTGTTCCTCTACAGTCCACCGAGTTTTCCCTTGTCGAGTAACCCTATAGTTATATTACCGGTGTAAAACATCGACATTTACATTCTGTGTTTGACGCTATGTCGGGAAATAGAACTTTGGATATGTTGAAATTAAATTACTAAAATATGAACTAAATGGTGGGTTGTGGGTGCATGGTTTTGCTGGTCGCACCCATGGCAAGTAAGGACCACAAGCCAGCGTGGGCGACGACTGGGCTTGTAGCGTCTCATCTCCCTCTCCTAGACACCGTTGGTGAGAATGGGTGTGATGGAGTTGGGTCGGCTCGGGGTCGGGTTAATCGGTTTCTGGATCCATTGTGGTAAAGGGGTAGCCTGGCCGATATGGGGTGTCTGTCGGTAGGTGCAACCTCAGCGTGGTGTGGATGGTTAGGAAGAGGTTGCGTGAACGGTCCTGTCACAGCCTCTCGCGGGGTATCGTGGTAACACGTCGGTACACAGGAATGTGTGTGGGGCTATGTCTTGTGGGTACAGATGTACACCTCTTATCAGAGTTAAAATCTATTCGAATAGCCGCACCCGCGGTCATGGGCATCTTGGTCAAGACTCACCGTGATTAGTCTCACTATAATAAATTGACATTAAAATTTGCTATAGTGATAGGATGGATGGTTGGGCCTGGTTAACGTGGTGTCACGTTGATCAGTGGAGGATTAATGTTGTTCAATTAATCAATCTTTTTTACTGTTAAAGAACTACCATTGTTTGTAATTGCTTTTACGCAAATAAACCCTAGCCTATCTTTGTCTCCCGTACATTGTGCATATTTATGGGTGTGACTTGTTGAGTACTGTGGGTGATACTCAGTCTTGTTCCCTTTTCCCCTCTCAGTGGTGGAATACCTGTCCGACGAGGATCGTCAAGAGGACTAGGCTAGATCCGCCGTCAAGGCGCCTGTGGAATGGAAGCCTCCGCTTGGCTAGCTGTATATAGGTTTTATTTATCTTTACCGCTGTATTTATGTAAGACAATTTTATTTTGTTTGTAAGACGCACTCTGTATGGAAAATTGGTATTGTGTACCCCTGGCTTTTCTGGATAGGGATTTAATACACAGGAATGTTGAGAATTCTGGTTACGAATTTCTGGACATGACCGTTCTGTAGCTTCCAACACTCAGAGATGTCATGTCCACCTATCTTGCAGTATTTGTATGATTTAATCTATCTCTAGACTTTGATCTCACACGGTGAACTTTTGTCTCTTATTTTCTTGTTTGTGTTCTTCTCCTTTTGCATACCTGAACAACAAGCCTTTTGCTTGTGAATTTGAATGGGTGCCATGTTTTTAATCTTTTCTTTAACATACAAAGTATCATAAATTTCTTGTAAAGTTAAAGTATAACGACTATAAAAGATGGTATCTCTGAAATTTGTATATGAGCTAGGCAATGAACATAACAAAATAAGACCTAAATAAGGCAAACTTCTCGCCGCTTTGAGGAGAAAGACGAACACAACAAGAGACAGGTAGCAGCTCGGATCTCCAATGCTCTCATATCACTTGTTACGAAAATAGATATAAATAGAGACAAATTTTTATGTGAAAAATCCTTGCGGGAAAAACCACGGATGTCAACCGATAATGATCACTATTGAGAAGTTGTTAAAAACATAGGGAATAAGAGTGGGATGCCATCCCTTCCATGTAGCTTACAAAGAATATATATAGAAAAATAACTCTAAGAGTTCTAATAAAAAAAGACTAAAAATTATATTAGAAAACTAATTCGAATATATGGTAGACCTAGGATACCACCAGTTGAGAACTACTTGATGCCAATGCTTCTTTTTTTTAACTCTTGCGTATCTCATGCTGCTGCGTATGTATAATTGTATACACGCACTCACCACTTGTCGTGTTGGCACAGAACACGCCATGTTTCCCGTTGTGTACAGCATCGGCATGGGGCAGCAGAATCAGATGCTGTGTTCCGTCCAACACCCGATGCTACGGTCAACAGAAGCGAGGCATGCGTTATACAGTATAAGTACTGTTTGCACACGAACACGTCACGTGTGCCTCCGGCGACGAGCGCGATGTGCAAGACACGTCGCAAGGAGAGTCTCGTCGGGAGCGCGATACGCAAGACACGCCGGCGAGAGCTCTTGGAACCCGACACCCCACTCTCCCGGGAGAGACCCCATCAGGGAGAACGGCGGCGATGGGTTGCCCTAGGTCGGCCTAACCGCCCCTAGGACCTTGTGCTCGCTGTCGCAACGAAGTAGACGGCAACGAAGAACAAGAAGCAAAAACTAGAGCTGAGAGAAAATAGTAGGTGCAAAATAATGTAGTAGATTGATATGTCGATTGTGTGTTATCAATCGGCCATCACCCCTTATATATATAGGGCGGCTGGTCTTTCGTGTACACAAAAATATTTTCCATGCATACGGTAAAAAGAAAACAGAGACTGAGCCGAAGTATTCCTCCTGCTTACAACCAACCAATCATGTGGAAGACGAGGCCGTTAACATCCTCGCCCGAGTATCTCACCAGGCCGTTGTCCAGACCACTGCTTCCGCTTTGTCCGGATCGCCCGGGACCTCGCCCGGCCTGTGTCCGCGCCCGGGCCCTGAGCTCGTGCCCGGGACCTTGTGCCCGTGCCCGGGCCCAATGCATGCACAGGTCAATTAAACATCTGTAGTATTCTTCTCGGACTCCTCCTGGTTCTTTTCTAGTCACCGTATACATGCAAATATCTATCCACCGGCCAGCTTGATCTCCTGATTAGATATGGAAAAATTAACTAATCCAACCAGAGCCGAACTCACCATCTTTGCAATCCGACTAACATGGCTCCGGTTGCAGACAAAGTGGCCAAACCATGTATGCAGAACATCGTATAGCATGTGCATGCAAAATTAATGCACGCATACTTTCCTCTTGTTTACCAAAACACATTGCGGCAAACTTGACTCAGCACATGCAATCTCAGGCCAATTCCAAAGACCTCTGTTCAAATAAAATTCATGACAAAACTGTTAGGCACAAATATGCACGTGATGTCAAATTTGATCATCAACAAGTACACTACCAAATACTATGCGTCAGCAATTCTTCCTTTTTTTTAGATCTACGCGTCAGCAATTCTGCTTTGGTCCGGGGCTAACTACTCCATCATATCATCCTAAACTACTTCATCAAATCATCCTGCTTGTGCAATCTTCTCATGCTGCTGCATGTGCCGCCCTGCCACCGATCTCATGGCTTCCGCTGTTCCAGTCGTCTGATGAACCCAATCACCTACATCCCTACCATGCGAAGGACGCCTTTGTTTCGTCCCTGCACGGCCATGGAGGCAGCAAATAACCACACCGGAACCCCTCCACAGTGCCTGACTGACGTTGATCTATCGCCTGGAACCCCGTGACCCGGATTCGCGCCCATCGTTCACACGCTACTGACGGGCTTCATCACGGCGAACTATGGCGGCTGCAGCCGAACAGCAACGGCGCAGTGGCAGTGGCACGCAGGCGTTACGGCGGCCAACAGCGCAGCGGCGGCGGCCGAACCGTTGCGGCGGCCGAACCGGCACAGTGGTGGCCTACTGAGAGGCGACCACGGCCAACGGCGGCATCCCGGCCGAACCGACGCGGCGGTGGCCAGCGACGGCGGCACAACGGCGCAGTGGCCGGTGAGGATGGTAGCGGGGCGGAGCATGGTGGCCCAGCGACGCGCCGGCACAGCAGCAACCGACGATGGTGCGGCCCCGCAGCGCAGCAGCGCAACGCATCGGCGCGGGTCGCCCGAAGGCGACGGCGGCAGCTGTGTCCGCCAGTGGCTGTGGCGACAGCTGGCGGCGGCCCGCAGTGTAGTGGCGCGGCGTTGGCTCACGAGGCAGCTGCGTCCGACGACGGCCCACAGTGCGGCGGCGCCCTAGAGCAGCAGCGCGACGACGGCCAGCGGCGGCTGGCGGCGGATCAGGGCAGTGGGGGTCTGAGGAGAAACCCTAACTGTTGCCCTGCCCATCTATTTGTTTGCCGGCCTAATGGGCCGGCCTATATACGGCCCAAGCCGCCGGCCCCCCCTCCCCCCTTTTCCCTGCCTCACGCTGGCCGGGCCAGCCCACGTGCAACGCATGTGCGTGACTAAACAGGCCAGGTTTAGACTATTTTGTGAAAAAAAATTCCTGGATTTCCAGGAAACTACAAAATAGTCTTGTAAATAGTACTGTTTAGTACTATTTTAGTTTTAGTCCCTGAATTTTTATAATTCCATAAAAGGCTAAATAAATTGACATACCTTATGTCAATTGCGATATAGTCCTCAGACTATACAAAGTTTACACTATATTTTATTTGCCTCATGCAAATATGCATTCCAGACCTATCAGTCTACGGAATCAAATTTTGTTTTGGGCCCTTTCGTTCAATACAAATTATAGTGTTATTTCATTTACATACTGTAAATTATCATTCTAGATCCTATGAGTACTGGAAATTATATAAATGGTCAAAGTGAATGTTCATAGGCATTCCCAATAACATATACATATTTGGGGATTTATTCCCTTAATTGCAATTGATTTATTTCTTGCAATCTTACTCACATATTATCCCATTAATTAAGTTTCAACAACTTAATTCATATTGGATAATATGCAAAATATTAGCGATCACCTCCAGACACATATTGAAAATTTTCAATATCTTATGAGTATAACCCAAAATAATATGGAGCCTAAGACATCTCTTAGCAACGAGTTATCTCGTCCATAACACAGGATTTACACCATAACTGGTGTTTACATCATTGTTATACTCTATATATGAGGTTTCACCAATATTGTAATCGACCATATTTGAATATTTGCAATTTCTTTGATTTTGCAAAATTCAAATTCAAATTCCCCTTAATTAGGCCCTATGTCCTTAATTTTATTGGAATTTTACATGCAAAATCTTAATAGTACATACCTCCATGTTTACTAAAAAATCACAAATATTATGTGGAGACTAAGACATTTACTACAACTTTGTAGATTATGCTATTAGCAATGAGTTACCCCGTCCACTAATTTGGAGTTTACCAAAATAATGTGGTTATTCAGTATTTATAAATATAACTCAAAAATATGGAGTCTAAGGCATGTACTACAAAGTACTGTAGACTATGCCATTAGCAACCAGCTCTCTTGTCCATATTGTTATATTCCAAAATTTTGAAGTATACACTACAATGTGATACAGGATACATCTTGTGTCCACATATTTTGCATCATATTACTACATTACCATACTATATTAATTTACTACTTGTAAATTAATCAAATTTATGGTAAACCATGTAGGAAATCATGGGCAAAGAATTTGAAATTCTTGCACCGGACAGTCACAACTATCCAACATGGACGAAGGACATTATGGTAAATCTTTCGTCTTATAGATTTCAAGCGGCAATTGAACCTCCTCAAGAGAGAAATCCACCACTATTAGATCAAGAGAAATATGGTGCCTTATACATTATAAGAAGCCATATACACCCAGATCTCAAAACTGAGCATTTCTTAGAACTAGACCTTCATACTCTATGGCTTGCACTCAAAGCAAGAATTGAACCTATCAACATGGAAAAGTAGAAAAAAGATTATCTACTCTGTTTCCCGTTAATAGGATCTCAACATCCAGAAGGTTCAGAAAGGATAAAGGCATTCCCAACAACAAAGACGACAAAACTGAAGTTTGTCGCATATGTGGTTGCTACAACCACATCACAAAGGAATGCCGCGCCCTAAAACATCTAGTTGATCTATATCTCAAATCCATGGACAAAGATAAACCTGCTCAAGAGAAGAGATCTGAAATAAATTTCAGTCTCCAACTCGACAACATCAAGGAAGCCAGTTGTTCACAACAGTTCATGGAGGAACTCAACAACAACATATCTCTTCCACAAAAGAATGATCTCATAAGCACTGAAGACATGCTTGTGGAATTCACTTCCCAAGACATGATTGGAGACCTCAATTAGTCTCTTGACTACATAGATACTATGTTGACCAAGCCCTACTATGTGTTGTAATATAAATAGTTGTCATCTATATTGTACACTACTAAGCTACACTATTTTGTATCGAACATATTCAGTATTGAATAAAATTCATATCCTATATATCTGACAAGAATTTCTTATAAAATTCTTCTTTCGATATATAGATTTATGGGAGTCAATCCAATGAAGGAGCAATTATGCCTAGTGGAAAATACTTCCACAAACTCTATACTTCAGGACACAAATATTTCTTGACTCTTGAAAAGAGATAAGAAACTGTGTTCAACATCGCCAAATGCGATGCAACGATAGTTGGCTTTAGTCATACCACTATCTCGATGGGTACTCAGTTGGCAATTGAGGATGCACTACTGTGTCCCGATTCTACTCATACTCCATTAAATTATAGAGATATCCGTCAGAATGGTTTTCAAACTGAAACCAAGATGACAACAGAGAGGAATATCTCCTCTTAACAACAACAGATATGGTAAACAAGTATTAGAAAAGATTGTATCTTTATCCTCTAGATTGTACCACATCAAACCCATACAACATATTGTCACGCCTGGAATTTCACCATCAAAATTCTGAACGTTCATGTGTATTAAATCCCTATCCAGGAAAGCCAGGGTACACAAAACCAAGTTGCCATACAGAGTGTGTCTTACAAACAGAATAAAATAGTCTTACAAAAATGCAGCGATAAAGATAAACAAGGCCTATATACAGCTTGCCAAGGTGAGGCTTCCATTCCACATGCATCTTGACGGCGGAGCCAACCTAGTCCTCATGATGGTCCTCGCCGGACATATACTCCACCACTGAGAGGGGGGAAAAAGAGCAAGACTGAGTACCACCCACAGTACTCAACACATCACACCCACAAATATGCACAATGTATGGGAGACAAAGATAGACTAGAGGTTTATTTTCATAAAAGCAGTTGCAAACAGTAGTAGTTCGCAAACAGTAAAAAGGTTGATTAGTTGAACAATATTAATCCTCCACTGGTTAACGTTACACCACGTTAACCAGGCCCAACTATCCATCTGAACTATACCAGTTCCATTAAGTCAAGTTAATTAACTAAAGTGAGACTAATCACGGTGAGTCTTGACCAATCGCCCATATCCGCGGGCTGCAAGCTTATTCGAATAGATCTAACTCTGATCAGAGGTGTACAACTGTACCCACAAGACACAGCCCCACACATGTTTCCATGTGCCGGCGTATCACCACGACACCCCGTGAGAGGCTGTGACAGGACCATTCACGTAACCTCTCCCAAACCATCCACACCACGCTGAGGTTGCACCTGCCACCAGGACACCCCACATCGGCTAGGCTACCCCCCTTGCGCCACAATGGATCCAGAAGCCGATCAACCCTACCTCGGGCCGACCCAACTCCATCACACCCATCCTCACCATCGGTGCCTAGGAGAGGGAGAAGAGACGCTACAAGCTCAGCCGTTGCCTACGCTGGCTTGTGGAAAGTACGAGTATTTGCCTAAGGGATTCCCGTGAACCGGTCCTTAATTGCCATGGGTGCGACCAGCAAAACCATGCACCCACAGCCCACCATTTGGGTCAAATTTTATTAATTTAATAGTACCGTGTCCAATGTTACATTTCTCGACATAGAGTCGAAACATGAATGTAAATGATAAAAATTAATTCCCAGGTGAACTAATAGTTTCTAAGCATGGCTAAGCATCCTAAAAATAACATTCTAATCATGTTGTTACCCAGGTGACAAGGAACAAGGTTCAACAACTAAGGCATAATCCTATCTATATAAGGGTTATAATCCATACCACATGAAATAATAAAAACATGCACGTTTGTTTAAATAAACAAAAATATTTTAGCAAAAATAGGTACAAAATGATCAAGATTACAGTGTGACTTGCCTTGCTCCGGCTCGACGTACTGGGCTACGACCTCGTAGTACACGAGAGAATCGACGGCGTCGGTTTCTAAAGCAAACAACGCACAAACAATTAAAACCAATACATGTGGGCAGTCAAACAAGAGTTAAAAGTATTTTTACTAGATTCTTGGCATTTTTCTAGATTTAATGAAATTTGAATGGAATTAATCAGAGTTCAAATGAATTTATTTATAAATTTTAGAAGTTTCACTGTGATTTCTTATACAAAATCAATTATTAACCGATTTAAGCGCAATTAACCGAATTAATGCGTCAGCAGACCAAGGGAGCCGGCACCAACAGGCGGGACCCATGGGTTAGTGGCGCATGGGAGGACGGTGCACGGTGGACGCAGTCCACGTGTGTGCGGCGACTACGGACATAAGTACATGAGCGCCCCCGGTCTGCCGAGGCAGATCGGACAGCTCAGACCTAGTCGGGAACGAGCCCCGCCGGCGTGCGCAGCGCGGCGACAGCGCACGTGGCTTGATGGTCACCGCCGGTGACCATCCGGCGCGGCGGAGGGCAGCGGCGAGTGGCGGAGGAGGTGAGGAATGCGGCCGAGTGCTCAGCGAGGTGCGGCGATCGACGGAAAGTGGCGAACGGCGACGAGAAGAGGGAGTTGGCGATGGCTGAGGTTCGGGATGGCGACGCCGACTGGGTTCCGGCGGTGTGGAGAGGCAACGAGAGCGCGGACGAGGTACGGGAGGTGTCAATGTTTTACACCGGCAATATGAATATAGGGCTACTCGTCGGATCGAAATTCGGTGGACTGCAAAGGAACACGGGGAGTTTATACTAGTTCAGGAACTCGATGTGAGATAATACTCTACGTCCAGTCGTGGTGTATTCCTTTGAGTATGTATGATTCTGATGAATCTCTATATCTACCCTCAGGAGACGCCCTGCCTCCCCTTATATACTGGGGGGACAGGGGTACAAAGTAGGAGTCCCAGCCGGACTTCGGCCAAGGGATCTCCTCTTAGAGATATAACTTTTCTGACTAGGACTGTATATTTCTTATCGTACAAAGCTAAGTCTGCCGAGCTCTATCATATCTCTAATTACAAGGCTAGGCCCAACCTCTGTCCGAGTGGCCCATATGCTTGTCATGAGGTACCCGGGGCCATGGCCTCCATAGGAGGACCTGGGGAAGATGTTGAATGTGTTAGGAGGAAAAAGACTGAGTGGGTCGACGAAAATCCCCGGCCGACTGCTGGCGGAGAGGCTTACCGAAAGGGGACGACGAAGCGAATGGAATCCCGACGGAATCCGAGGCGGCCGACTGCGGAACAGGACGTAGCCAGGTGCGGTGAAGCTAGCGAGCGCGAGCGCGGTAGTCAGCGATGGCTGTAGCGACGGCGGCGTGCGGCTGGAGTCGGCGGAGTGCGGCGGCGATTCGGGAGCACGGCGCGGAGGGAGTTTGGGTACTCGGCAGGCGTGGGCAACTGAGGGGAAAATGAGAGCGGAGCACGGGGAGGGTCTATATATACTCGGCTGGGGAGTTTGTGGCCGAGTTGGCCAAATTTTTTGGGGTTGAGGACGGCGGCCACAGCGGCTAGTGGGCGCGATTCAACCGCGGTCGTGGGGGAGAGCGGCGGAGAAGGTGGGGGAAACGAGTGGGGACTCAGTCCGCGGCGTTTGAATCAAGGGCCGAGGCACGGGGAAGCGGGATCGGGCGAAATCCGACAGGTGGGGCAGCTCGATCCCCTCCGGACGATTTGGCCGGAGGTTGAGGACGAAGCTGACGTGTGGGGCCCCAGGTCCACTTGTCAGCGAGAGGGGTGAGGGGAGAGTGGCTGACAGGTGGGGCCCGGCTGACGGTGAGAGAGGATGAGGGACGCGCAGGCGTGCAAGCAGGCCGACACAGTACTGGGCCGGCGGCCCAGCGGGAGGAGAAAGAAAGGAAAAAGGAAAAAGAGAATAAAAAGAAAAGGAAAAGGATTTCCAGTGCTTTTTTAATCCCGATAAGAGTTTTTGATTTATTAAAAATACTTCCAGTGCTCTAAAAATTCTAATAAAAATCCTGTTAGTGAATTTTGGTAAGCAGAATATAAAAAAATATTCCCAGCCATGATAATTTATTATTTTGTATTTTCACATTTAATAATTCATTTGGCCAATTTAAATTATTTTTCTTGGGGCATTTTCTTAGGTATATTTTGTGTAGCTATATTTAAGGGGGAAATTCAGGGTGTGACACATATTACGTACACGGTAATTTTTCAAAATGTTTACATATTCTAAACTTGACATAATCGCCTTGACCATCCCATCATAGGGATGATATGGAAAAATATTAGCAACGCTAATGGTCAGATTTTCCCATAATCTTTGGATTTTATGTGCACCGCTTGTGCCACAGGGAAATTAATTTTAAGGATCCTATTACCTCAAAATTAGAGTTGAGCTACTCAAAATTCCTTGAACACATTCAAGGTATCAATGTGGTTCCATACAACCATTGTATGGACTGTTCAGGTACTTCATGATTCTAATTGACACATCTACACGATGGTCCCACGTGTGGATTTTATTCACACAAAACCATGCATTTGTCAAATTAGTTGCTCAAATTATTAAATTATGGGCACAGTATCCTAAACAACGAATTCAATCAATTCGAATGAACAATGCTACAGAATTTTCCTCAAAGTGCCTTCAATGACGATTGTATGGCTAATAGAATTCATGTTCAGCACTCCGATCCATTTGTCTATACACAAAATAGATTAGCAGAATCTCTCATTAAGAGAATCAAGCTTATTGCAAGACCATTACAAATTTGCAATTAACCAACCTCTAGTTGGTGAGACGCGGCCTTACACACCGCATCATTTCAAATTCATTACACTGCAATTATACAGCCTCCTCCATTGCAGTTCGTATGTGGAAATTTAGCCTCAGCCAAAGATTTTCCATTTGCGAATCGCCAACGTTTTACACGTATCGATATCACCACCATAGCATACATCATTGGGTAGTGGGGACCAACATGAGGTATCATTATCCATCTATCATAATACCTCAAGTCTTTCCACAGGGAATTAATAAACAGCATGTGTGCTATTCACATTGAGGACAATTTCAGGTATTAGGGGGAGAAACATACCACATAAAGAATGACAGGAATTAAAAAGAGAATGTCAAGTATTAACATTCCATCCTCATATTCACGTACCAAAGAATCTAAACCAAATAGTTCAGAATATCTTAATTTTGTAACAAATTGCAAATACTCTACCAAAAGCATTTACTAGTTATAAAGGTATTACAAAATCCTGCACCAGAAAGAGTGGAGGTACCAAAACAAATCCACTCAACTCACAGAATGAAAAATAAGAGGGGGAGAACTATGGTCATAAGGGATACAGCTTCTTGAAAGCATCCGCAGACATAGAGGAATATCATTCCTCCAATCAGTAAATGCAAATCAACATCAAATTGATTGACACCATATGGATATTTATTATCCAATGCCTATGGATGTTTATCATCTAAAAGCCCAGCAAAATTGCACATAAATTACAGGTGCTAGGTCATAGAAATGCCCTAACTCTATTGTTTTGGGAAATAACATAGAGTTCAAAAAGGTTGATATTTCCACAAGCTATATTGGTTCTATTGAATCAATCATACAAAGACTACAAATTATCGACATATACTCCTCAAAGTTGCCTTACACCTTCAACTGGATCCAGACCAAGTCCTAGGCAGAGTGTCAAAACACTCAAATTGAGTCAAATCAAAGATGGCAATTAAGAATAATTGCTCTCACTCAATAATGCAAGTATTACCATAGTAATACATTCTACTCATAATACTTTCCCTACAAAAGCAAGGCGGTGAGATAGTGAGAGATTGTAGTATATGGTTTCATGCAGAGACCAAGTATAGCATACCGTTGATATGTGTGGAAATCACGCTCTTATATCTAATTATTGGCAGATCAAATGAATTTGATAGATTCAAATAACCAAGCTCCCAATGGACTTCACATTCTGAATCAGAATATAAAATCGTAATATATATTGTGTACAACTCAAGTCACACTACAACTTGAATAGTCAAGTTGATTATGGTACAACTGACTATATGAGTTCCTTCCATAGAAGGTAACTCCAATCATGATGATTACCTATATGTGTTCACAAAGAAATCTACATTTAGATTTCCTATCATCTCAGCATATATCGATGATTTTAACATCATTAGAACACACGAAACAAGCAAGCAATCATCTTAGGAACAATTTTCTTACTTGACAAATTGACCTTTAAGACGGATTCCGAGATGAAATATTTGGTTAAGACCAAATTATGCTTGAGTCTATAACTTAAGCATATAAATCAGTCCATCAATATCCTATTGATATTGTCAACCAGTATCCAAATGATATTGGACAATCATATCCATAAACGCTTGTGGTCATTCAATCCCTAAAAATGGATCAATATCCATTTAGACCCAGGGATGATATACTCTAGTGCCATTAAAGCGCTTATGTATCCTGCATATTGCAACAGGCCTGAAATTGCATTTGCAGATACCTTACTAGCTTAAAGTAGCGCAACTCCAATAACACCATTGGTGGGAGTCAGAAAGGATATCCATAGATATCTTTGTGGCACAAAATATCTTGATTCATCATCTGATAAATCAAGCTAAGACCATAGTGAGATATGTACATACTGGCTAACTAATCCCGAGAATGCCAGATCATACACTGATTTCATAGTTGTATAGTTTTCTCATAAAAGTCATCGATATAGACTCCAATGGTTATAGTTTTCTCATAAAAGTCATCGATATAGACTCCAATGGTTACTTCCATCTATCATTCCGAAGTTTTGCATTCATATGAATGACTTCGTCGAGTGATTAATCACATGCAATAGTCATGTAATATTAATTCCATTTGAATCACCTACCATAATCTACAAAGATAATGATGTTTACGTTGATCAAATGCAGATAAGTACATAAAGAGTAATATCATTAAGCATATTACTTCTAACCTATTTCACCCACATCAATTACATGAGAGTGGAGAAATTAGTATCTTACGAAGTTCTATGACAATCTCATGGACATATTCACTATGTCCTGACCAACTTCCATATTTCCGAAATGTGTTCAAGAAATTGGTCTGAAACGACTATATGACTTGCAAGAATCAGGAAAAGTAATCTCCTAGATTATACATGTTCAAAACAATATTGTACTCTTTTCTCCTCTTATGATTTTTTTCCTATTGGGTTTCTCATAAAAGGTTTTTAATGAGGCAATATATTAACATAGATATATATCATATTTTTATTTTCTCCACATGAGTTTTTAAAGAGATATCAATGATATATAATAACTTCTCATATTTTTCCTATATGATTTTAGGGAAAGTTATATATTTTTTCTATATGGTTTTAGGGAAAGTTATCCTATATTATGATCCAATGATCATAATCAAAGTAGTGAAATTCTCACATGAATTTTTCCTTTCTCAAGGTTTCTCAGAGAGAATTCACATATATGCCGTATCATTTTCTTCTTATATTTTTCCATTGGGTTTTAAAGGAGTTTTAATGGCATATCTATACAATGATTTCTCCTCAAATTTTCCCATAAGGTTTTGGAGAAGTTTTTCCAAGAGATGGATCAAATGATGATTAAAAGAAGCAAATTGATCAAGAGGAAGTGTTACAAACAAAAATTGATTGATGATCAATTAGCATATATTAATTATGCTTGTTTGTGAACAAACAACTCTTCATGAGTAGAACCTGTTCACACTATGTTCACACCCCTTCATTCTCTATAAATACTTGTAATCATCATCCTATACACACTAACTGATTAAATACATGAGTTTATCTCTCAATTCTTTCGGTCTCAAACTTCTAACACAACCGATGGCGCATAGCCTGATAAGTAGGAGTATACGTTGTTTTCAGGCCTAGTGGTTTTGAGGATTTTTTTTAATTTTTTGAATATTTTATTTTTTTAATTTTAAAACTAAATTCTCCTGAAACTTATTTTTAAATCTGAACCTTTTGGCCACGCTATCCCGCTTGATGTGCTAAAATAACACTGCCATGCTATAAAGAGTGGACGGGCAGAGCTCTTGCCCCGCTAGTCTAAATGGCGTGACCGAATAATGCTGTCATGCCACGAGTGCCTGGTGTGACAGTATTATTTAGTCATACCAGTTAACAAAAGGTTTAGATTTGGAAATAAAATTTTAGATGGTTTATTTTTAAAAATAAAAAAATTAAATAATAAAAAGTTCTGGTTTCGGCTGGCTATACTGTCAGCCGGCCCAGTAGCATCTTGTCAGACTCGTTTGTGCCGCATCAAACCATATTTGGCCCACTATCCCTGATGGCTTCTGGCCCATCATTCAGAAGTCCGATCGTTTGTTTCGTCAACCGAAGGGCCCAAAATAATGAAATATGGGCCGTCGCAGCCCACTGCAATCTGAATTACGCGAACTGATCACACCTGAAGAATATTTGACGGAGCCAGCGACACAACAGGATACGACATTATGACAGGAGGAACTATGCATCATCAGTTCGTCACCGTGTCAAAACTCTCGTCAGCTCGCTATCCATGAGAGTCACCATTTTTGGACTATTTACCAGCAAGTTGATTGGTGGAGCCTTACCATGTGATAGCAACGACCGGACACTTGACGCCTGATGATAGAGGTATGTCTGATTATGTGCACTATACTACAAAACTTCTTTTCGACAGACAGCGTCTGATAGGGACTAACGATGTAGGCGAAACAGCTGCGGTGGATGGTTTCATGTTGTAGTATGTTCTATACCTTTTCCCTTTCAATTTGTTCTCTTGAAATCTTGGTTTAAAACTTTCCCCTTTTTTTTCCAAGGAAAAAAGAAGATTTTTGCCACAGGCGTTCCAAAAGATAGGGTCGATTTGGATTAAAACCAAAATGGTAGTTTGAATAATAGATATAGTGATTTTAGTTTGAAGTCAAATCATTGGTATCGCTAATGTCTAATTTGATACTCTAGATTCTATTTAAAGTTTAGCTTCTACTTAGCATCAAACCAAATACAATTCTACCCTATCAAAAAAAAATAATAGTGTTAAAACTTATTTAGATTTTAGCACTACTAATATTTTAATAGAGTATCGAACCAAACAGGCTCAAACATTTTAGTTTTGGATGTGAAACCAGCTGCCTACACCGTGATCGCACTCGCAATAAAAATGTTAGCCAGAAACGAACCGCAGTGAATCGTGATCGAGACCGCAGCGTGCGTGTGTTGATGGCTCGACTGATTGCTACGCGTCTTCGACGCGGATGACGATGAATCGCCTTTCCGCCTGAAAGCACCTGTCGGGGTTCGAATAAAACAGGCGCTCATCTGGGCAAATGCCGCGGCTTCTGGCCGTGCCGCTGTGGCGTCTGCTTGTCCATTTCCTTCGCCGCGACTGCAAGCTTCTCCCCTAATTTTTCTCCTCCTCGCGCTGGAGGAGTACAACTTTGGCCGTCCATGCCAGCTTATCCGCCACGTGTGTGCATGATACGCCATAATACTGCTACTCAGCATCGGTACAGATGTGTATGATGTGTGTGATACGCCTAGCCAAAGACACATGTCAAGTTGCTGGGCGCAGACGTGCACTTGTCATCGGATTGTCCCGTAGCAGCGTGTGATCAGCACGTTCGCATCACTTGGGTTGTTTGGTTCTCCATGTTTCCATCTCCAGCTGTGTCGGCGTCTTTTGATGAGTCCGATTCGGATCGCCGGGATCGGCCTCGATCTGCATGACAAAAATACCGGTATCAAAGTTTCCGGTCATGTTGAGCACATTCGAATTTCACACGAGAAAATAGGCATCGAAATGACAAAATGAGACTTGCTTGGTTCCCATTTTGTATGCTCAGAACTTTGACCGAGAATGGTATGACTAGGAAGGTGGCCTTTGCATCACCCGATGGTTATTCCGCGGATATAGATAACATATGCTTGGTGCCAACCTTGCACAGAATATGGTTTAGCCGATGTTGATAGATTAGCAAAGTTTGATTCTTCGAGAGAAGGATGACACCGGCCTATAAAATTCTACACTTTGTTTTCAATAAAGAATTTGTTGTGTGCTACATAGGAGAGTATACGTTGTTTTCGAGGTGCGAACATTTCTCGATATCACAACAGTCAATACATGGCATAAACCACAAGTACACAAGATCGAAGTTTTTTCAATGAAAAATTGCACGGCACCCCCAGAATGAAGAAGTATCAGTTAAATGTCAATAGATACTAATAGGAAAAATATGTACTAAATAATATGTGCAGACTAGGTTTGAGAAAATCGGGCTAGGCTCCGGTTGGTTGCCCATGGCCAAGTCTAATTGAACACTGATAAAATAAATCTTCAGGGCATTGCAAATTTCTTCTAAAAGATCTTTGCAGCTCCTTTGACGCCCGTCAAATGCTGAAATAACGATGGTTTAGTATCTTGGTGTAGTATGTTGTACAAAGTAATGCACTTTTTTTTCAAATTATCCATCATGTCATAAATATTTGATGTTTAATTTAAGATTCGGTTAAGTATTGAAACTTTGATCATTAATAATTTCTTAAATGCTTTACCCCTAAAATGATATGCATATATTTGCCTTTAAAAATATTATCATAATATTAAAAATGTATTAGGTTCTATAAACTTATTTTAATATAAAATCGATGATCAAAGTTATAAAATTTTGACCAAAGGAGGTATCTAAATCTATTTATCTATTATATTATTAAGATAACTCAAAAGTCACCACGTTTGATTAATCGAAGAAAAAGGAGAAAGATTTATATACCAATCAATCTGTCTTAAGGGTAGAAATTCTCATATTAATAGGAGAAAAAAAAAGATTTTGGTCCAAATAATAGCGGTGTAGAATGATCGATGTAATTGTATACAAAATACAATTATGTCTATAAAAAGAGAAATTAAGAGTTGTACATCAAATTCAATTCCACTTTTTAAAATATGTGTATACAAACTACATCAGTATGCATGAAAACAATAAAGAAAATAAGTTGTATATGAAATCCAGTTATATTTACAGTTTTGTATAAAAATTGTAATTGTATTTATAGAAATAGATAAAAGTTGTACGTCAAATTTAACTATAGCTCCACGCAAAATTGTCCAGGGAAATACGATAGTTAAGATTATTACTCATATTTTTCTTGAATTTATTACTAGTGCTTCATCAGATGATACATTATTTCTATCTATCAATTCAGTAATCTACTTTATCACACCACCTCTTTTTCTACTCCCTCCAACCTTAAATATAAGTTGTTTTAACCTTCTCACCTTTTTTTTCTAAATATAAGTTATTTTAGGACTTACATGCAACTTTTTAACTATTTTCCTTGCTTGCCTTGGTAAATAAATGATATTTTTGTCACAAATAAAACTATTCATCTTTGCAATATAAATAAAGGGCAATAAAGTTATTTGGTTGTTTTCTTAATTCTTATGCCTAAGTCTAAAATGACATGTATTTGAGATCGGACGAAATATATGACAATTCATTTAGTTCATTTAAGAGCAACTTCAATGGTGCTCTCAAATTTGACCCCCTATTGCCTAGAATAGAGGGCTCTCTCATCTATATTCAACCTCCTATTTCACTGCGCACTCCAATCGACACCTCATATGGCGATGAGGGCGACGTATCGGGGACGGCGCGGCCGAGACGAGCCGGAGGGACACGGCGATGTCAGCTCGTCGATGGCGGCTTGCTTGCCTCGGCGAGGCGGCGGGCTCAGGTGCGGCGGCAGTGGCAGACTGGCGATGGAGCAGCTGGGGAACCCGGCGACCGAAGAGGCGACGACGACGATGGTTGCCCAGTGGCTGGGTGAGGCGGCGCTCGGAGATGCGGCGACGGGCAGAGCGGCGCTAGCAGAGGGACGGCGTCGGTGGCGTGGCTAGAGCAGCAGGGCCGCGCTGCAAGGGCAGCGGAGCCAGGCGGCCACGGGGTAGAGGCACGGCGGTGGCGGTGCTGTGCGCTCCAGCGGCGGCGACACGGTAAAGACGATGACGACGGTGCCACGGTGTGGCAGCACGGGATGAGGAGAGAGGAGGCAGCTCCGGTAGGGAGATGCTCACCGGTGACGGCACGGGACGACAACAGACGGCGGCGACGGACGTCCAGATGACCGTAGCCGAGTGGCGGCACTGGCTCCTGGAGTCGGTGCGGCGAGGCAGCGCACGGGGCGGCGGCGCTAGTGCGGCGACTTCTTGGGGCGGCGGCCGAGGGGAAGTGGAAGGGGGCGAGGGGGCAGTGGCGTGCCTGCGCGAGAGAGGCTAGAGGCTGGAGGTTGGGGGATGAGGGCCTCCTACATCTAGGGGGTTGCCTCTCCCCGGATGAGAGCCCCCTCTAGATGAGAGTTCGATTAGGATTTCGGTTGAAGATGATTTTTAGCTCATGAACTCTTAAATTTAAGACGAGGTCTGGTTTGAGAGTTTGATTGAGCTTGCTCTAATTCTATGAACCCTCCTAGATGAGCTGGAGCATTGGAAGCACTGGTAGCCAAAAATTAGCGCAATCCTCTAAAAAAAACAGAGAAGCGCAACTACTCCGCTTAAAATGGTCAGTTACTTAAACCCACCACATTTTACCAAAACGCCCACTTGCTGACCCTTTTGTTCCTCGAATCCACCCTCCCCTCCCGGATTCAAACCGTCGACGCCGTCGCCGCGTGACTCTCCCCAGCGGCGGCCTGACCACCCCCCACCCTCACCTGCCGCGTCGCCGGAAAATTGCATTCGCGCCGCTCGCCCCTCCCCCCTCGCGGAGGCCCCAAGGCTAGCTGCTCGGGGGTCACCCCCGCTCGGTGTCGGCGATCTCGCGGCGGTCCCGAGGTGGCGAGTCCTGGCGCGACGAGATGCCGCGATCCCAGCAGTGATGTACGGATCGGAGCATGGGTGTGAACCCGCCGGGTTGTAGGTGTAGGCGGGGGGCGAGGAGCGAGAGTTGCGGCCATGGCGATTTACATCGCTCGGGAGGCTACCAAGGTGTCGATTCGTTGGCACATATGTGTTTGGATATCCTAGCTACCGTTTGTGATTTTTTTTATAAAAAAAATCCTCGTTTGTGCAGCTATGGAGGAAAGTGTGTGCGGAGATAGCGGTGGAACTGCAGCTTTTGTTCGAGAAGTGGCGCTTGCTCCTTGCCGGATTGGTGTTTCAGGTAAATTTACAGTTTATTATTTCCTTTAATTTTGTCCTCCGTGTGCATAATTGCCATATTTGTGGCGTGCTTTGTAATTCGTGACTGCTATATTCTGTGTGTTTCAAAATTTTTGATATAGCACGTGGATGGCACCTTACCGTTCGCAATTTTGAGCTAGCTCTGCATCCGTGCATCGTACAATCTGTGCTAATTTTAGAGTTGGATTTGGGGACTGATACTAATCCTATGTCAACACTATCCAGAGGGTGTAGTTGTATTAACTAAGCATGGTAAATTATACCAAAGCTCGAGTAAGGGTGTGGCTGATTGAACATTTGTGTGAAAACTATCTGTCTTTACATATTATATGTGAATATCGGTTTGTCGTTAATCACGAGGACAGTATTGGATATGGAAGTAACATTCAATCTATTATGTGATATGTCCTCAAAATAGACAAAATTCAGAGCTTGCTGAGATACGTTGGATGCTGTGAGCAACTACTGCGAATTCACAGGAAGTAGTACAAGCACCAGAAATCTCTTTTTAAATCTCGGTCGAGCTGGATCCAGGGTCAAAAGCAATATACCCACGATGAAAGTAGTATTGTGGGGTGAAATTGTCTACTTGTGTCTTCTTCAATATTTCCCTGCTTAGAGAGTTTGGGACAGCTCACTTGTCATTGGTTCCTCTTGCAAACGTTGTTACATAAATTGCGTCTTATGTTTGTCTAGATTACGCAAGTATTTATTTTTGTTTTGAATTATTTTCACAAAATGGGTGCACTTACTCAAAGTTACTATGGTGTTTCTTCTCTTGCATCTAGTCTCCTCGAAACTGTAATCATGCCCATGCAAACAACTTGTAGGTTGGTTTATTGAACTGAATATAATTATTAATACCATTCTGGAAATGAATTGAGACATCCATGGAATAGTCGTCAGATACATTCGCTTGTACTGCAACAGTATAAACTCTATTGTGAGAAGATAATAATTACATATCATAATTTGACCTCAAAAACAATACTGCAATCAACTTTTGGGATAACAGGACTTGAGCTATTTTGACTTGAGCTATAGGAGATGAATTCATTTGAACTTTAGGTGCAACCTATCCCCTTGACATTTCATTAAATCACACACCCATATTCTTTGACATAGTTGGTTCCATTTGGGGTACTGCTACCTGTCAGACATGTCCCATGCCCTAGCAGTCTGCCTCAACTGCTTTAATCTCATAAAACCTTTTTTCTCCATGTTTATGGTTCTATATTATAATCTATTTTACTTCCTTAGATACATAAGAATTTTAGAGAGTAGTAAGATTTTTAGTTTTCTCTGTGGACAATGGAGAAAAAGAATGAAACTAATTGTTAGGAAAGCATGAGATTTTATTTCCCATATGGCTTGATAGGTTGCAATGCGGATTGTCGGTTGCCTGCTAATATAAATTCTTTCTTCTCCATGTATTTTCTCCACGTTCTCTTTTTGAGAGTGTGGAAATAAATTGTAATATCCGACTTTTAATTGTTCTTCATCGTCTTCTCAAAATTTACTTCTTACATAATACTATCAGTTCATTAATGGATGATTTTGGAGATTTCATGCAATCTTTTTACCTAATTAGTACATTCATGGACTGGCTGCTCGAGGAGTACATTACTTGCATCGGCCTGGGCCACTGCTCCAGGACCTGGGGTTCATGGCTCTTACGGTATGTTACCTGGTTATGATTTGTTTCATATCTGTCAAAGAACAATGGTACTGATTTGTTCCTGCCACTGGTGACTTTCTCTTTGTTTTTAGGAACTTGGACAGGACAAAGGTTATCTTAGTGAGAGTGTGTTCACATTCATCTTCATTTCCTTCCTGTTGGTAGGTGACTATTTTGCTTCACTGCATATGATCATTTATTGCAGAGTTTATGCATATTTCATAATTTTATTTAGATAATGGTGCATATTTTGTAATGACCTTTTCTTCTTATGTCTGGAATAAGTTAGCCAGGAATCTAATAGTGTAAATGGAAATGGAACATCCACTTGTCGGCAATCTAATATTGAAGAATGACAAGTAACCAATTTGGAAGAGTTGCATTGAGAAATAGTTATGAAAAGTAGTGGTTATCCAGATTGATTTATGAAAGTGAACAAGGAGTTAGATATTTGAGCTTAGTGAGATTTTGTACCATATGGCCATGGGTTAATCAAATAATCAATTGCTCTCTGATAAATTATTGGCACCTCCAACATGATTTAATAATGTCTTTGTCTCTATGGAAGTTTGGTCCTTTTAACAATGTCTTTGTCTCTATGGCCTATAAGAACCAAAAATGGTTTTTTGAAGTTATGTGCCACACCATTTTGTTGTACAATTAAGATGTCAAAGTGGTGAAACGCACTTCTTGTGGTATCTTATACCAGAGGCATTTATGTATTTTGCTCCTCTCTGCATCAACAGAGTTTGTTTGTTTTCTTATGCTACTTCCACGTAATGCTTGATCACACAGTAGTGTGATGGACTGACAATATTTATGGTTTTGCAGTGGAGTTTTCACCCGTTTATTTATCATAGCAAACGTCTCTACACTGTTCTACTCTGGCGCAGAGTGCTGGCCTTTTTAGTTGTGAGTGTCTGTCCAACGTCTTTAACTTATATCTGCACACAATTATAATCATGGTCCAACAATGATGTTTTCCTTTCTTTCCTCTAGGCTTCACAATTTTTGCGGATTATTACTTTCTATTCCACGCAGCTCCCAGGTCCAAATTATCACTGTCGGGAGGTAACCTCAATTTCTCATCATAGCTAAAGCATACTAGTGAACTATATAGTGTCATACATTGTTAGGGCACATGAAGGCATACTGGAGCCATTTATCTTTGCATTTTTGTAGGGCTCAAAACTGGCCACTCTTCCACCACCCCATAATGTACTTGAAGTGCTCCTGATCAACTGTAAGCCTTTCATTTGTTGGGTTGACTGTTATTGTCCAGATGGGTGGAAAACCATCTTAATTTTCAATTTTTCCTTTGCAGTTCCTCGTGGAGTGCTTTTTGGTTGTGGTGATCTGATTTTTTCGTCTCACATGATCTTTACTCTTGTTTTCGTGCGTACATACCATAAATATGGATCGAAAAGGTATTACAATATAGCGTGCACGCATTTATGTGTCTCTTTCCCTGGGTTTTTGTCCTTGCATTATGTGCACAAATTTGGTTTCAGTTGCATGCTAAATCAGCACTCTGACCACATGTTCTATTCTCATTGGTGGTTCTTTTGTTAGGTTGATTAAGCTTCTTGCTTGGCTGATGGCTATAATTCAGAGTCTTCTTATAATTGCTTCTCGCAAGCATTACAGTGTGGATGTTGTTGTTGCTTGGTAGGATAAAATTTCATTTCTGTAATATGGTTGTATTACAGTGGCATTGACTTAGACACATTCTTTTTCTCAGGTATACTGTCAATTTGGTCGTATTCTTTGTTGACAATAAGCTACCAGGTACCCTCTTTTAGCTCCTTTAATTATGCAGTACTTTCCATGTGATTCATTCTGTAACAATATTTACTGGCAATTCTGCAGAAATGCCAGATCGCACAAATGGATTATCTTTGCTTCCAGTTACAGCGAAAGAAAAAGATGGCAGAACAAAGGAAGAACTCCATAAACTAGAGAAGGATAGCAAGATGAAGGAAGAGTTCCATAAATTGTTAAATGGAAATGCTGTCGATTCTACTGACCGGGTATTATAGAGCATTTATCAGCTATTCTATGTTATTTGTTATTTCCAAATTAACTTATAATCTTGGAATCTTTTGACGCACATACAGTCATAAAATTTTCGTCTAACAATGAAATATATTTACATTTCATTTGTAGTTCAGTTGCAACATAACCACAAGTCTTTTCTTTTTCACCTAGCAAATTATGTCTATTTTGATATTCCCCTAATGTATATATTTCCGATTATTCCAGCGGCAACGTGTGCAGATGAACGGCAAACATGGCGAGGACATCAACCACACACTCTCTGATGCCACTCCCAATGGCACATGACATGGAATCTGCTAGGAGACAAAGATTGCCTGGTTGCCTCTGTATGATGAATGGCTTCTCAGGTGCCTGCCCCTGCATTTTGTCTGTCCGTCATGGCAATATGTTCACAGATGAATGGTACAGAGCCAGGTGCTCTAGCAGTGCTAGCTGCAAAGGAATCAGAGTCTCAGGTCTCCCAGTGGCTTTTCTCAGGCTGCTGTTACAGTTTTGCACCCTTGTATCCAATCCCTTGTTCTCTTCACTCACCTTTTTAGATTATGGAGTTGACCCTTTCAGGTTCATTTGAGAAACATAGCTTCTCCCGCTGTATATATATTGTCACATTGATGAACTTAACTTAATCTTGGCATGGATATATTCATATATATCTGTCGCCGATTGGTCCTTGCATGTGGGATGTGTCATGTGTTGCCCGGGCCGTTCAAGCTTGTGGCGTGGGTTGGCACTTGGCACCGTTGAATGTTCGTGTGGCGAAGTGCCACCGGCCTTCACGAGGGATGAGTGCCTCACGGGGTAAGGCGATCTAAAGCAAAAGCGATCTGCTGCGTGCTGGAGCCCGCGACCCGCGCGATGCGTGAGACGACGGGATAAATAAGCGCACGCAGACGTGGCGTTCCGTGCACGATGGAGCTCATCGATGGCCTCGCTGTTGCAGCACCTGCCCGCGTCACTCCATGTGCAGCGGTTCAGGCTCATGGCCCGAGTGCGCTCAGCCGCTGAATGACATGCACGTCTTGTATTGTAGAGCAACATGTGGCTCATCAGCTGATTGATGCCTCTGCCATCGTTGGTATGAAAAGGGCTATTTAACGAACGTTTATATATAGGGTGTTCATATGAACATTCTTTCAACCTTTTATTTTGGGCACTGTTTTTTATTTATAGAAAATTTATATATGTAAACTTTATACATAAAAAATTTATACACGGAAAGTTTACACATCCGATTTGAATTCGGAATTAGAGTTCCAGCGTAGAAATTTTATACAAATAAACTTATTTCATTTATATATATAATATAGAATAAAGTTTACACGCGCACGCACACACACATATATATATATTATACGTTCGATTTTGGATTCGGATTTGATTTAAAATCAAAGTATTTTACGTAGAATATTTACGTATTAAAAGTTTGTATATGTAAAATTTATATGTATAAAGTTAATATGTATAAAATTTTTGTATATAAAGTTTTTTTACCGTACGTGGGCTAGACCGAAGCGTTCACCCGCGGCCTAGACACGCGAACACTTATCCATTAGATCTACCACGTGGCACATGGCATACATACACCTTGAGGCTAACGGAGGATTTTTTTGATGAATTGAACTAATGCTTGCAAAATTCTTATGAAAATCTGCTATGAATTTTACATGATTTTCATAGGAAACAGTTATTTCCTTTAAATTTTCGTGACATTCCTCGGTTCCTAAGGAGGCCTAAATAGTTGTAGACAATACAGCAATTCATGGGATTTTTTTAGTAGTTTCACAAAATTCAGTTTCGGTTGGAATAGCGAAAATTTCAACGTTTCAAATTGGGCCCCAACTAGAAGTGAATTTAGAAGCCAGGTGGATTTGAATCTCATTACGCTTACAGACGACGCCAACCTGAACAGTTGACTGCAGCATATTCCTGTATGTTGCTCGGCTGATTGTTCGTCCCCCGCCCAGATTTCCTGCGACTTGCATGTTACTCTCTGCACCACAACCAACGTGCTGCGGTTATCCCAACAAAAATCTTGGTCATTTAAACGAGCAAAACCTTGGGTCATCCCCCAAAAATCTTCGAGCTGATTTCTCCTGGGCTCACCGTGTATTCCTTCTTGGACAAATCAAATCCGTCAAGTAGCTCTTGTAAACATGACACAATTCTATTCCATAGGAATTACTGTGCCGTCCACAAAATTCATTTGAATTTCTGTATTCCAATTTCCAATCTAGTATCCCGTACCGTTCTGCAGTCCACCTATGATAGCTACTTGCTAGATATCTAAACCACCCAGTGTCCCATATTGATCCAGGCGGGGCCATGTGCCATTTGAATTGTAACGGAAATGTAAAATCAGAGAGAGAATGTAATACGCACATAAACACAAAATATGTAATATGCACTTAACAAAAACTTGTTCAAACCATGCTAGTGTTAACGGAGCATGAGATCTTTCTTTTCTCTGCTTTCAATTCCACCACAGATGATCCGATGATCAATCATAAATCACAGTTGCTCAGCATGACCAAATCTTCACACAATGACCCGCCCTTCTTCTTTCATGGATTTTAATGCCATAAACTTTCTACAAAATTAACATAAACCTTTCTGCCAACCAACGCCTTCTTCAAATTTTTTGTTCAGCTCAGCATCCTTTTCGATTTCCTGATGCTGGCTAGTATTTTACTTCTAACAATGGCTTTGAAGATTTTATTACGACATTTTTTTTCAAAAACTCAGCCAGGGACATTGAAGTGAAAGAGCCAAGATATTACAAAAGCAAACACCATGCAAGCAAGAAGGAAGTTGAGCAACCGGTGGCCTTGCCAAAACCTCCGAGGTTCACTGGCAGGTGCTTGCGAAGCTGCAGTGTTGCTTGATTCATTCCACTGCTCAATGAACTCAGCATCACCAATACCTACCACATTGCATGCAGCTGAGCCACAGATTTCGCAGATCCTAAGACAAGTAAAGGAAGATGGAACATTTCAATTTTTTAAATTCCAATTACAAAAACACAAAATGAAGTTATGCTTATTTAGTTATATTACAAATTGTAAGGAGAATGGATAGATTATTCTTTTATGCCTCTACAATACAAAGAGAGTAGCAACATTATGAATGCTAACAATGACAATGTTTCATTTGAACCCCTATCAAAACACAATATGCCGTGGAAAGACAGTAAGTCCAGTTTCATCATAACGCTGATAAAGGAGCATATCAATTTTGGGATAAGTGGCATAGATATTATGCTTGTAATTTGGTCAGAATGATGAAGCATTTCTGCTTATCTTATCCTGACTCTAGATCCTCGCCTCATTGAGGTGATAACAACCAAGTGATCACAAGAGATGTATGTCCCTATGTTGGTAAAATCTACCATGCATAAGAACATGCTCCCACTTTCAATATTATAGTCCCTTCAATCCAAGCAATAGTCACGCAATAGACTGGTTTCAACCTTAATTCAGAGCTCTGACCCTAGCATTTACCAATAGTCATCCATAATAATTATAACTATAAAATCACACAATAAAAGAAATACTAGAACAGTGTCACTAAAACAGTTGAAAATAATAGTCCACCATCAGGATACTGTCCGTTATTTCTCTTGGGAATCTTGTATTAGAATACGCCCATCAACTTAGTTGCTTAAAAATGATGCCTTGATGCAAATTTATTGTCATGCATGTTGGTTCTACATGGCACATGCACATCAAATGATTTGAAGAGCGAGGATAGGATAAGAAACATTCTGCAGCTTGTTGTATCTTATTCAAATATAGTCTTGCATGAGGACCCTCCATCTCCGTTTTTCTCAATATATTCAATATGTATTATCAGTGAGAATTCTAACAGCTTAATTACTTGGTGTTCATAGTTAGGTAAAAATAGCACATGATTTCTTAATGCAAAAACCAACAGGTAACTGTTTTTGGCCACAATGTTCATATAGAAGTATATAAGTATCAATCTTTTAGGAAGGTGGCACCCTAGCGTTGCCTCTAGAGTCTAGACCACCGCAACAAAGGCATGTCAACAGATCAAACAGAAAAAAGTCAGCGCTTCCACTTTCGGGAATCAAGAGAGTTACACAAGAATCTGCAAGAAAAAGCAGACCGAAAGGAATCCAACTTTACCCTCCCTCTCAAATGTTCTACACCATGTTGGGATTCCTTAAGCTTTTCCTAGAGCCTACTGGTTAATCATACTCCACTTTGCCCTTGCCTCTCACATCACATTATATCCTTCATAGCCTACCTAACTAAAGAAAAAACAAGGAACATTTCGTACTAAAGATTCATCCACTTTCACAAAGGCTTGCAGTTACAGAGAGCTCCCAACACAGTAGTAAAACATTTTCGTTCAAGTTTGTGCATAATATTAGCAGATTAGCAGTTAACAGATAATAGTAATCAACGGAAGTGAACGGTAGAATTAGTAGTAACTGAGATTACCTGTTGCCCCTGATCTTGAACCAGGTCTCGGCGCAGTGCTTATGCGCGCAGGAGAGGTCGTCCTTGCAGGAGCAGCCGAGAAACATGCCGGAGCCGGACTCGGCGGCGGCGCTCTCGAGGCCGAGGTGGCAGATGCGGCAATTCATCTCGACCGTGTCCGGGCTGGCCTTGGTGATCTCGGTCAGCCCGGCCTCAAGGTCCACGTCGTCCAGCGAGCACTCCGACACGCACGACTTCCTGCCACCCACGTCCGCGTCCCCGGCGCTGGCGCCGGCGCCGGAGCGGACGGACGCGCACGTCGAGATGAAGTCCTCGAGGGCGGCGGAGTCCTGACGCGAGTGCGAGCGCCATGAGTGGTCCTCCGCGTCGGAGAAGCGCTGGCTCCCCTTATCCTCGTCCGAACTCTCCTCCGCAGGCCCCCGTTCGCCGCCGCCGCCTACGTGGCGGGCCGGCTCCGCGCTAGAATCCGCGGCGGCGGCGATCATCACCGCCTGCTCGCCGGCGTTCACCATTGCTCACACCAAACAAACCTATCAAAAAGATCAATTCAAGAAAAGGAAAAGAATCACTCGGAATTGCTTCTATACCAAATCCGGACAAGAGCAAACAAACAAGAATCGCCGAAAGCGAGCACTAAATACTCACTCTTGCCGTTACAGGCCACTCCAAAGCAGCGCACAAGAACCCAGAGCTGACGGTGCCACCACGCAAGCAATGCGGCCGATCACGGGAGCAGCGACCCAAGAAAAATCTAAAGCTGCTAGACTCTAAGCTCTAAAAAAACGAATTGAAATATACTCCTACCGACGAGGCATTAGGGCCTAAAAGATTGGATTTTTATGCTGTTTCTTGATCCAAACTGGCGCAGAGAGATGAGAAAGAGAGGGAGAGTTGCGTAACCGGGGAAATTTTGATAGGAAGAACAAGGAGTAGGCGGGGAAAAGAAAAGAAAGACTTGCGGGGTTGCGGTGCTTGTCGGGGACGAAGGGGAAGAGAAGAGGAGAAGAAATGGAGTAGACGGTCTTGGGGTCAGCAGTGAAGTAGGGAAGACTGTCATGTGATGGGTAAGAAGAAATTGACCATCCACGAGTTTTTGCTTCACGAAAAATCTCATGTACACGGGGCCCTTCAACTGTGAATTTGATCCCGTGGACACCTGTTGGCTAGGCCTTTTATGGCTGACAACGCCATCACCTTTAATCTTTACTCTACTCCTTCCGTCCGTATAGCAATCTAATATTAAATTAAATACTATCTAATACTATAAATCTATATATTGATTTACTCTAAATATTTTAACAGAGTTAACGTAAAGCTCTGCCTGGATTACACCGAAGGCCTTAACATATTTTAGGAACATGAAGTCATAGCCTTTCACTCACTCAACTTTACCTAAATCTAGTCATAAATCATTGGACGATGGCATCCCTCACCTGGATGGGAAGGAGCTTTCAGTTAAGCAGCTAATTAGCACATCGCACTTGGCACCGCCACCTTTTGAGGCTGTGTTCATTTCAGCATATGGCCTTGGTTTCTTTCTTGTTTTTTTAACACACTTTTCGAATGATATATTTTTTAAAAAAATGTCTATATTAATATTTAATTAATTATATGTTAATAGCTTATTTTATTTTACATGTCCCAAAAAGACTTCAGTCAACGGCTAATTCGAATTCAGCCTGAACTCTTCAGTTCAGATATACACTACGAGATATTTCGGTCGCGCGCCGCACGAATCCTCCTCTTTTTGCCGCTCCTCCCTCGCATCTCCTTGTCTGCTTTTCCACTTTCTCCCAAGCCTGGATAGCGCTCACAGTGTTTCACAGCACTCGCCATCACTCTCGTGCATCTTGGCGCAGATCAGATACACTAGATATATGCTGTATTTATCTGTCTTTCACGTGATTCCAACTGGAAAATGATTCTGAATGCTGGAAGGCGAAAAAAAGAAAAACTCTTTCCTCGGTTTATTTCTACTGATGTGGATGTAAACATGTACTGCGAGATGCACTGGTTGATGTTTGACCGACGGTCAACTGTACCTATCAGAGTAAGGAAGGAACTGTGCATGCAAACAAACAGGTGTACATCTCAGAAGTCTATCCACAGCCGTCAGCTGGCTAGCTAGTGCAGTGTCGATGGTGAAACAAAATAGCTTCGGCGATGCTTGTTAGTTTCTGTTGGAGAACAAAGTCGTCTCTGGTTTGTATCCGTTTATTATTAAGCTTAGAAAACCATCCTGCTTAGTATATGGGAAAGAGCAAAGAACAAAGGGGAGGAACTGAGCTGATACACTGCAAGATTCGTGTCATTGAAAGCCTGGAAGCGCCTTTAGCGCAGCTCAATAATTCGAACACTACAAAGATAATATCAGAAGATTCTACGAGCAAGATCAGCCAAAACCCTACACACTTTCTTTGGTGAAAAATCAGTACACGATCAGCAAATCATCACCCATAGCAAAAACCAGAACAGTCCAACTGGAATGAAGATGGTGGGCACTGAGTGAAGAATGAAGCCCCCAAGGTTCTTCAGAAATTCAATAAATTATGCTTGCAGATGCTACCTCAGAACTAACACATGCAAGGAGTGCAGGAATCCAGGAAGATCTAAACCATCTCGGCTGGAAAGATAAAATACTAATCCAACTATACCTAGCAACACCATGAAACCAGAAATTTTCGATGCGCCGAGTTGTTTACAATCAGCATCCATAGCCGGTCCCATGAAATACAGTATCTTTATATCAGCATGACAGGATGCATATCCTATAATTTGAGACAAGTCCCCGGGGCCCACCAGCTGATGACAAGAGTCAGGCTGCCACAGCTTTCATCTTCCAAAAAATTGTATAGCCTGTACCCACATCGATATTTCTCACCGGTTAAAGCGAAGCCAGCCATGACAAGGGATTAGGTGCAAATTCTCCCAATGTGGCATCAACAAAGCAACAGACAAGTAGACAATAGTCCGTGTATACATAAATTAGGCTTTGCAATTTTGCATGGTCCAACTCTCTGGAACTAGTCTTTAGTGTCTAAACATTGCCTTCGGAACCTCAGGAAACCAGAAACAAAGAGTTATTTCGTCCAGCAAATTAGTAGTAAATCCACAGAAATTACAGGCAAGAGCACATGAGGAGCCTGTATAATCTGATCTTTAACTGCCGGTGTAAACTAGACGCGGCTAGATCAAGGGGTGCGGCAAATAAAGTTCCAGCAACATCACAAATACAGATAACAGCAGGGCAATTTTCAATAGTATAATATCAGGAAAACAATGTGTCTTTGCAAGTATATCTGTCGGTGAAATGGGATAGGGGGTCCCACGTACCCTGGGGACGCGTGGGTCATCGGCCAAGTCAGTTCCCCGGGGCCATCTTGCCACACGACCCCGGGGCGCCGCGCCAACGTCCCCGGGCGCCGCGACCCCCGGGCACGACCCCGGGGCGCCCTTGCCTTCGGCCCCGGGCACGTCCCCAAGGCGCCGCGCCAATCGGCCCCGGGCACGACCCCGGGGCGCCCTCGCCTCTGGCCCCGGGCACGTTCCCGGGGCGCTGATCCTATCGGCCCCGGGCTCGTCCCCGGGGCACCGTCCCCACCGGATTCGGCCCCGAGGCATCGTTGACCTCGGGCCCGTACCTTGCCTCCGGGTGCTATCGTCTCACTTCCTGCCCGGGGCCCACATGTCGGTCTCCGGCAGGATCGATGAACCAGCTCTCCAAATATCAGCATTAATGATGAGGCGACGGGGCACGTTGCCCCTGTCGTCCGCTCCGCCACGCGTAAGTGTCTCAGGACGACCCCCCGTGGACACCTGACTGCTGTCAGAGGCCTTTTGACTTTGGTGGCAAGGGCGTGCGCCGAAGTCAAGCAGTCAGAGATGCTTGACTTCGGCAGTGTGCCCCGTCACATCCCGTCGCGTCCTCACGACTCCACCGAAGCCCGCCGTATACCGACTCCGGCGTGGGTTCGGCAGGCGGACTGGTCCAGCAGGTGGACACGCTAGTCAAGACGGCGACAAGACAGCAATAAGACAAGCCATACCTGCTCTCTCATGTAGCTCTCTCTCCCTATCAGCATGTATCTTGGCACTGTGCAATCCCCTTGCTCTATAAAAGGAGGACCAAGCCAAGGCCGAAGGGAAGAGGCTTCCCCGTCCTCTAACTCTCTGCTCTGCACCCCCGAGCTCACTCTCTAACCACTGCTCTTCTTCTCCGGCTCCGGCCGCATGCTGAGCTCACCTTGTAACATAGCAAACCACATTCATCTTCACATAGCATACACACAGGAGTAGGGTTTTACGCTCCGGCGGCCCGAACCTGTATAAATCCTCCCGTCTCCTCTGTGCGCCTCTGTTCATCGTCTTCCCCAGCGCCCTGCGTGATTACTACGCTTCGGACGGTCCGGACCCGCATCGGACGGTCCGGACCCTTCTGCTTCACCACGGTTCGGACGGTCCGGACTAGCTTCGGACGGTCCGAACCCCGCCTCTTCTACGTCTTCTTCGCCTATCTTTCTTCTACACCTGACACTGGCTTCGCTTGAGAACTACTCCCCTGGCCGAATCTCAAAGGGGGGTCTCCTGACTTCCCGCCGTCGAGGTTTCATCCTCCGACAATATCATACTAATGAAAATTTCTTGAACAGTAAGAGATAAAATTAACAATAAAAAGTGCTAACTGTTAACCATCAATACTACACAAAGGAAAAAAAAAAACAGAAACTGTTTGCCATCCCTCGGAAGGAATGCGAACAGTGGTAAGTAGATGGACTAGAAGGAAGACAGGGAATGACCACAGGGAGACAGACCAAACCTTGGTAATTCTGGCAGTGTTCAATTCTAACTCCTCATGAATGTGCCAGCATACATCTTCCCAGAGATATATCCCTATGATATTGGTCACTGATAAAAAAAAGTTACAGCATAAAACCTTGCAACTATGGAAGACATTGATCAGACTAGGGTAAAAAATGGTCCCAAATGAAAATTTGAAAGCAAGAGAAGCGGGATAGTAAATGCTGGTCTATATCCTAATAAGTGCAATGCAGAATGTACAAACCCATGAAAGCAAGCCTGACCAACTTTGTGCCTATTCTGCTATTGTGATTGTACTAGCTATTAGTCAATTATCACAGTTCAGAAATAGATAACCAAAACATATTCATCTACAACTTCATACAGCTGATAACTGCATAGAGGAAAAAGCATATAACCTGGTAGTCCTCAGCAATTCAAAGGTAGTAAGTTATAATACGCAAATCTAGCTTTTACCAAGCCTACCAGGATACTCAATAATGGAAGCAGTAACACTTAAGGAAACCTGATCTTTGAGAAACATGGATAATTGGCAAGCGCTACAGGCATGAAACTACAATTTCTGTTTCACCGTTATTTTGGTTTGTTATACTTTCAAGAAAACAAATGTTCACTTATTTTAAGCAAAGTGAAAGATAGAACGCTACATGATATCTGAAGTGCTACTGCAAAGAAATAAATAGATACGATAGCAGGTACTAGATAATAATCAAATTTTAAGTGCATACGGAACAGGCAGATCTACTTATTCCATTTCAATCATATAATAAAGTCTGGTGATGCATGGTTAACAGCTCTAGGGAAAAGTGAGAAAATCCAACATGTTCTTCTCACAGGAAAGGATTTAGCCCTCAATTTGGGGCGGCCTAATTACGACTCACCATGTCATGATCCAAGATCATGATGGGTAAACACTGCCAGAGCCCATAGGATAGCCAGGCGGAGGCAGCTGCTAGGGATGAGAAGGGACTTAGGTTGGGAAGAACATTGAGGGAGAGATTAGACTAATTCTGATTCATTGCTTGTACAACCCCACTGACCTAATACCCATGACAAACCATTATAGTATCAGATGTTATTAGTAGCATTGAACATTGAGGGAGAGATAGCATGACTTAGCCCATAAGTAACTTATCTCTAAAATAGGAATACAAAATCTAATCTTAACAAATTAAAACCTAGAGCTACAGTACCATGTGGTACTGTTCACGCCTCCCCTTGGGCCTGGTTGTGGGCCTCGGACCCACTGACCCATGACACACCATTATAGTATCAGAAGCTGTTAGTAGCATTGAACTCAAATATATGAATGACCCCTAAATCATGAAAACAACCATCAATAAGAAACCCAAATTTCAATATCAACTTGGGAAAAGTTAAGTCTATGGAGTACACTAAACCAAATTGCACAATTACACGGCCCAAACGGTTTATTCTGCCTAAAAAGGAATAGTCATGCATATGCAACAAAAGGTAACAAAATTAAATCTCAACTCTCAAGGACCAAATAGTTGGAAATGAACATTTGTGCAAATCCAAGAGACTAACCTAATATATATTTTTTTCACATTTAATTCTATTACTCTGTACTTACTCTGTTTTCATCACAATGTTGTATGATAGCACAGTTCTCTTGCTAATGTGTTATTTGTATGATAGCACTTACTCTGCATGTATCAGTTGAATTTGTCTGTGCCAGACATACCAGATAGAGAGATTCCTCATGCTCCCTAGTAAACAACAATTATCCCATAGAAGATTATTCCATTGCCAGAAGATTTTGATTCCTGATATTATTCAAAAATCCTGTGGCAATAAGTCAATAACTATAACATCAAATAATACCAATTTCATGAGCCATTAAAAGGGAAAAGAAAAGGGAGAGGAAATCACTATTTGACAATTGACATTTATTAACAATTGACATAATATTCACTTCTCATATCTGGGACTTGTTCTATTTATAAGATTTCTTAGTATTCAAACAGGGAACTGGAAATAGCACTAAATTATGATTAGGATTGCCTTGTGAGTTTTCTACAATTCCATTATGTGGTAGCTTGTCCCAATGCCTAAGCAGAACCTCCATGTTTCACTTAGTTGGGTACTAAGCAGAACCTCCATGTTTCACTTAGTTGGGTACTGAACACCTGAAATAAATATACAGTAAGAATTGCAAGTGCTACATGCATGTCCCTCCACCAAAAATGCAGCTCACAACAATAACCACGGTTTGACTTCATTATACCTTAATATAACAAAAACAACTCCAAAAGTTTCATCATATTGATTTACATTATCCTAATCTGTTAAGCTGGTGGAGCAGACCGCACTAAGTTGCTTGTGTCGCTGCTTTGCAAACCACTTCTCATCCAGGCAATGCTGCTGATTTCTGACACCAACGAAGCAAAACTACTATTTGAAATTGGTGGATGATCTTCAAACTCATTAAACTCAGGGCCAAGCAATGAGTTCTTATGAAATTGCACATGAGAACTGCAGCAGCCATGCCCACATTTATTTGGCACCTCAGCAGCAAAACTTGTAGCATCAAAAAACTTGCAGACCCCATTTTCAGACTTGAAAGGTGGGAGGTTTGAGTCAAACTTGGCGGCAAAGCTCAACATTTCCTTTTGTGATGATTGAGCAGGTCCTACATTGTATGGTTTGAATGCACCAAACTTTGCAACTGGTCGGGCAAGATAAGGTGGATCAACAACTTCGGTTTTGCAATTCTGATCTCTGATTTGCCATGCCCCAACATAACTTTCAGATAATGTTTGTGTAGGAGCTTCCATTGCTTCCCTAACATTTAAGGAACTAAGATTACCCAATGGCCAAGGTTCTTCTGAAACTGACCTAGGCCTCTCTGGAATAGCTCGCTCCACAACACCACCTTGTGTGCATCGGCTACCGGTGCAGTACCGACGCCTCAGGGTAGAATTCCAGTGGTTCTTGATTGCGTTATCTGTTCTCCCAACCAAAAGCTTCGCAATAGCCGCCCACTTGTTTCCATGGACTGCATGAGCAGCCATTATAATGCGGTCTTCCTCTTCTGCAGAAACAATAATAGTTTAACAAGGTAGTATTACAGAGATGCAACGAAACTACACAACCGGCTAAACGCACAATGTCCACAATGGCCTCATAGACGTCGTGCAGAGGAAAAGACTCTTAGTATTAAGGTTAGGCTACTTTCACATGTTCCATAGATACAAATATGCAAATGGTAGGACATGGATGAAGGATGAAAGCAGATGGTACCAGTGAAGGGCTTGCGCTTGACTTGGGGGTCGAGTTGGTTGCACCAACGGAGGCGGCAGGACTTGCCGGAGCGCCCGGGGATGCCGCGCGCTATCAGCGTCCAGTTTCTCGGCCCGAGTTTCTCCACCAGATTGCTCAGCAGCGTGTCCTCGTCCGACGACCAGGGCCCCTTCACCCGCTCCTCCGTCGCAGCACCCGCGGCTTCACCCACTGCGATTTGGCCGGTCATGACTACGTCATCGTCGTCCTCCCCCGAAGGAGGCGGCGATGGGTGGTGCGGTTGGGGCTGGGACTGGACTGGTGTCCGAGCCTCGCCGGCCACGGGAGGGGACGACGAGGATGACGAGGAGCGATGCGGTTGGGACTCGTCAGGATGGGCTCCCGCACCATGCGTCTCGTCGGTCATGGAGGCTGGGCTGGAATGCGCGGAGTCGGCGGCCGGTGGATTCGGCGGCGGCGGCGGCGAAACGGCGGTTTCGGACGACATTGTGGCTGGTGCGGTGGGGTTGGTGCTAGTTCGTTGTGGCCGAGTGTTCCGGAGACGTACCCTTTCTTTTTCTATCCTCCGTTGACTGACTTCTGGGTCCCATATTGTCAGTAATCTTCGGGTGGGGCTCCCGGCCCGTTGATTACTATATGGACCTTTTGGAGCCCACTCATGTCTCGTTAGATGGGCCAAGATTTCAGCCCATCCAAACGAGGCCTCAGGCATCTATTGTTGACTATACTATACTACCTTTTTTTCCCCTTTTTTCCATTCACGTAGCGTGGACGTTTTCACCAACTCTCTTTAATTTCCAAGAAGAAACCGTTCTCTCTCAGAATTAAAAAAGAACAAAAATCGTTTTCAAGCCGTTGTTGCATCAACTTGTCCCAAAAGAACGACTTCGGTGCGGGAAGCTGAGCATTGGTATGGACGTATATATAATATATGGCTGGATTGATGAAGATGTTCGTAGTAATAGTACTATTCTTTGCCCCACACCGGGACGGCAATAAGTGAATCTACCCGGTATATGTAAGGACTTGAGCAGGTACCTGAAAAGTCGCCTACATGCGTGAGGTGATGCGTGGCATACGTACTCACGCCTCTAGGCCTCTATCTGCTTGTATGGCGCCGTTGCTTTCCTGTACCAAATATTGACACAGCAGTAACTTTGACTTTAGGCCATGTTTGAACGTGTTTATAGCTTTTATTTATAGGTTCGTTTTCTACTAACGCTTTTTTTAACTGCTAAATGGTATTTTTTAAAAAAATTTATATAAAAGTATTTCTAAAAAATCAAATAGATTTATTTTTCAAGTTTTTAATAGTTAATAATTATTTAATCACGCACTAATGACGTTTCTCGTTTCCGTGATGCTTATAAGCCAGGTGAAGAATCTGGAGCAAACACCACCTGGTGTTTGAATCAGTTTATGGATGTGGCTTATAAACCACATGTAAAACAAGAAACATCATTAACACATGATTGATTAAGTATTAACTATTAGAAATTTAAAAAATGAATCTATTTGATTTTTTTAGAGATTCTTTCATATAGAAAGTTTTTGTTAAAAAACATATCGTTTTATGTTTCAGGAAGCGTGCTAACGAAAATCGAGAGAGTGGCCACAAGCTAGAAGCTAAAAAGAACTTTACCATAGCTTGAGTTTGAATATGAGGTTGAGCTGAGATTTTTAACGATACGTAAAACGGTATAAAACATTAGCGTATAATCAATTAAATATTGATTATTTTAAACTTAAAAATTAGATTTATTTAAATTTTTTAAAAAAATTTATATATAATTTTTTAAAAAATATATCGTTTAGCAGTCTTATAAGCGTGTTCGAGAACGCCACAGCAAAACCTCCGTTCCGGAACGCACCCTTATGGGCGAATAAACTGCGCATTTCACCACCGTGTCAATACACTCCCTTGTTTATTCCCGAGATCGATCCGTCCATGTACCGCCAGACATTTGCAATCAAACTGTTGTTTTCACTGGCTAGTAATAAACCACAGTCCACAGGAGGCAATAGGCAAGTGGTATATTTTATTTGTGTGACCTGAATTAATCTCATATGTGACTCATGCAAAAGCAATAACGATGGAGTGAGCAATGGGGATCCTACAATCTTGCGCTATATATATATTTACCTGTCTGAACAAAAAAGGATACTATAGAATAATGCACTGATGATGGAAATGGATTTTTTTTATCACAAGTCAAAGACAACGTTGGTGAATGAAAGCCCTGTTTGTAGAAATTTATGGCAGCTGTAACTTCTTCTAGAATATTTAGATTCAAAAAATCCAAAGTATCATTTAGATTATAAAAATCTATAGCTATAGAAATCCAGAAAATAATGTAGAAGTCAGAAACTAGAAAACCCAACTTTTCTAAATTCTCATCAGCTGGCTATCAAAATCTTTAGCTCTCTAAATATGGCTAAGACAAGATTATTAGACAAGGACAGAGCAATAGAAGTCATGTGAAGTACTCTCCTGTTCTAAAATATAAAATTTCTATATGTTTTTCAAAATAAATCTAGATAGAGGAATGTTTAAATATGTTTTGAAAAACACGCAGAAATCTGGAATGGAGGTAGTAGTAATCAACAATACGGGAGTTAAAAGAAAAATTTTGCAACCAATACATTGATGGTAAATGTCTCATGCAAAAGTTGCTTATATAAATTAATGAAGAAACTTATGAAGAGGACTAAAGTCCAGACTTCCAGATTCCAGTCTAGCTCAAACTAGCTCTGCAACTTGCAAGTGACAGCGAACGTAAATGAACTACGGATGTATGCTCCTGGAGCTTGTTCAAACTGAACATGTACAAAGATTCTTTGATAAATTATATTATGTAGGAAAAATCAATTAAACGATATGTGGCTGAATGGTTGCTTCACCTAGTCCCAGCTGTTAAGTCATGACTCATGACCAATTGGCAAGGGGTTAGAAATCAAACTCTGTAGTTGGTATTCTGTAGAAATGTCTTCCCTCAACATCATGTACTACTAGCTGTAAACTTTCAAGTATGCCGATTGTTGCATAAAAATAGAATTTTCAATAAACTTTGTCTTGTTTTGTTTTGTCTATTTCCTGTGTTAGTTAGTAGTACTCTTGTGAGCTTCGACGAGGCTTCCTCCTTGAAAGCTAAACTGTAACTTTCAGATATCTGCTTTTGTATTTCAGCTCACTGTAAGGTCAGGTAAATACTGTTCAAACCAAATAATAGTCATAATGAATGCAGAAATGTGAAATGGACAAAAATTTAAAAGTCGCTCCACAAAAAAAATTCTTCTTGATAGAACTTGAAATTAGACGCCCAAGCATACAAGCTATTCCCCTCTTTCTTGTAAAGGTACACTAGACTACTAGAGACCTTGATATATGGCCAGCTATCAATCGTTGAAAATTCCTTTTGTTTTGAGTTACTCTGCTATCAGGCAACAAACAAGGTATAAGTCGTTAGCGGAGTAGTTGTAAAGTAGAAAAATATAATGCTATGGTTATCATTTGGATATGTATGATCCTAGATAGTTGTTAAAGCCATAACTATACGTTATTTTTAACTTCCTTTCTTTTTGGATTTTGTTTAGGGGTAGCAACGGGATGGGTTGAACAGAAACGTCCCCATCGCCAACCCCTGACTTCTTCACTCGGCCTCGGTCCGATGCCATGGGCGGGGCGAAATGAGGCCCTGGCCTCGGCCCTGACATCTGACCGAGGCCCCGGTCCCCCATGAGTTAATATATACTTGGACCACAATACAGTACTGCAATACCGAGGCGGACGGTCGTCGCATTAGGGAGAACCGGAGAGGGGACAGGCCTGCATCGACACGGAGGAGCAGGGCAGCGCCACGGCGTGTGTGGGCGTCGGCCGTTGGGCGGGCCGCCGGTGCACCGGTGCTCCTGCCGCGCGGCTCTGCGCTACTGCCTGCCCTCGGTGCACCATCTGCCCTTCGCTACTGCCTGGCCGCCTCCGATGCGCACTGTACGCCACCGCCGTGCTGCTGCCTGCATGCCACGTTGCGCCGCTGCTGTTGCCGGCATGCGCTGTGCTTCTGCCTGTCGGCCTGCGCCCGGCCGCACTGTGCTGCCACCGTTGCCTGCCCGCCTGCATTGTTGCACGCTGTGCATCGCCGCCCGCCTGGGGGACTCATCTGGGGGATGGGTTGGCCGGTTGGAGATTGGGAAATTGGGACTATGGATTTACCGATTTAGGGTTGAGTTTATATATACTGGACTTTTAGTGGCTATATTTTGAGTGATAACCATTCCTCCGAGGTCCCGCAGGTTAATATCCTCCCCCGACCCCGCACCCGCTTATGACCAGGGCCCCGACCCGACTCCCCGTGGGTTGAAAAGCACACCTGCCTCCGCACCCATATGGGCGGGTCCCCGTAGGGGACCCGGCTCCTGCGGGAAAATTACCACCCCTAATTTTGTTAACAGAAGGGTAAATAATATTATGAGTCTGTCCATATCCTAGCCTTGACTTGGGAAACCGTTCTACTACATCCATACTAAAATATAGCTACCTGTATGTCGGAGGATGAAACCTCGACGGCGGGAAGTCAGGAGACCCCCCTTTTGAGATTCGGCCAGGGGAGTAGTTCTCAGGCGAAGCCGGCGTCAGGGTGTAGAAGAAAGATACGCGAAGAAGACGTAGAAGAAACAGAGGAGTCCGGACCGTTCGAAGCGAGGTCCGGACCGTCCGAACCGTGAACGAAGGCAGAAGGGTCCGGACCGTCCGAACCGAGGAGATCGCGCAGGGAAGAAGGGATCGATGCACAAGGAAGACACGGGGATTTATACAGGTTCGGGCCGCCGGAGCGTAATACCCTACTCCTGTGCGTGTTTTGCTATGAGGTGGATGAATGTGGTATTATGGTTACAAGGTGTATCTAGCTCACGGCCGGAGCCGGAGAAGAAGAACAGTGGTTAGAGAGTGAGCTCGGGGGTGCAGAGCAGAGAGTTAGAGGACGGGGAAGCTCCTGTCTAGTTCGGCCCCCTTTGCCTGTGGCTTGGTCCTCCTTTTATAGAGCAAGGGAATTCCACAGTGCCTGGCATACGTAGCGAGAGAGAGAGAGTTTCTGGAGAGTTCTTCGGTCCTCCCCTCCGCCTGCGACGCCCACGCCGGAGTTGGAAGACGTCCAGTCGCTCACGTCCGCTTGCAAAGCCTGCGCCGGAGTTGGTGGAGCGTCTGGTCGTCTGACCGTCTTGGTTGATGGAGCAGGGAGACGTGACGGCGCACGCCTCCAAGTCAAAAGGCTCTGACTGTGAACAGCGATTGCACAGTGAAAGGAGTCTCCATAGTCAAAAAAGGCTCTGACTGCACAGGAGCGGGCGACAGGCGCGTCACGCCCCGTCGTCTCATCGTTAATGCGTGTATTTGGAGAGCTGGTCCATCGATCCTGCCGGAGACCGACATGTGGGCTCCGGGCAGGGAGTGAGACGATGGCGCCCGGAGGCAAGGCACGGGCCCGAGGCCAACGACGCCTCGGGGCCGAAACCGGTGGGGACGGCGCCTCGGGGACGAGCCCGGGGCCGATAGGGTCAGCGCCCCGGGGACGTGCCCGAGGCCGATAGGCGCGGCGCCCCGGGCAGGCGCGGCGCCTCGGGCACGTCCCCGGGGCGCTGACCCGAAGGCGAGATGGCCCCTCGGGGAACTGACTTGGCCGATGACCCACGCGTCCCCAGGGTATGTGGGACCCCCTATCCCATTTCGCCGACACTTTATATTTAAATTTTATCCAAAATATAATTATCTAAGATATCTAAAAGGTGGCTTTTACTTTATTACTCTCCATGCTTTCTCTAGTAGGTCTCATCACCCACTAGCCCTCAAGATCCGCACCATATCCATATTATCTTTGATTCCATCACCTCAGCATGTATTAATAAGGAGCATTTTAGACTTTTCACTGTAACCCTTAATTCTCCCAAAATCATCCTAGATAGCTATATTTTAGGATATATGAAGTAATTGGGAATAAATCACTTGATAGATAGGAAGGACTCTGCTATAAAACAAGTTGCTGTTGAACTAACAAAATGACACACAACTACACAAGTCAGCATATTCACCCCAATGCTTGATTGATCAAGTCAACCAGGTCATCAGGCAGCTATAGCGGCATTCCTGTTGCATTTTGCCATCGCCTTATCTTCGGCAATCACTGCTGGTAAGTGTTACTTCTGGTCCGGAAAAAGAATATATTTTATATTTTGAGTAAAGTCCAGACAAATCTTTTTGTTCAGAGTGATCCTAGCTTTGGCCTTGGAATCAAACGGCATGTCGTGTTCTTGGATGGTCCTAGTGTTTGCTGTTCTGCCTTCTGTTGCATCCGTGGCTCAAGCTGATGTCGTGGAGCATACCTTCAATGTAATCATTCTATCTCCCTCTTTCTACACGCACATTGATCTGGTCATTTGTTCTTCAAAAGAAATTTTGCACAATCAGGGAACGTGTAACTTTTTGTAGTGATTAAATTCCCGAACTCTCTCAAACAAGACCATAGTGATTAAATTTCCTTTTTATATTTTCAAGCTTGTTTCTGCTAGCATAGTTTTTTTTTCTCATGTAGATAAAATTCAGTTCTAACTTCTGTTTTTTTTTTTTGTAACAGCTGTGTATGTAGATGATACTACACCACAAATTGCCAAAACAAAATTTACGCATTTAATATTATTTACATACTTTCCTTACGAACGGGTAGCACGGTTGTATGCGAACGTCCAAGGAATGATATTCTCGTACTACACGCAGTACAAAACCAATAATTTATCACCCACACAAATTCAATATTTCTCGGTCAATTCTCAAGTCTTGGACAGTAGTAGTACTATAACGCAGTCCTAACAATCATGCTCATGATATTGTTTCGTTGATTTGTCAGGTCGCTACGCTCTCTCTTCCCCGTATATGTCAGCCAGGTAATACAAGCGTCACCGCCGCAAACGGACGAGTGCCCGGTCCCGAGATCGAAGCCCGCGAAGGCGACACCGTGGTGATTCACGTCATCAACGACTCGCCACACGACGTCACAGTCCACTGGTACGTAGTATCTGACCTATTCCTCGCCGGCCACCGCGCGCGCCCGGTGTTATGACGAACTAAGAGCATCTCCAACAGTAGCCCCAAAAACAGAGTCCCTACTTTCTGAGTAGGGACTCATTCTATTTTCTGGGGCTCTGTTTTTGACACCCAACTCCAACAAGGGCCCTTAAATCTGAGTCCCTATTTCTTTTTCTCTCATATTTCAATATAATTTATATGTATATTCTTCATATTACATCACTAAATTCAAACTCAAATATTATAAACCATAACAATAAACCATATTCAAATTCATGATTTCAAATAAGACAATTTAAATTTAATTCAAATTCAAATTTTTTCCAAACATAAAAATCATATAGGCATATAGAAATCATCTATCACATCACATAGTAATAAATTACGATCAAACTACAACGAATCATACTAGCTAGTGCCATGAAGTGCCACAAATGCTCCACAAGATCATCTCGAAGTCTCTCATGCACTGTTTATCCTCAATCTCCTGATGAATCTTGAGAACTCATCGAGTACGAGTGGATTACGCCGTTGGTACTCCTCTCCCTCACACCTCGCCTCCATCTTGATCATAGTCATAGCCTCCATCATCATCTGCATCTCGCTCATTTTCAATGATCATATTGTGCATGATAACAGCAGCTGTCAATATGTACCATAGGGTGTTTTGTCCCAAAATCTAGCAGGACCCCTCACCATAGCAAATCGAGCTTGTAGGACACCAAATGCTCTCTCTACATCCTTTCGCACTGATTCTTGAGCTTTTGTGAAATGAATTTTCTTGTTGCCTTGTGGATTGCTATAGCTCTTAACAAAAGTGGCCCATGAAGGATAGATTCCATCTGCAAGATAGTATCCATAGTGTACTTGTTACATTAACAATATACTCCACAGGTGGTGAAGTCCCTGAAGTTAGCTCTGAATAGTGCGACCTATGCAAAACATTGATATCGTTGAGAGAGCCAGGTAGTCCAAGAAAGAATGCCAAATCCACAAATCCTCAGATGCAACAGCTTCAAGGATCATGGTTGGACCATCCACATGCCCCGAATACTGCCCTTTCCATGCTGTTGGGCAATTCTTCCATCTCCAATGCATACAATCAATGCAACCAAGCATCATCCTCTTTTAGTGTTCATAGCTATTAATCTTGTAGTGTCATCAACGGTAGGTGCCTCAAGTATTGCTCACTAAACACTGCAACCACCCGTACAAAATGTGAAAGCTTCTAGCATGGTACTCTCAGCAATCCTTACAACTTCATCCATTGAATCAGCTGGAACATCATATGCGAGCATGCGGAATGATCCAACACTTTCTGCAGTGCAGTGGCCAAGAAGGCCTACTGCATTTTCATCTCTATGTACTATGCTCGCATTAGCATCGGTACCGGATGGCCTGATTCTGGAGTGCACTACTATTAATGAATGTGACCTTGATTTTGATGTAGTACAACACACCCACAGTTTATAAACATGTTAAAATGCAAATATTGCATGGCTAAAAAGTCAAGTCCAAACCTCCAAGGGAGAAAATTAAATCTGTTTCCTTTAGCTAAATTTCACATTGAGCATTTATATCTGCCAATTTTATCTAGCACCCAAACAAAACAAGCCTACATCACTCCTGTGTACTACTTTATTTTTTACACATAAATAAAGTCTCTACTTTATTTTTTGCACTTATTACGTATCCATATGAACCGTACCTTGACAAATAACGGAGAATCTGATATATTGAACATGCACACATGCAAAGACAACTATATATTCTGAGATATACAAATATTAACCAGAACATTATATTGCAGTGCACAGAAACAGGAGAGATACGGAACGGAGGGCTCGGCGTCGGCAGCGGCGCGGAGCAGGACGGGCGGGCGGCGTCGGAGGGCTCGGCGTAGTCGGACGTCGGAGGGCTCGGCGTCGGCGAGCGGAGCGACGGGCGGAGGGCTCGGCGTCGGAGCCGCGTCGAGGGCTCGGCGTCGGCGAGGCGGCAGCACGGCGGTGGCGCGAGGACGGGCGGAGGGCTCGGCGTCGGAGCGTTGTCCAGGCGGAGGAGGCGTCGGCGAGGCGGCGTCGGCGGAGAGGTGGAGCACGGCCGCGGAGGAGGTGGATCCGGCAGCGCCAGCGGCTCGATTGAGGAGGAGATGGAGGCAGAAGGCGGCGCGAGACAGGCGAGAAAATTGTTTCGCGCGAGAGAAAAAAACTCCCAACCGTAAAGTAGGGAGCTCCCTACGTACCCGTGGGAGATGGGGCTGAGGAGGAAGATTTCGGGGCCTCCATAAACTAGGGACTCGAGTTGGGGCCCTGTTGGACTTAGTTATTTTTGTCTGGCTTCAAAAAATAGAATAGGGGCCCTGTTTAGGGTCCCTGTTGGAGATGCTCTAACAAACGGCGAACGGTGCATGCAGGCATGGCGTGTTACAGCGCGGCACGCCGTGGGCGGACGGGCCAGCGATGGTGACGCAGTGCCCCATCCAGCCGGGCCACCGGTACACGTACAGGTTCGCCGTGGCCGGGCAGGATGGCACCCTGTGGTGGCACGCACACAGCTCGTACATGCGCGCCACTTTGTACGGCGCTCTTGTCATCCGGCCGAGGCGCGGCGCCGTCGACTACCCGTTCCCCGCGCCCGACGAGGAGAAGACCGTCTTGCTGGGGGAGTGGTGGAACGGCGACACCGACGCCCTGGAGAGCCAGTCTTTCTTGACCGGCAACCCCGTGCCGAACGCCGACGCGTACACCATCAACGGCATGCCGGGAGATTTGTACCACTGTCCAGAGACGACTAACCGTACGTCGACCAAGTTAGTATCACGCGCGCATATGTGTTGCGATTATGTAGTGCAATCATGTCCGTACTTGTGCAGGAATTGCCAAGTTCGAGGTGCGCCTCGACAAGACCTACTTGCTCCGGATCATCAACGCTGCGCTCAACACGGCGTTCTTCCTCAAGGTGGCGGGACACACGTTCACCGTCGTCGCGGCGGACGCGAGCTACACGGAGCCGTACGAGACTGACGTGATCGTGATCGCGCCGGGGCAGACCGTCGACGCGCTCATGGCGGCCGACGCCTCCCCCGGATGCTACCACATGGCGATCTCCTCGTACCAGAGCGCGATCCCCTTCCCAACGCGGCCCGCGGGGTTCAATGGCAACACCACCACGGCCGTCGTGGAGTACGTCGACGCGGCGGCAACGACCGACGATGCTAGCTCTCCTGTGCTTCCCATCATGCCAATACCGAACGACACGGACACTGCTCACCATTTCTACACCAGCTTGACGGCGCTCATCCGCCCCGGCAGGCGGACCGTGCCGCTCACCGTGGACACCGGCATGTTCGTCACCGTCGGGCTCGGCTTCTCCTCCTGCCAGCCCACACAGACGCAGTGCAACAGGAACGCCCCGGTGGTCTTGGCTAACATGAACAACGTGTCCTTCGCTCTCCCAACCACCGTATCCATGCTCGAGGCGCAGTACCGGAACACGCCGGACGGCGTGTACACGAGGGACTTCCCCGACCAGCCGCCCTTGGTGTTCAACTACACTAGCCGCGGGTTGCTCGGTAACACGCCTCTGGCGACAACGAGGAGCCCGTCGACGAAGGTGAAGACCCTCAGGTACAACGCGACGGTGGAGATGGTGCTCCAGAACACGGCGCTGGTCGGGCTCGAGAGCCACCCGATGCACCTGCACGGGTTCAACTTCTTCGTGGTGGCGCAGGGGTTCGGCAACTACGACGGCGACGCGGCCGGAGCGGAGGAGTTCAACCTCGTCAACCCGCAGGAGCGGAACACTGTCGCTGTGCCGACCGGCGGGTGGGCCGTCATCCGCTTCGTCGCCGATAACCCAGGTAATGTACTCTGCCGATCAGCCGTTGTACACGTATCAGCTTCGCATGAACGATTGTGGTTGCAGACTTGCAGTCTGGACAAGTAAAGTCTAAGTTGGGATTTGGGCCCTTCAAACTGGGCCTCAAAGAGACCAACACCGGTTAGTTCACAGAAAGTTGAAGCTTTGGGCTGTTTTGCATCTGTGTATATTAGGTTGGTCCTATCTCGGCCGTTTTCGTCAGGCCGAGAATTTTTTTTATTTTTATATTTTTTAAAAAAATATTTATAAAAGTATATTTTTATTTTAAAATTTTACAAAAATATACTCCCAATGTCCTTCGGAAGAGTGTTTTTTTTAAAATGCTCTTTTAGAGGGTGATTTGATGACGTGGTAGACGGTCCCTTTGCCGCCCTCCTAGAGGACGGTTTATTTATGACCAGGAGGCTATCTGCAAAATGGCCAACCGTGGGGCCGACGCTTTTACGGGCGGCCCCTTTGCCACCCTCCTAGAGAACGATTTATTTATGGCTAGGGGGCCACCTGCAAAGTGTAAAAGGTTAGTGGTATTAGAGCTCAAGGTTGCTTGATGAGAGATTTCTTGTTTGGTAATTTTTTTTATCTACAGTCCAGAAGCCAAAAAAAATAGTAGATTAGATTACCGAGGTCCAAGACAATTCGAGCCTTTTTACTAGTTCTGCTTAGTTTAAGTTTGTTGAGTTTTTTGTTGCATCGTTGTGTCGAGTTGCTGGTCTTAGCGTCTAGTCGTTTAGAGTTTCGAGTTCTTGCCACGCCATATCGCCACCATCATTGCCATCACCGTTGATCGAATCTTCAATCTAGGGTTTGGTGAGTCTGAGTTGGTCTGGTCGAATCCAAGTAGGAGTTATGCTTGAGTCCGAGTGGGAGAACTTGCCGATCCAAGGTGGGGTTGAGTCGCGAAACCCTAACGCGCGCTAACTACCTTAAAACAGGCATAACTTTCACATACGGTCTTGGAATCGGGCAAATAAATACTTTGCGAACATCTACAGAAAATTTTCCAAAAGGTTCTCCTCCACTTCGCCGGGTTTGTCCAAAATTTTTTTGTGAAATTCAGCCAGAAAGATTGAGTTTTCGAGGTCCAAAATTTCAGCACGGATTTTAAAGCACACTCACAAATTTCTGTAGGTCATATCTTACATCGGTTTGAGCTGCATCTTTTTAAGGTTTTGTTGTTCTTGAGTTCCTAGTTACAAAAAAAAACACAAAAGGTGCCGAAAAACAAAAAAGAGTGCAAAAAGAACAAAAGAAGTGGCCATTTTGTAGGCGGCTTGGCCGTAAATAAACCGTCCTCTGGGAGGGCGGCAAGGGGCCGCCCGCAAAAGCGTCGGCCCCGTGGACGGCGTTTTTACGGGCGGACCCTTGTCACCCTCCCAGAGAGCGGTTTATTTATAACCAGAGGGCCGCTTACAAAATAGCAGACAGCCATCGGTCGCCTGGCCTACGGCCGTCTGCCACGTCATCAAATCGTCCTCTGAGGGAGCGTTTTCAAAAAAATGGCCCTTTGGGAGGACGCTGGGAGTATATTTTTGTAAAATTTTGAAATAAAAATATACTTTTAGAAATATTTTTCAAAAAAAATATAAAAATAAAAAAATTCTCAGGCCGAGAGATAGATAATGTCAAGTAATCTGGTCGGTTCAGATGCTGAAGCTCTCGGCGTTGACGTACCGATGGTGTGTAGAATACGCAATCACGGACTCACCAGTTTTTATCTTCTCCTTTTATAAGAAGCCACTAACCATTATGCTTCTGTCATCTCAAGAATCTTATCACCTTGTTATAGTTTGCACTGTCAAGAAGCTTATCTTGTTGCTGTTTGCAAGGGAATAAACAGAGTAAAGAACGCCTGTTCTCTTCTGATTAGTTGGGAACTTCTGCGCGTGCAGGAATGTGGGCCATGCACTGCCATATCGATTCTCACTTTGCGATAGGCTTGGCAATGGTGTTCGAGGTGGAGAGCGGGCCGCCGGAGACGGCGCTACCACCGCCGCCCCCAGACTTGCCTCAGTGCTAGCTGCTAAGGTTGCTCTCTGAAAGTTCAGTTCTGGCCTTCTTCGATCCGGTGAAACATGGGCTGCCATCATGATGTGAACGGCTTCGAACGACAGGGAGATGACAATTAAGTTCGTACGCATCTTGGTAATCTTTGAAGATATACATGCTTCGACAATTCGATTTCCGATTGATTGCATCGGTCAAGTGTAGAGTTTTATCTTATTGTCAGTGTTATATTTGATCGCCTCTGGAATCTGAACGTGGATATGTAAATAAGAGTGGTCAGACTCAGTGTAAGTAACAGTAAATTAAAGATGGGAGCGGGTCGGGTTCGGGACGGGTACCCGCGGGTTTTGGACCCGACGGGGACGGGGGCGGAGGCGGATTTTCACTCGAATTGGGGTCGGGTGCGGGTGCGGGTTTTTTGGTGGGTTTCGGGGGCGGGTCTGCGGATGCTGCACCCGCCCCAAACCCGACCCGCTGCCACTTTACTCCAGACTAAAGATGGCAGCGGGTCGGGTTCGGGGCGGGTACCCACGGGTTTTGGACCCGACGGGGACGGGGGCGGGGGCGGATTTCCACTCGAATCGGGGTCGGGTGCGGGTGCGGGTTTTTTGACGGGTTTCGGGGACGTGTCCGCGGATGCTGCACCTGCCCCGAACCCGACCCGCTGCCATCTTTACAGTAAATCACACAAGACAATTCCGAAAAACACAAAACCAAATATGCGATTTTGCCCAAAAATAATGGCTGAAAAACTTGTGATTTTGTTTCTTTGTGAACTTATCCAGAACATTTCTCCCTTCTATAGAATTCAGTGGCACTCCTGATTTCTTTCAAAAAGTACTGACTATTTATTTAGCTATGCATATCTCTTGCTTAAATAAAATTGCTCCCTGCATATCTGATAAACTGGGTGCATGTTTTAGACGAGCAAATTCAAATTGCTTTCTGCTGGTTCTGGCAACCATGCTGACCCTGCGTATATCCTGCAGTTAGGTGAGACGTCCCCATCGTGTCCATGCCTTCAGAACTTAATCGTTTATTCGGACGGTACTTCTGGATGCTCCCTGGAATACATGCAAGGGAAAATAAGGTCTCCACAGGATAGGCTCTGAATGTTTTTCTCCTTGAGCTCTTCTCCGTATAGCCGTATGTATAAACATCATAACGTTATCTCGTCAAGATAGACCTCCATGATCAACTACCACATGATCCCAGGTCATTTTCTCTTTTCGCGTCATCTTTATCAGCATAGGCTAGTATCTAGAGAGTACCGCTGTCTGGTTATCATTCCATCTTGGGCATTCCTTCACCGGAACAGAAGAATTCGTTGCTTAATTCATTAGCCACAGTTTGTACAGAATATTGTTGCTTGGGGCCGAACTTGTGACATGATAGATTAATGAGTACTAGATTGTTGTCTAATTTGCTTTTCCTGACTGAAGATTCAAACCAGTAGCTAGGAATACTTGGTTCAGGGTGCTAATGGGGTACTTTTGGTACACCTCAGCTATTACGAGAGCTGCTTTTATTGAACCAAATGGGGGAGTAATATAAGGACACTTTGAGACATGGGATTAGTTCTGATGTTTTCTTAGCCAGGTTTTTCCTGTTACACGTTTAGCTTATACGTTAGCCACATAATTCGTCAGAAAACTATATATATCTTGTGTGTCCAAAAGTAAAACTCCTGATTGATTCTGATGAAAGTGGCCTTTTGTGGACGTGGCGGTAATGGTAGCCAGGGAAGAGGAATTGACACTATTCAGGTCGATAGACTGAATTTGATACTGCAATCAAAGATAACAATGAACAAGCTAAGAATGGACGAGTGGCATTGATTTCTCTATCATTTGATCAGGCCACATAAATAATTCGAGGTCAGCAACACCTAGATTATGAGCGTGTGATATCGCTAGAAGCTTTATGTCGCAATCGAAAAAAAAAGACAAATGTGCCATTGCCCTACGCAAGTGATTCTCGGGGAAGTGCCAAAAGCATTCCATAGTATATATACTTATCGTGTTTCTCTGAAGACTTTGCTATATACAAGTTGGCCAAGATCACCAAGAAGAGTTTTGCCTATCCTTCTCTGGCACTACTGAATCCCCTTCGATGGTTATACCTTGGTGTTCTTCCATGATTCGGTTTTTGTGGTTCTCGTTCGCGCTTCTTCTTGCCAGATCGGTGGTAGATGCGGCAACTGCGAACTACACGTTCACTGTACACTCTCTTTCTCATCTCATCTCATCTCATCTCCTATCCCTGCATATTATGAGTTGTATTATTCATCATCTCATATCATCTCCGTGCATATGAGTTGTATTGTTCAGTTCATTGATTTCAAGAAAAATCACTTTTACGTACAGTACACTTGCTACCTGGAGGAGAGAGTCATTGGATCAAACTTGTGTGTGGAAAGCAATAGAATTCAAAAGGCTGAAACTGCATATTAGTTTGATAATAGTTTTCTCCTTGTTTTTTAACAGTATTGGTAGATAAGTTCGGTTGCCTGTATATAAGATTGATACCACATTTATCTGTAATCACCTAGGTGGAAAGCATGCGAGTCAGTCAGCTATGCAACAGCACTGACATTATTGCGGTGAACGGCCAACTGCCAGGCCCAACGATAGAAGTGAATGAAGGTGACGCAGTTGCCGTCAATGTCATCAATGGATCACCATATAACTTAACCATACACTGGTAAATCCTAGTATTTCAGAAACTTCCAGTTGCTGTAACGTTTTCTTCCTTTTAAGGACTATTAATTAGCATGTGAGATGGCGTGATAGTCAGTCCTGCCATCAGGCTAGTTCTTTATAGATGGGGCTAGCTGTTCGGCTGTTCCGTTGATGATTAGCTCGTCATATTCTGGGGCTAACTGACTAGCTGTTCCTTTGATAAGTACTAGTGATTAGTTCATATCCGATCTCTTTAGCATATCTGTATATGCGTAGAGCCGAAAGTGAAAGTTCGGAAAACGACACCCTACCTGTCGACACACAGCCGTAAAATGTAGGAAAGCTCATCTTACTATTTGCCAATTGTTGTACAGCTGATGAAGTACCGTTACAAGTTTAAAATAAAGCATACTCCCTCCATTAAAAAAAACTTGTAGCCAGGATTTTTTTTGACAGAGGGTGTAGGAAAAAAAAAGTTCATCATGCATGTAAGAAAATGTCCACGTTACACACTAAACAAAGCAGGACATTTATACACATGCAAATCTACCACCGCACGTCACAATTGCTTTCTTAATAGAACGGGTGAATTTTGACACTTAACGGTATGTGCCTTCCTATGTCTCTAATTCCTAAATATCAATTAAATAGTAATAAAAAATTATAAAAAGATTTTGACAACTTTAATACCGTATCATCTAATAAAATTAAGCCTGATTCACTCTGCAGGTCAAGAAAAGGAATAAATTTGGTTGAGAACGAATAGTATAAACACTACCAAATCAATTTTTTTTAACATATCTAGATCTAATTTGATGCATACTATGTTTTTTAAGTGATATATGGTACTAGCTGGTAGAAGAACCTATGGTGTGTGAAATCATTTTCATATTTTTTTTTCTTCATATTAATTGGATGGCGTGAAAGAGATGAGATTATGCCACTAAGTGCAAAGATTTTCCGTATTTCCCATACTACTAGGAGTTGATTGTCAGGCTGCTTGTTGCTCTTGAAAAGAAAACTAGTTTAAGTACACCTAACTCTATCCTGTCAAAACTAGTTTAAGCATCAGCAAAGTTGGTTTAACCCTTGCACGTGTGACTGCTGGTGGTGGAAACTTGACAGGCATGGCATACTCCAGCTGCTGACGCCATGGGCGGACGGCCCGAGCATGGTCACGCAGTGCCCGATCCAGCCGAACAGCTCGTACACGTACCGGTTCAACGTCACCGGGCAAGAAGGCACGCTGTGGTGGCACGCGCACTCCTCCTTCCTGCGCGCCACCGTGTATGGCGCCCTCATCATCAGGCCAAAAAACGGCTCCGCTTACCCCTTCCCCGCGCCGGACCAAGAAGTCCCCATCGTGCTTGGTAGCGCCGAATCCTCTAGCTGTCGTACTGTATTTTGATTAGGAAATTGGGCATATCTTGATTCTGGATGAGGCTCTGGTGGACACAGGGGAATGGTGGAGCCGGAATGTCGTCGACGTCGAGAACGACGCCGTCTCGTCTGGCCAGCTTCCTAGAGAATCCGACGCGTTCAGCATTAACGGTCTGACCGGCGAGCTCTACCAGTGCGCAAGTATGTAAATCAGTTGGTAAATCCTGATGGAATGACAGAGTTTAATCCATTGCAGGTGAAATGTAAATCCTGTGATCGATCAAGAAATAACTCTGTAAACATTTGGTCTGTAGATGAGACATTTACGTTGGACGTGCAGCCCAACACGACGGTGCTGCTCCGGGTCATCAACGCTGGTCTCAACACGCACCTCTTCTTCAAGGTGGCCGGCCACGCATTCACCGTCGTGGCCGTGGACGCGTGCTACACCGCCAACTACACCACGGACACGCTCGTGCTCGCGCCGGGGCACACTGTGGACGCGCTCATGGTCACCAACGCGTCGGCCGGCAGCTACTACATGGCGGTGCAGGGGTACGACAGCCTGTCTCCGACCACCATGGCCATATCTGACGACACCACCGCCACGGCCATCGTGCGCTACAACAGCACGTCGACCAAGAAAAACGCGACGCCCGTCATGCCCACCATGCCCAAGAGCTCCGACTCCGCGACGGCCAACGCCTTCTACTTCGGGCTGAGGGGACCGGCGTCCCCCGGCGCGCCGGCCGTGCCGTCGACGGTGGACGTGAACATGACCATCGAGCTGGGGCTCGGCCAGTTGCCATGCGACTCCTCCCAGAGCAGCTGCTCGGGGAAATCCGTCGCGGCGGCGATGAACGGCGTGTCGTTCCGCCTCCCGACGCAGATGTCCCTCCTGGAAGCGCAGTACAACCGCACGCCGGGGGTCTACACCGCCGACTTCCCGGACTCCGCGCCGCCGAACGGCACGCCGATGGTCGAGGGGACCAAGGTGCGGAGGCTCAAGTACAACTCGACGGTGGAGATCGTGCTGCAGAACCCGACCGCATTCCCGTCGGAGAACCACCCGATCCACCTCCACGGCTTCAACTTCTTCGTGCTGGCCCAGGGGCTTGGCAACTTCACCCCGGGCAACGTGAGCGGCTACAACCTGGTCGACCCTGTTTCGCGCAACACCCTCGCCGTGCCGACCGGCGGCTGGGCCGTCATCCGATTCGTCGCCAACAATCCAGGTATACTACTGTCGCGGAATGTCAAATCTGTTGCCTTAGTTCAGGCCCAAACAAGATATGGCTGTTTGGGCCGACAGATGGGCTGAAAATGACGTTCCTGATTTGGATTTTGGACCGGACGCAGGCATGTGGTTCTTCCATTGCCACCTTGACGCGCACGTCCCGATTGGGCTCGGCATGGTGTTTGCGGTGGACAACGGGACGACGCCTGGTTCCTTCCTCCCTCCGCCGCCGGCTGATCTCCCCAAGTGCTAGAACCTGCAAGATTCCGGCGTGATGTCAACTTGTAGTGCACTTTCATACTCGAATTTTACTTCATATTTGTTCATGTAATCATGTGCGTGTAAATGGAGTACAGGAGCCGCGGAACGAGGGCGCGTTGTTCGTTTATTTGTTGTGCGTTTGTGCATCATGTGTACATGAATTGTTTTTCGTGTAACTACATTCTGTTTCATTTCCTCTCCGGAGGAACGTGTAAACTGTAAAGACAAATGAAACTTCAGAAGTTCAGAATCCTTTGACTGTGTACTAATTAAGCTATGATGTGGGAGCATGACGTTTGTTTGATTGTTTCCTTTCAATTCTTAGTTTCCAGCTAAATTTTGCCGTGTTTAGATAAGCTGCTAGGGATGCACTTGGCCAATTAGCTTAGCAGGAGCCAGGATGGCAAGCTCCGATTGGTCGTCACTCCGAAGGACGAAATCCTCTTACGAGTCACGACACCCTCGGCCCATTTGCATTTATATTTTGTTCAAGTACCAGTCCTATCGCCAATTGTCAATGCGACATTTCCTTAAAAAAGTGAAATGTCAATGCGTGGCGTACGTATATATATCAGCTATTGCATCACCGCGGTTTTCCTCTGACTTAGTCAAACCATGAGTGTGACGTTGGCAGAATTCAGGTCCATTCATGGATAACTATATTTGACTATTTGAGCCCTTCATGCTCCTGTGTGTGTACAGAACAGATGCTTGTGAAACAAAAATGCAATCCGAACACTAATACATAGATATATTAGTTAGGACACAGACATATAAGAAATTATCCTTTGGTCAGCTAAATTAAAATTTCACATCGGTCTCCTCTAATTTCATGAATCTGGAAATACTAGTAGAGAACTCCACTGAGATTTATATCTAAGCTGGTGGTATTTACGTAGCGATTGTCTTTGTATGGGCGATCAGCATGCATAAAAAAATGAATATTGTAAACTGATCACAAACAACACGTACTGCGTCAGTCACAGAGTATGCTTTCCTCGACAAAAAAACACAGCACGCTCTTTTGTGTTGACATTGAGCACCCTTTACCCACGACCCATAATCGCCTGTGTATATACCTCCATCCCACTATAATATAAGATCATGTTTAAAACAAAAAATAAAAAAACATAGAAATAAAAAAATACAGGAATAAAATATGTTGTAAAGTGAAAAATTAAGAAATTGAAAACACAGGAATTCTGAAACTTGAGCTATTTGGATCGCAGGAAAATTTGAATCAGCACAGTTCCCTAGGAAACAAATAGCCGTTGCATTCTTGCCGTTGCATTTCCTTTCCTCTTCCTATTGAAGCACGCACTACTTGCAAAGTTGCAAGCAATTTTCCAGAGTATGTTCTCTTGCTCACTTGCTCTCTGCTTCTAAACTTTTTACTAGCCCATTTCTAGCTGTCCACTTTAGCTACTCGTATGGATCCAAATTATCATTGGCGATCGGAGAATGAAGAAGAATTCATTTTTTTACTCCCAACAATACAGGCAAGAAACTCATCCCAATCTTCTGGAAAAAGACCGGTACATACATCTATCTTGAATGGAGCTACGTTTGTTCATGAAACTCTTCCTAGACATGAGGTCCTACGCAAAAGAAGATTCTATATGGGGAGAGAGATTTTTGAAGCTTTGGTTCAAAGATTGTGTGAAAAGTGCCTTCTTGTTGATTCAAGGTATGTTTCTGTGGAAGAGCAAGTATCTATATTCTTTATGCACTGTCAAAAAATGCAAGCAACCGAACATTGCAAGATCAGTTCCAACACAGTGGGTAAACAATTAGTCGCCACTTTCATCCGCAATGCAATTACGCAACTCACATGCAACTATATATGCTTGCCTTCTTTACGTCCACGTCGCATCTTAAGACAAGGAAAATTCTCTACATACTTTCAGGTATGAAACTTTCTATACTTTTGCTCAACTTGGACATATCTCAATATATTAATTATGACATCAACACATGCAGAATTGTATCCGCGCTATAGATGGTACTCACATTCCCATGACTATTCCACTTGGACAGCAAGATCCATATAGAAAAACAAAACAGGGCTTGCCACAAAATGTTATGGTTGCATGTGACTTTAATCTGAATTTTGTGCATGTGCATGTTGGTTGAGAGGAGTTTGCTTTAGATGCAAGAGTTCTCTACGATGCACTTAACCATGGATTCAGTGTACCCCCCTAGAAAATTCTATCTTGTCGATGCAGGTTATACAAATACACCACAATTCCTTGCTCCATACCGAGGAAGTAGATATCATTTACAAGAACAAGGAAGAGCTCGACAAAAGCCACAATCCTACAAGGAACTATTCAACCTTCGGCATGCTCAACTTCGAAATCATATTGAGAGGCCAATTGGAATATTAAAAATAAGGTATAAAGGTTGATATTGATACACAGGTTGATATTTCTGTAGCTTGTTGTGTACTACATAATTCCATATGGCTATATGATGGAGATATTTCATTGGCCCATGGAGCTACATTGACATCAATGAAAGTAACATGGAGTCTGTACTAGATGGAGATGAGCAATACAATAGTGATGTGCCGACATTTTCTGAGTTGTTTGAATTCAAAACGTCCTTTTTGAAACACTCAAAATATCTCTCCAAAGCCCATCCAAATAATCTCTGGATTGGATAAATGGCACTGTTCCTCTGGGCCGCAACCTCTATCTTCCCGGCCCAGCATCCCTCTCTCTCGCGTGTGAGCACTCGCAACCGCCGGATCAGCTCCACGTGTCCCGGTCTCCGCTCCGCACCGCCCGATTCCCTTAACAACCGCGTACCGCCCGCGAGTGCCGATCGCTGCCATGTGTCCCCAAGGACGCACATCGCCGTCGATCGCCCACGTCGCTTGTGTTCGCCCCACATCGCGCGATTTTCACCGCGTGTTTCCCTGTGTGTCGCAAAGCCATCGATCTCGCTCCACACTATGCTTCTTTCTCCTCGCTCCGTTCCGTTCTTGCCTCCGTGGTGCTCGGTCAAATGCTAAGCCCACACCCCGACGCCATTGTGGCCCTGCCCGGTCCCACCGTGACGCGCTGCTAGAACGCCAAGTAGAGGACGGCCACGGCCGCGCTTTGCCTCCCCGTTTCCCGTCTCTCTCCCTCCTTTCGCCTCACTCTCTCTCGCCACTGCCGCTCAGTCAAAAAGGGCCTCGGACCGCCGACACCATTGTCACCCCCACCTCGGCCTCGCGAGCCGCGCTCCCATTTCAAAACTCGTTGTTCGATCCACAGCCTCCTACCGCCCTTTTCATCGCTGCCGTCGCTCGATTTTGGCCGCCCATGAGGAGAATTTCGCCTCGGCGCCTCTCCGCTCTCCTCCATTATTTGTGCTCCATTATTGGAGCCCGAGCACAACCGGCCTAGAGCCCCTCCTTCGCTCCTATAAAAGCCCCTACGAAGCCCCGAGTTTCTCCTCTTGCTCTGAACTCCTTGAGCATTTCCGGTCGCATGTTTTCCCGAGACACGGCCAGACTCCATCGTCGCCATTCGATCACTTCGGAGCGTTGCACGTCGAGCCGAGCCCTGCGCTAAGGACGCCGTCACTCCCCTCTGGCAATGATACCCCAGCTCGAACTCCCTTATTTTTTCATCGCCGGCACCATGCACGGTGAGCCCTAAACGTACTCCGAACTCTATTCCCGTGAATGCTCAGTTCATCGATCCTTGCGCCGCCACTTTTGCTTCCACCGCCAGCCATCTTCTAGGCCACGGATATCCCCACGGACCGCTGCGACCCATTTCTCCCTTCCCACATCCTTTTCACTATCTGCCGCGGGCAAGAACCCGAGCCGCCATGGGTGATGCTCCCATCTCACTCTTCTCGCCCTCGGACTCCCATCGGCGACCGCCGTCGGACCCCATCTCCTCGATCTGAGTCGGTGGAATAGCTCGCCTTCTCCTCCTCTCCCTACTGGTGCAGCCGTTCACCGCAAAAAGCCACCGTGAGCCATCGGATCGGCAGCTAGGCGCCCCTTCCCCTCGCCCCCTGCCATGTGGCCCCGCTCGGGCAGTGACGACGGCCGCACCTCGACCCCGTGCACCTAGCCTCTGAGATCCCGCCGCTGACATGTGGGCCCAATTCTCCTGGTCCACCGTGAGCTGTCCGTGCACCCATCCCACTCCTCTCTCTCTGCACCGTAACTGGACTTAGTCCACGCGCCACGTACCGCTAACGCATGGGCCCGCTTCCTCTAGGCCCACAGCGGCCCATGTTAAATAATCTCTGTGTGGCTGGCACCTGGGCCCAAACCACCAATGAGATCTCCTCCTTGGATCACCGACAGGTGGGCCACCGCATTCTACCCCGGCCCACCAGTCGTAACCTCCCTCACCGATACATGGGCCTAGGTTACTAATGGGCCCCGGTTGTCAATGGTCAGTGGAAATTTTAGGGAATATTCCCCCTGGAATTTAATAAATCCTTTTCCAGTAATCTAGAACTTCCTTTTAACTTTAAAAATTCATAACTTTTAATCCGTGACTCTGATTGACTCTATTCCAACTCCAGTAATTTTCTAAAATTGAGATCTATCCAATGGCACTATTAGTAGCACTAAATAGGGTCTGTTCCTTGGATTTTGTGTAGATTTTGATTGTTTGCGCATAGTAACTGATCATCGGAATATTCGTTCGGAGCGGATTTCGCGGAGATTTCTCGAAGACTTGTGAAGACCTAGAGCAAGGCAAGTAACCTTTGATCAATCGAGCCTATAATTGAACTTAAATTATTTTAATTGTGAAATCGCATCGATAGACGTACACTGATATGTTCGGTCCCGTCCGCGAGTCAGACCGGTGGACCTACCCAACCTTGTTGCATTTAAATACTTCTGTGACTTCGATGTATCCTGTTCACTTGTAACCACCACTGCAGTGCCTTGATATTCGTGCACTATTGTGCGAGTACTGACGGTCGCTCCTTTAAACTTAAAAATTAAGAAACTTCTTGGGTAAAACTTGGTTTTACGAAACGTTTGGAAAACCCGGGTCGGTGCCGTTGTGAAAGCAAATGAGTTCAAAAATGGAGATTCGCACACAAGGCCGGTCGGTGTGGGGATGATGCCTGTTGGTCGCTTTAAGGACTGAATTCCGTTTCGGAATTTCATCCGAGCATATGACAGTACAACATATGGGTGATATGGGATAGCCCTGGCTAAGTAAACTTCGGCAAAAAGCATAAAGTGCGCGCCCGCTCGGCGGTTGGCTTCGGCGCGCCCCCGGGCGTCCGATTGCGGGTGGCGTCGGGGCCGCCGTCATATATTCACCGCTGGTGCGCGCTTCGGCGGGTGGCCTTGGTGCCGTGCGCCTGCTCTGCGATCGGCTGGTGGATTTGCCGCCTGTCGGCGGCTCCTCTGATATCGTTATGCGCATTAAAAGTTATATTTCACACTCTGAAAATAGCAGTAATTCATAATATAACTATTTGCGAACTCTGAGTTCATTAAAAATCATAAATCAGAAAAATGCCAAGAATCCATTAAAAATACGGAACAGCCCCATGTTTTTGACCCCCATGTACTGTTTTTAATTGTTTATGCACTGGTTGTTGTAGAATCCGCGACGCCGGTAATTCTCCTGCGTATTTCGAGATCGTAGCGAATCTTGAGCCGGAGCAAGGCAAGTCGCACTGATACTTGGGATCAATTCGTACCCATTTTCATTAAATTGCTTTGTTTACGCAAATAAACTGCATTATTTCAATAATTATGTGATTGTATTGCCATACAATGTTAGTTCACTTAGTTTGATAAACTAAATCCTTGTCACCTGGGTAATAATATGAGTAGAATATGATCCCAGGGCTTAGCCATGCTTAGCAACATAGCTCACCTGGTATAATAATGTCTTTTTATATATATCAATGTCGGAAAAATGGAACCATGGATAGGTGTTGTAAATTCCTAAAATTAGCCTAAATGGTGGGTTGTGGGTGTATGGTTTGCTTGTCAACCCATGGCATTAAGGACCGCGTTTCGCGGAAACCACTGGGCACTTCCCGTACTTGCACACAGCCCGTGGGCAACGGCTGGGCTTGAAGGTTTTCTTCTCCTCTCCTAGGCACCGAAGAAGAGGGTTGGCGTGATGGAGTTGTCGGCCCGGGGTAGGGTTGATCGGCTGCCGATCACCGTGGCCGCAGGGGGGTAGCTTGGCCAAATATGGCGTGCCCTGTCGGAGGTGCACCTGCGTGGTGTGGATGGTTAGGAGGGGTGCGTGAACGGTCCTGTCACAGCCTCGCAACGGGGGGAGGGGAACATTGTTTTTCGATGTACTGGCACACGGGAACGTGTGGTGGGCTGTTCTTGTGGTACAGTTGTACACCTACTGATCAGAGTAAAACTATTCGAATAGCCGCGCCGCGGTAATGGCACATTTGGCCAAGACTCACCGTGATAGTCCTCACCCTAGATAATTAATCTGGTTTTATGCAAACTTCAGTTGTGAAGGGTGTGTCCGGTCGGCGTGGTTGAGCTGACCGGGTGACGGTAGCGTGGTTAACGCGAGGTCGGATGACGACAGCCTCTCCATCATCAGCGCGTTTCGCCTGTCAACGTGTTTATCTGATCGTCGTCAGCGCGGACTGGTCAATTGTTGCGGTTGTCGTGGTGACTTTAGCGTGATGTAACCTAACACTGAAAGACACCTTCCGGTCCGTGTTACGTTTGTCCGGTCAGACTGATTAGACGCAAACGTGGTGTAGCGAGTGTAATCCTGTCAGTGGAGTCGAACAGAACGTGGTGTAACGGTACCAATTTCCCGACCCCTGGTAACGGGGTAGCGCATTTCATCAGTGGAGACTGCGTTGACGTAGTTTAGCGTCAATCAAAGTTGGGAATGGGTTGGGCCTGGTTACGTGATTTCTGTAACGTATCAGTGGTGAATTAATATTGTTAATTAAATACTTTTCAATGTTTGCGAACTACTCCCTTTTGCAATTACTTTTCCGCAAATAAACCCTATCCCATCTTTGTACCGGTGCATATGCATATTGTGGGTGTGATTTGTTGAGTACTGTGGGGTGGTACTCAGCCTGCTCCAATTTTCGCCCCCCAGTGTTGGAGACGCGTCAGATGAAGATCAAACCTGAGGATAGGCTGGCTCGCCGTCATGGTGCCTGTGGAATGGAACGGCTGCTTGGCCAGATGTTTATAGACTCATTTTACCTTTTTCCGCTGCATTTATGTATTTACAGTTTACTCTGTTTGAGACACTCTGTATGGCAACTTGGTTGTGTACCCTGGCTTTCCTGGGCAGGGATTTCCGCAGAATTACACATTAATGATTCAGAATTTCGGTGCGAATTTTGGGCGTAACACGTTACACGTGCCCACGTCATGGGCGGATGTGAGGTGATTGTAATGGTTGCATTTTTAATTTATGCCAAAACTACTTTAAATAAAAATCTAAATTTAAATATATATATATGGCTCTTTATTGGAGTTTGGAATTTTGTGCCTATGTGTGATCTCAAAATTTCTCCAAAAAAAAAATCAGCCTTAGAACCTCTGCAAATCCCCCAAATTTTTGCAAAAATTAAAAACCCCATTCAAATCAATTTCCAAAATTTAAATCCTCCAAAAACCTATCAAATCAATCTCTGGAAAAATATTAAATAGCACTGTGCAGCTTGGGCCACCTCCATCCCTTCTCGGCCTGCCCTCTCTTTCTTCCCTCGCGGCCCGCTTGGCCGAGCCGAGCACGCGCCTAGGATTAAATCCCAACGGGCCCCGCATGTCGGCGGTCTCGCCTCCGCCCTCGTTCTTAGCCACCTGACGAAGACACGTGGATGGTCCCGATCAGCTCTGCCCAGCGGTCCCGCATGTCAGCCGACGACACAGTGTCGTCATCAACCTCCCGACGCTCGCCCGCTCTCTCTCTTCTCCCAAGCTCTCTCGATTCTTCCTCGCCCATACCTCCCTACCACGCCCTTTTTAAGCACCGGCCTCCGTCGTCAACGCCGCCGTCCCATCCTTGCGTCATCGCCCGGCAAGAAATCCGCGCCGTCGCCTGAACTGAGTGCCGGAGTCAAAGATGAACATGGCCGCCGCAGCTTTTTCCCTTACCGCCAAGCTCCAGAGTCAATACGCACACGTGAGCCCTCTGTCCCATCGCCTCGCCATCACCTCTACCTCCCATTTTTCCCCTCTGCAGCTGATGACGCGCACCACAGTGCTCCGCGCCATTGTTGCGTCTCGTCGGCTGAGCTCGAGCTTATCCCTCTATGCCACCACCTTTGTTCGCTGTCGGTTAGCGCCCGAGCTCTGCTATATATAGGGCAACATCCCCTCTCATTCCGGTCACCAAGACGAGCACCCTAGCTAGCCTATCACCGAGAGCATCCCTCTGCCGTGTTTCTGACCCAAGCGCTGCTGCCGTTCCAGAACCTCTCCGGACGAACCACCGCCACCATTGAGATCCCCAAACCACCAGGAAGCTTCCGTCCCTCGCCGCCGCCGATTAGCCCCTAAATCGGAAACGCCCAATCTCCATCACCGCCGTCCGCCATCGCTGCCGTTCTGATTCCAGCCGTTGACAGAGGTAAAGTGCCATTTACTCCCTTCTTTACCTTCCTCGTGAGACACCGCACTCAAACCATCCAATCCCGAGCCCTTCCGCGGTCTTAATGGTCGCCGGCAGTGACCTTTTCCCTCCGCCGCTGCCGCTGGCTCTGGACGATCGTCGCTGACCATCTTCCGCCGCCCTCTAGTCCAATCCAAACCGCTCATTTGATTCACTGTCATCTCCGCATCCTGTAGCCGTCGGTCGCTCGCCATGGTTCGCCGCCGCCGGTGAGATCGACTCTGGTGATCGTCGGCTGTCGATCCCCCGCCGTGTCAACCCCGTCGGACCAGCCGACGTGGCATTGCTGCATGGGCGCCGCGTCAGCCGACGCGGGCCACCCGGGCTCACGTGGCATTTCCCCTTATAGTCATTGACAGACCGGTCCCACGCGTCAGCGTCCTCGTCTCTCTCTGTTAGCACTGACATGCCGGACCCATGCGTCAGCGAACTCACTCACTCTCTCTCTCCTGACAAGCCGGTCCCACCTGCCAGCCTCTGTCTCCTTTCTCTCTTTACTGTTTTGCCGGCCCCACATGTCAGTCACCAACCCCTCTCCTCCTTCCCTGACAGCCTGGTCCCACCTGTCAGCCTCTGGATCCCTTTTTCTTTTATTTTCTTTTATTTCTTTTCTTTCCTAAAATAATTTTAATCCTTTTTAATCCCTAGAAATTGACTCAAACTTTGAAAATTCATAACTTTTAAACCGTAACTCCGTTTGAGCCCATTCAACTCTCAAAATTTTTCTAAAAATGAGATCTACACATTGGCACTATTAGTTGTATGAGATAGGTTCTGATTCTTGGTGTTTTTGCATGTTTTCTTTTTGCGACGCGTAGAGGTCGTTTCCGAGGTGTCGCCGAAGGAAGTTTTTGTCGAAGACTCACAAGATCTCGAGCAAGGCAAGTCACCCTTGACCATATTGGACCCATGATTTAAAAATTTTATTTATTTCTAAAAAATTGCATAATTAGGAACACGACCGTTAACGGTCGTGGATTGAAATCAAATCTGTTTGGCCTAACCTATTTGCTGCATTTTTACCTGCCTTGAATAAATCGTTGCCTTATCCCTTGTAACCCCGTTATCCTGGTATTCGTACTTGCGTACGAATATCGATGGCCCTATTTTACCTAAACTAAAAATACGACGATGGGAAAAAATAGGGTTTTAAATAAAATAATTTTTTTAACCCTCGACACCCTTGGTCGAGTGTTTGCGAAACAAAATAGTTTTATAAAAAATTGGTCATGAGTCGTCGCTGCCTGTGGGGCTCCGACTTCATGTGACATTAAGGACCGTTTCCTTGAGGAATTGCATTGAGCATATAACAGTGCAACCACACGGGTGGAATGGGACGCCCCTGACCGAGTAACTAGTGTTTCTAGGATGGTTTTTGGTTGCTAATAAATGTGGGAGCGGTTGGGTGCCAAGAGGGCGATATACCTTCGTCCCTGAGTATAGAAAATGAGTTCCTGGTACTTGGTTAAGAGAACCCATTTATAGGACAACGTGCTATCCTGAGAAGGTGTAACGCCCCCTTTCCGGTACCCCTGTACGGTGATACCCGAGAGGAAGCGCCGTAGGAGATTGGTGTGAACCAACTCCCACGGAACCGCGATGTCGGTACCAGTCCCAGGAAACCTTGCTGATACCCGCGGTCAACGGAGATGTACCATAGCAACTAAATAAAATAAATATATATATTCTATACCTTTATAAGTTGCGACTTCGGGCAAGCCCTGAGCAGCAACCTGCAAACAGCACAGCATCAGCGGAACGACAGCGCAGCGAGAACCCATCCACAAGCAACGGCTTGGGATAGGAAAGAAACCCTAATCTTCACTTCAACTTCACTCTTTTTGAATGAGGGGAAAAGAAATAGATTGAGTACTTACGTACTCAGCAAGTCACGGAAAATGTGAGTTATGCAGGCTATCAAAGAATAGGCTAGGGTTTATTTCGCAAACCATTTCATTTGAAAACAGTTTCGAAGACCTAAGTGTGAGTTGTCTCAACGTGATTGGAAGGAGGCTCTCGCCTCGATCCTGTCCGCGAATTGCTTTTCAACAACTCAAGCGGTCGAATCAGATTTTGATTGATCTCAAGTATTCTTATACCGCCTGTCGGGCGACGACAGCGGTTTAGTGGATCTGCCCACAAGCAGCTTCCACTGTATTTTCATCTATTATTGTATTTTCAATGTCGCCCACTTGGGACGTGATCTCATTTTTCACTTCTGTCCCATCCAGGACATCATTTTATCTCATCTCAACGGCTCCTTGAGCCATTCATAACTCATCTCGATGGCTTCCCAAGCCGTTCTTAAACTCAACTCAAACTACATCCACTCGGGAAGCCCAATCTATGATGGCATACAACATTCCGGGTCATACAGTCCTGTTTCAGACCACACAGGTCATCCATCAGCCGCTAAGGCCGATTCTGGTAACGGTTCCCATACCACAAATCTCTTTCATAAACACTTGCAAACAAATCTACGGTAGAGGAATCACCTCACATTGCCTGTAACCGTGGGCACGGCTGTTCAAACAGTTTGTATACCTTTGCAAACGTTGCACGCTTTACCCACACAATGCGAGCTTACTCCCACACTGATCAGGTGGGGAGGTTCGCGACAAGGCCTTTCTGAAGTGTCTCCAAGATTGCCTGAAGCCAACTGGACGGGTCCCAGACCAAGTACCGAGTGAGTCCCAGACTCCTCGTACTCAGGATCCCGCGGGTGCATCTCATATTGCTACCCCGGCGACTCCACGTCCAAAGGCGACTAAGCTAACCCTGGGTCTACTAATTACTTGGCCAGGGGTGTCCCATACCACCCGTGTGGTCGCACTTGTGAGATGCTCGAATGAAATTCCCCAAGGAATCGGTCCTTATATGCGAATACGAAGTGCCACCACACAGGCGATCACTTTGCATCGCGGATTTTTCGCAAATAGATTTTGTTTCGCAAACTCGCCGACATCACATGTCAGGTTTTTTAAAACCTTTGGAAACCCAAATTTTCCCAAATCGACAAACAATTGTGCTGTGGGTGGAACCGTCAGAATCTATGCTCAGAGAGCACGGTTACCGAGGTACCATGGGGTGGAGCGATAAGGAATAGGATACCAAAGTCCTACAGGGTTTATGTAACTACCGGGTAGGTCCATCGGTTCGACACGCAAACCGAGGCCAAACAATTTATCGTGCACACTAGCAATGCAATTTTGCAAACAAAATATTTTAAATTTAGGAGCAATATGGTCAAGGAGTGACTTGCCTCAGACTTCGTCTTCAATCTTTGCGAAAATCCGACGTTCGAAGAATTTCCGAAGCGTCGACTATGCGCGAAACGAGAGAAAAACACATAAAAACCTAGAAATAGTGCCATGAGGTAGATCTCATTTTTAAAAAATTTAGAGACTTGAACGGGCTCAATCGAAGTTACGGTTGAAAAGATATGGATTTTGGAAGTTTTTGGGATTTTTTGGAATATAGAAATAGATTAATTGGATTGTTGGAAAAAGAATTATTTTTGGAACAGTGGATGACAGGTGGGGTCTACTGTCAGAGAGAGAAGGAGAGAGAAGCTGAGAAGTGTGGCCCACATGTCAATGAGAAGGGAAAAGTGGAGCCCACTTGTAAGAGAGAGGATTAGAATAAAGGGGCCCACATGCAGTGAGAGGAGGAGAGAGCCTATGTGCTTTACTATTCAGGGGCCCACATGGAAGACACTCTAGAGGGTGATGACAAAAGGGGGCCACATGGAAGGAGAGGATCACTGTGCTTGGGATTAAAATAAATGAGGCCCACTTGCCATTGAGTCATTCTTTAAAATAAAGTTTATTTAGGATTTTTAATGGGCCGGGCCCACATGTCACTGGGTGGCTGAGAGAGAGGAGGGTTGCCGGATGGGGTACAGGAGCTGGCCGGCGGTGCTCGACGGCGTCCGACGGCGAGCGGAGCACCAGAATGGGGAGCGGGGGCGACGGGGAGCACAATGACCAGCTCGGATTGGGTCTCGGGGCGCCATAGGTGGCCAGCGGTGGCATCCTGAGGCGGCGAGGAGAGAGGATGGCGCTCGACAGCGACCGGGAAGGATTCAGCGAGCGGCGGTGCGTCGGTGGACAGGGAACCGGGCGGCAGGGAGCGGGAAGGATGAGGAGTGGTTTAGATGGCTTGGATTAGATGGGAAGGTATCGACGGCGGCGGAATGCGGCGTTGATTCCTTGCCGAGGAGGGAGAAAGGGCGGAGCTCGATGGCGGCGGTCAAAACTGCGACGGCGAGGATTCGGGATGGCTTCAATTGAGGCGGTGGGGTGTGAATTAGGGAAAAAGGGATGGAAAGGGGCATATACCTTAGGTGGTGATGGTGAATTGCGAGGGTGGCAATGGCGGACGGCGGCGACCCGATTTGGGGTTTTCTGATTAGGAGGTGTTCAGGAGGATTGGAAGGCACGAGCGGAGTCGTGAGGCGATGAGGAACTCAGTGGTGGGGTTCATTCGGTTGATTGGGCTCGGAGGAGGCCGATTAGGATGAGGCCGTGTGGCGTCAATGGCGGCGGAGAGAGAAACGAGAGAGAGAGCTCGAGCTTGGGGGCAAACATGGCACGGCGGGGGCTGGGATTTATAGGCGCGGCGCGGTGCTAGGCGACAAGGGAGAGAGAGGAGGTGGAGCTCACGGGATAAGGCTCTGGTTAGGGCGTGGGGCTCGGGATGGCGGGGCTGCTGAACCTCTGTGGCCGGCGTCATCATGCCTCCTCGGGCGGCCGCGAGAGAGAGGGGAGAGAGGCAGAGGGGCATGGCGACGGGATGCGCGGCTGACCTCAGAGCGGAGGGAGGCAAGGAGGAATGGGCATGGCGGCCGGTGTCGAGGCGGAGCCGAGAGAGTCCGAGAGAGAAGAGAGGAGACCGAGAGCGGCGAGGAGACGACGATGGCGCCGACCGCGGGGCTCGAGGTGATGATGGCGCACCGCGCGACAGGCCGGTTGGCGTGGGACAGAGAGAGAGCAGCGAGAGAGGTCAGGAGAAACTGAGAAGAATCGAGAGAGGGAGAGAGAAGTAAAGAGAGAGCGGAGGAAGAGGACAGTTCCGACGAGCGGGTCCCGCTTGCCAGCACAGGCGCGTGCGTGCGGGAGATAGAGGCTGAGTGGGACAGAAATGAGGAGAAGGAGGCCCGATAGGAACGGTGGGTTTTCATATTTTTCCAGGAATTATTTGGAGGGTGTTTTGATGATTTTCCAAAAGGGATTTTAATCCAAACTTTTATTCTTTGGGCCACAAAATTTTGGAGATTTAATTGGAGAGGACTTTTTGGGATATTTTTCTGGATTTATATATATATATATATATATATATATATATATATATATATATATATATATATATATATATATATATATATATATATATATATATATATATATATATATATATATATATATATATATATATATATATATGGAATAGATGGATAGGAATTTCTGGAGAATTGAAAGAGTATTAATTTTTGGGAACTTGATGGTTGATCTCTATAATATTCTCAGGAAATAATCAAGGGAATTTTGAAGAGAGCTCCGATATATCTATATATATATATGTATATATACACACACATATATATATTCGAAGGGAGGTCTAGAGAGGGAATTTGAAAGGATAAATTGGAGTTTTACTTTCGGATTTGGAATTTGGACTTCTGGGACTTTTGGGAATCTGTTGACGCAGAAAACCGCCGGGGCCGTCTGGCGCCTTGGAGACACGCGAAGGCCTGGGAGATTTGCTTCACTCCAGTGCAGGTCCTAAAATCTTGAGGTTCGTAGACGTGCCAGTCACTTTGACCCTGCAATTGACAAGGAGAAAAGATGTCAAATTCGTGAGCCAATCGGCTGGAAGCCGGCTTGGACTCATCTCATTGGCCGATGGCCGATATGCACTGTAGCACTTATACATCGACTGGAAGCCGATGATGGCATGAGCAAGAACATAATAAATAAGTATTAAACTAGCCGATCATCGAAGGGATGCTCAAAAACCGTCTGTAAACTTGATAAAATAAGCAAGCAGGATGCGTAAGTAAATAGATTAAATGAACTCCAGCCGATCGTGGTTAAAGTTACTAGTATCGCCGCGAAAATACTGCCCACGCCCATGCCCGGGCCTTTGCTCGCATCTGCGCCCGGGATCTTCATCCGCTGTCCGTATCCGTGCCCGGGTTCTTACCTATGCTCGTGCCCGGGAACTTGACTGAGGTCATGCCCGGGAACTTGGCTGAGGTCGTGCCCGGGAACCTGCTTGTGCTCGCACTCAGATCGGCAGAGTAAACCAATCAGCTAGCCCTTAGCCGATCGTAACAGTAATGCAGGCAAGAATGTATAACAAGGCAAGCAGTATAATCGGCTATATTTAATAGATAACTTATCGGCTAAGCACTCCGATAACAACATCGCATAAAACCCATCGGCTCATTAAGAATAACGTTATTACTGTCAATCTAGTAGATCGGACCCAACCGTTGCAGCACAGACTGATAGTGATAACGAGATCTCGATAGGCCGATAGATCTCATGCGATCGTGATGTTAAAACATGATAACTTACCGGCTATACACCCCGATAAGACGCTTGCGCATAAAGTATCAACCTAGCAGGAATGATTTTTCGCTAGCAGTTTAGTAGGTCGGACCTAACCGATGCAGCACAAACTGATGATAAACCGCTCCCAGTAAGCCGATACGATCTACGCACGCGTGATGTGATATACCTAATCATCTATGAGATCAAACTGAACTGATGCAGCCATAGATAAAATAAATATATCGTGGTAGCCGATTACCATAAACCGACTAGAATATCGGACCTAACCGAGGAAGTCCTAGCCGATAGGTAGCCGTGGTGACGAGACTTACCCTCTCGCAGGAGTTCGGACCTAACCAATGCAGCCCGGCTCGAGAAGCAAGATCCCGTCGGAAGGGTGGCGATGCGCCGAATTTGTATTAATCGAGTGATAATTTACAAGGTCCCCGGGCGTACGTATTTATACCCCGAGTTACACGAGTCCTTATTGGACACGGTACATGATTTCCTAATTATAACAGAAAACGCTAACAAGGCCCGACCGGACACGAGGTCAGGTTTCCTAAAGATAAACACTTGCCTAATTAATAGATACAGTAAATAACTGCCATACAGCGGTCTTCACGGCTCCCTCCCGGAATCGGTCTCTTCTGGATCAATTTCCGCTAGTTGACTGCAATTTTCCCCTTGACCGAATCTGATACAGGGCCTTACCAAATTTTGGCGTTAACAGAATCTTCTGAGAGCAAGAATTATAGGAAGAAGAGATCTCGAGGGGATTTTAGAATTGGAGTTTAATCCTTGGGATTTCTCTGAGGAGAACTTTTGGTGAGAATTAATAGGAGGTCAAGAAAGGACTTTTAAAGGAGATTTCAATTACTCGGAACTCGATCCGAAGTTTTATTTGGGGAAATATTTCTGGAGGGTTTGGAAAGGATATATAAACTTAATTTAATTCTTGGGATTTGAGGCAAATTTTGGGAGGAGAGTTCTCGATTGGAATTTACGGTTTTTCGAGAGGAACAAAATTAGGGGATTTAAATAGAGGGCTTCAAAAGGCGGTTTCCGAAGGGTTTTATTGGAGGGCTTCGAATTGCAAAACTCGAACCCGAGTACAGAGAAATTTTGAGAGGTATGAAATAAGAGTATTTTGATCAAGGTCTTCAGAAGGAATGGGACTTTTGATTTTGAACTTTCCGAAAAAAGAGAGAGAGACGGTCGAATTGCAAAATTCAAGTCTCGAATTTTAGGAGGGAATTTGGGGATGCGGATTTAGGGTTTGAAGGGAGGCCTTGACTGAGATCTACGGCACTTAATCCTTAAGCACACACAAAGATCCAAAAAATTTTGAAATTAGGGTTTTTACCAAAATAGTTTTTAACGGCCTGGAAATCGGGGCGTTACAGAAGGCTCTGGAAAGGCCTTGTCGCGAACCTCCCCGCTTGGCCAGTGTGGGAGTAAGCTCATGTCGTGTGGGAAAAAAGCGTGCACCCTTTGCAAAGGTCTATAAACTGTTCGAACAGCCATGCCCACGGTTACGGGCGAATGTAAAGTGATTCCTCTAGCGTAGATTTTATTTTATAAATATCTGTGCAATTGTTTTGCGGGTTGGGAACCGTTACCAGAACCGGTCTGTGTGACTGATGGATGGCCTGTGTGACCTGAAACGGGCCTATGTGACCCGGGGTGTTGGATGACACCATAGTTGAGTTTATCTGAGTTAAATTACAAGTTTTAAACTTAAGAATCCACCTAAATGGAGGTACTAAAGGATGGTACGCTCCGAATCGGAAATTGTGACAAGTCTTAGACTTGTGGAATGGGTTGAGACGCGAGTCTCTTCCCGACTAACTTAACTGAGGCGAGTTGTTGCAAAGCAACTCACGGAATGGATTGAAGCGTGAGCTTCTTTCCGACAACTCAAAGAGCACACTTAAAGTTTTAAAACCACAAAATATTTGAAAACCACTTTTGCAAAACAACCCTAACCTTCCTTGTTAAACCCTACATGCCACATAATTTCCATGACTTGCTGAGTACCTCGTATACTCACATTTGCTTACTTCCTCTCAGAAGTCTATGAAGATGAAGATCCCACCCTCAGCCAGTACTATCAGGATCAAGTCGAGTACGAAGAGTTTTGGTGTTTCGGTCTAGGTCCCAGGCCTTGCTTGTGGGTATAGGTCTACCCTTGTTTTTCCGTTGCTTACTTCTGTAATGTATCGTTGTATGTCTCGGGTTCTGTCCGAGGCTATAACTTATGTAAGGATTATGTATATTAAATAAAGCAGGTTTGGCTGTGATCCACCAATGTCCTGTATGTACTAGCTGGTCTCCTGAGACTGGTACAGGTATTACAGGTAATGACGTTCCTCCTCTGTTAACCTGTACGGGTTAACGAGAGAGGGGCATTACAGTGATTCCTTAGCGTAGTTTTATTTTTACCATGTTTGCAAAATATGTGTGTGGTTTGGGAACTGCGGGAAGGAAGTGCCATCAAGGACGCTGGAGGTTTGATGAAATGGCTTGGCTGTCGTGGACAGCAGGACTCGGGAAGTCCGGAGAAATGTTTTGGCTTAGGAAGCCGATTGATGTGAATTCCTGAGATTGTAAAAACTGGAGAAATAAAGATTGATGCATCTTTCACTCCGATCGGGCGAGACTCGCCTCGCCCTGATTATTGAGAAGCACACACTAGCAAATTCTAAAAGAATTTAAATAAAACTGGTTATAAAATATCTAACCTCTCTTTGAAGCCTGCAACAACCACCTAAGTTCCCCTGGCTTGCTGAGTGTGTAAGTATCACCCTTGCTCTATATATATAGTTCTCCGCCGGGAGCTAAAGCTGGAGTTGCAGTAAGATTAGGGTTTCGTCCTGGTTCCCAGCCGTTGTCTGTGTGTTGGGACTTAGTCCGTTGTTCTGCTACTACTGCTGCCTTTGTGCTGTTCGTTGCTGCCTCCGGCTTGCTCCGAAGCTGCAACATAAGTTAAGATATATGTCTATTTAATTACTTAAGGGTTTGCAATGATGCATATCTGATTTCGTGGATACTAATGCTGCGTCCTAGGACTGGTATCAGTATCGCGGTTCCGCGGGAAGGCAGTTCTCGCTGTTTTCCTACGGCACGCCCTATTTGACGCCGTTGTACTGCGGTGCCAGATTTGGGTGTGACAATACTACTGCAAGTGTCATATTCCAAAAGTCAGACATAGTGAAACTACTATATTTCCAAAAGTCATTCAGACTAAGCTACTACCAAAATGTGCAAACCTACACACAAAAGTACTTCAACCTACTTTTAGTTCATTTAGGCATGATGGATTTTTCTAAGAACCAGCCCAACCGTAATTCATCAGATGTAAAAGATAGAAATGTTTAATTGTTTGCTTTATTGTCGGTGAAGATGTCAGAAGCTTCTAGCATATTTCCCATTGCTAGCCCTTGCAAGTTTTGAAGTGTTTTGATGCATTTGTTGATGCTGTATGGATCTTCCAATTTCTTCTCCTCAACTTTTTAAGGCTTAAAAACCTCTCATGAAAATCATCACAGATGGGGTTGCTGTTTTGTTTTTTTTTCTCATTTACCATCAGATACTTCTGGAGTTGAACTTGATGGTCTAGCTTGTGGCACTCGTTGTGAAGAAACTGGAATTGGCACTGCTTGTGGTGGTCCATGGAATGCAGTTCCATTTACTTCAGTTGGGATATGGACTGTAGAATCATTAACTTGAGTTGAGTTTGCTGCCACTGACCATATGCACCATCGCCAAGAAACCAATTAATGCCTTGTGTTCCCCCTTCACTATCAAAATGCATGGATGAATCACCAGGAGCAAGCATTGTAGGTGATGCCGAGTGTAGCTGAAACTCATTAACTTGCAAAGGTGGAGAGTAGGATGCAACTGGTTGTGACGATTGTTTTGCCTTATTTGCATAATGATCCGTTCCATGACAACTCTTACCTTGAGCATATCTTCCTGCACAGATCATGTCAAAAAGAAAATTTTAGCTATAACAGATTGCGGGGCATAACATCAAAATTTTAACTATAACAAATAAGTAATTTGCAAACTCACCATCATATAGAGTACATAGATCGTCATAGAATGGAAAAGATTTATCTTGCCATTGCAGGGCTTTCTTGTCTTTGAGTGCCTTCATTGATGCCCATACACTATCTGGAGCCACTACCATTTTCCTGTCAAGATCCCAACCAAAACCACTTTCAGCTAACAATTCTTTCACAGCTTTAAAATCTTTCTTTAGATCTTGCTCCTTCTGTTTTACTTGATCTTGGGCGAAGGATACTGAAAATTTGCTGTTGAATCAAGCAACTATACTTGTCCATGCCTCCTTGCTCCATGCATTTTGTGTCCTAAATCTTGGGACAAAATGATCTTTCAAGAGACTCACAAGATATAACTTCATCCTCTGAGTCCACTTGGCTCTAGAACAATTCGTAGAGGTCCCTAGCATTATAAAAACAACTGTAATTATCTTCAATGGTACCTAATGCTATCTTAAAAAATAGTTGTAGCAAAGAGGGCATTATACCAACATTGTGTTCTATAGAAAAATGAACAGCATCACAAAATCAAACAACCATGCAGTACCCAAATAAAGCTCAACCTAACTTGTTACAGAAATTGTTGGGGTTTGGCCAAAAAAAAAAATGACTAGAGAAGAGGGAGGAAAAATCAAGGAAGTTCTGTTTACCTATTTCCTGTGGGAACTCTTCACTTTCCCCAAATTTCTCATCCTCAAAGCCTTGTTCTGATGATGGGGGAGGAGGGAGAGGAGGAGGAGGAGGCAGATTTGCTCGTGTAGATCTTCTCCTTTTCTGCTCAGCCATCTTGCTTCACGCCAATTTTTTCTAGGGTTCTTGCTTGGCGAGAGAGGGGGAGAATGGCAGAACAGAGTGAAGGAAATTTTCCTTTAGCTCGGGGTGGACGTTTTTTATTTCCTGTGAATGTAGAGGAAAGGTCCTCATTCCTAGGGCTGAAAACGGTTGATAAAATTTCCGAACCGACCGACGCCGTTTTCCGGATTTTACCGACCGTTTTCCTTTTTTTGGTACTGGTGCGTTTTCCATTGATACCGGGGTCTCGGAAATGGTATCGGAAATGGTTTCAGTAGTTTACCGACCGTTTTCGAAATTTACCGTATTTATTCGGAAATTTACCGAAGTTTACTGTATTTATTCAGAAATTTACCGATGGTACTGATTCGGTAAAGGGTCTGACATTGTCACATTGTCATCACTTTTGTATGTTGTCATGTTGGACAATTATTGACATTGCTTTCTATGATGGGTGATTATTATGTAACATCGTTATTATTATGTTTAGTGATTATGTGAGTTACTCTAGACATCACATGTAAGGTAAAGTTATTTTCGATCCGAATTCATGGATGTCCGACCGATATCAATGAATTTCTGACTGAGCAACTCCGTTTACGATGTTTCCGAATTTTCCGAAGCCGTTTCCATTTCCAACATTACCGTTTCCGATTCCGAGTATAAAATATGGAAATGGAAATGATTTAAGAGTTTTTTTTATCATTTCCGACTGTTTTCAGCCCTACCCATTCCAAAGGATTGTAATAGTATATTTCCTTCGTTCCAAATGGGTTCATGGGAAAAAAATTCCAAGGGAATCTAAAACTCCATAATTCCTTTGAAAATCCCTTAATCCAAATAGGGCCTAAGGGATATTGCTATTTTAATTTGTTCCAAAATATAAGTGATTTTGTGATCTCAAGACAGTAGTTTATTCCTCCTACTAATTTTTGTACTAGTTTATTTTTCACCTATCAAATTTTATACTAGTTTATTCCCTTACCTACCACCTTTTGTATCATGACTTGTCTTTTTACTATTTCCTTAATTTTTACAAAAAAAACATAATCATTTATATTATAGGACGGAGGTAGGGCTGTCAAAATAGCTCAAGGCTCACGAGCAGCTCGAGCTTGCCTTGTTGTAGACTCGACTCGAGCTCCAAATGAGCCGAGCCCGAGCCCACGTCAAAGCTCATGAGCTTTACCAAACCGAGCTCGAGCTTCTAACGAGCTTGCTGTATATGACTTTTATTGTTTATTTACCTTGTTTATTTGATAAAGTAAAAGATCATATACATTAGTATGTATCTACATAATGAATCAACATGTATTAGCATCATATATATATATATATATATATATATATATATATATATATATATATATATATATATATATATATATATATATATATCTTAGTCCTTTTTCTTCTCTTTTATTAGTGCAATTAACTAGAAAACAATTATTTTTATTAAGAGATTATCCTTAAAATATATGTTATACTACTCACGGCCGAGCTCGGCAACCGAGCTCAAGCTTGATCGAGCTCGAATCGAGCCTGCTTAAAGGCTCGAAGGTGAAGCAGGCTCGACACGAGATCGGCTCGAGCTTGTGTTGAGCTCAAGCCTAGGCAGACGAGCTCGCTCAAGCTCGGCTCATTGACAGCCCTAGACGGAGGTAGCATATGCATTAGCTTTGTTATTTGATACTGTAACTTAGAAACGAGGATTTGATGAAATGTTATTTGTGTTGTGTGTTGGGGTTGGGGGGTGTTTTTGTAACGCCTGTATTTTTAGTAACGCTAGAAAAATTAATTTAATAAAAAAATTATTTGCGAAAGTTTGGATCTTGCTCAGATGTTCTGAAGTTGTGCCATGCGTGGATCTCAAAAATTTTTCTCGAGTTTCAAACCCTAGAGCCCTCCCTGAAATTTCCCCAAAAATCCTTATCCCAAAAATCTAAATTTAATTCAAATTTGATTTCAAATCCTTCCAAAAATCCTATACAAAAAAAAATTCCTGAGAAAATCACAAAGGTTTCTATTCATTCTAGGCCGCCACTCTCTCTCTTTTTCCTCCCTCGGCCTAGCAAGGCCTGCTTGGCCTCCTCCTCGCCGACTCGGCCGATCGCAGCCACGTGGCCCGTGAGCCATCGGCGCCGTCAGTCTCCTTCCACTGCACGCGCTCACCCCGCACCGCGACTTTATCGCAGACGCATGTCCCCATTGCCTGTGTGCGTCGTCCGATCTCCCGCCGCATCCGATCGCCCATGTTCACACGCGACGCACACGCATCCGCATCCCAGCCCCGTGTGCCGACACCTCGGGCCCACCTATCAGTCGCACGGTGGGCACAAGGTCGTCTTCCTCCTCGCTCCATGCCCGCCAGCTGTTCGACTCCGGGGACGCGTGGCCGCGCCTCGCTCTCGAGCCGTGCACGACCATGGCTCTTCACCCCGACGGTCCCTCTGCCGTGCCACCTTCGCCGCCGTCATCTCAACCCTCTGCCGCCCCCGGGAGCCCTGTCTTTGCCTTGCGCCGCGTGCTCCATCGTCTAGCTGTCCCGTCGCGTTGCCATGCCAACCCGAGAACCTCCCCGTCGCCGTCTTGTCCCATCACCTCTCGTTCTCCTCTCCTCTTCCTCGCTTGGCTGACACCATCATGCCGCTGCCGCCCTCGCTCTGCCGCGCCTCTGCCTCAGTCAACCAAACTCTGTCGTACCAAAGCTCGCGCCACCGCCTTTGACCGTCGTCTCCAAGCGCTTGGGCTCCGCCTATAAATAGCCTCGGAGCTCCCCGCAGCCACACTCCATCCTCGAGCTAGAGCTCTGACCTGCGTCGTGTTCCTCCGCTCTCCGCCACCACACCGCCATAGCCGCCACCTCAGACCCGCTGTGTTCCCCCATCTCCAGCCACCAAAACCCCGCGCCACCGCCACACTCCCCATCTCCTCGTGATCACGTTCCACCCCACCCCGACGCCCGATCGCCACCAGCGCCAAAAGCCCCAAATCGGATCGCCGCCATCTGCCATTGCCGCCATTGTAATCCCCCATCATCGCAAGGTATATGCCCAATTTTCTTCCATTTTCCTAATTCCCACACATCCGCACTAATTGCCCCGTTCCGAGCCCCCGCCGCCGTGGAATTGGCCACCGTCGGCGAGCTCCACCCTTTTCTCCCTTCCCGGTGAGGTTAGCCGTCGTGTTCCGCCGCTGTCGATCCCTTCTAACCAAATCCGAGCTGCTCCCTACTCTCCTCTTCCTCTCCGCTCTCGGCCGCGGCACTCCGCCATCGTCAACTCACCGCCGATCGCCGATGCCGCTCGGGCACCATGCGCTGTCGATCTCTCCTCGGCATCTCTCTCTCTCTTTCTCTCACCGCCAGTGGCCCCGTCTCCTCTCTCTCTCTTTGTTTGACTGACATGTAGACTCGGCCACCTCTAAACCCCCATATGACACTGACACCTAGGCCCCACCGAAATAAAAAAACTAATTAATCACATTTCCAAAATTAGAGTCACTCACATGTGGGCTCCTTTTCATTTAAATCAATGACAGGTGGCCCTTACCCCTCAGTCACTTACAGGTGGGCCACACCCCACCTCCTCTCTCTCCATCACTGACCAGAAGGGCCCCACCTGTCAGTCTCTGTTTCCAAAAATAAATACTTTCCCAAATATCTTTTAATCCTTTTTTATTTCAAAGAAAATGCCTTGAACTTTGAAAAATCATATCTTTTTAACTGTAACTCCGTTTGAGCCCATTCAACTCTCAAAATTTTTCTAAAAATGAGATCTATACAATGACACTATTAGTTTACTATGTTAGGTTCTGATTTTGTGACTTTTTGTGTGTTTTTATTTTGCGACGCATATGAGTCGAGTCCAAGGAACAGTTGATCGAGGATTTTGTCAAAGAGGCTCAAGATCAGGAGCAAGGCAAGTCACATCTTAACCATGTTGAAACTATATTTTATAAAATATATCGATTGCCAACTGTGCATTTTAGGAACACAATTTTGGCTACGGATCGCAAGTCGATTCGAGAGGCCTAGACCTATTTGCTGCATATTAAACCTTCCTTGTTAATTGATGGCCTTATATCCTTGTCGCCCTGTCGTCATTCTAGTACCTATATTTCTGAGTACAGGTATCTGACGACGCTCCAAAATAAATATAAATTATGATGGGAAAAATTTATGGGATTTTTATGAAATGATTTTAAAGTCGACATGTGAAGTCGATCACTTTGCAAAATAAAGGTTTTTCATAAAACTTGATCATGGGATGTCATTGCCTGTGTGGCCTGACTTCACATGGTCTGTAAGGACCGTTTTCCTTGATGATTTTCACTGATCAGTTATTTGTACGACCACATGGGTGGAATGAGACACCCCTGGCCAAGTAATTTGAGGAACCAGGGTAGGTCTGTTGTCGATAGACGTGGAATCGCCAGGGTAGCAATATGAGATGCACCCACAGGATCCTAAGTATAAGGAGTCTGGGACTTGCCTGGTACTTGGTTTGGGACTCTTTTATCTGACAACAGACTATCCTGGGGATACTTTGGAAAGGCCTTGTTGCAAACCTCCGGGCCCTAGCCGTATCTAATCAATGCGCGTTGAGTGTCCGGAGTAAGCTTGCGTCGTGTGGGTAAAGCGTGCACCCTTGGCAAAGGATATAATCTGTTCGAACAGCCGTGCCCATGGTCATGGGCGGATGTGAAGTGATCCCTTAGCGTAGATTTGTGTTCATAAAATGTTTGCGAACTGTGTTTGTGGTTGGGAACCGTTACTAGAACCAGCCTGAGTGGCAGGTGGACGACCTGAGTGGTCTGAAATAGGACTATGTGTTCCAGGGTGTCGTGTGGTACCATAGTTAAAGTTGGATGTGTGAAATAAAAAGGATTGGTTGAGAAAAATCTAACCCGCCCAAAGGAGATGTTGTTTGGGACAGTACGATCCAGAAATGGACTTGTGACAAGTCGTTGTGAAATGACTTGTGGAATGGGTCGAGATGTGAGTCTCTTCCCGATAATCGTGGTGAGTTGTTGCAAAGCAACTCAAGGAATGGATTGAGACGTGAGTCTCTTTCCGACAACTTAAAGAAAACTTAGAAATTTTATAAAATATTTTCCAACACTTAAACTATTCGCGAAACAAAACCATAAACCCATCTTTGATAAACCTTGCATTCCACATTAATTCCGTGACTTGCTGAGTACCTCGTGTACTCACCCTTGCTAAATTTTGCCTCAGAACCCTATGAAGAGGAAGATCCAACCTAGAGGAATACTTTCAGGAGCAAGCTGAATATAAAGATTTTTAGGGTTTCGATCTAGGTTCCAAGCTGTGCCTGTGAGTGTTAGGCCTAGCGTGTGCTTCTGCTGCAATCATTTGTAATGTAACGTTGCTTGCCCGGGTTTTGTCCGTGGCCGCAACTTATGTAAGAGGACTTATTATAATAAATAAAGTAGTTTGATGTGATCCACCAATGTCCTGTATGTACTAGCTGGATTCCTGAGAGACCGGTACAGGTAATGCAGGTAAAGACGTTCTGCTCGTGTTGACTTATATTGGTTAACGGGAGAGGGGCGTTACAGTTTTCCTTTCATGTTATCATTAAACTAACTCTTTTTTTCTAACTAGTGCTATATCCCGTTTGCGTTACAAAACGGATCTGACGGTAGTTTTTTACGGGATTTATTTGTGGGAACCACCAGTTTTTTTGGTGGACTGTTTGTTAGGGAAGATGGTTTTTTACGTGGAGAACTACGGTGGTTGATGGAGGAGGAGAAGGAGGACAACTCCGCTTTTATAGTAGTAGAGAAAAGAAAAGACTCAACTTAATTTGAGGGTGGAAGGGTGGGACATATATATTGCCACAAAGTCAAGAAGGTGCCGAACGCTGGAGCCGCATGAACAATCTCATATAACTCGAATTAGCCTTTTACCAATGTGAGAGACAACATATTTGCACAACCAGGATTAAAGCCCTAGGTGGTTGGTACGCTATTTAGCATATCTCGATGTATTTGTATTACCCCTATTCATATGCTTTTTTCACTCCTGGTGTTTAGCTCATATTCCTCTTAATATTTCTCTCGGTTCTGTTTCTATAAGTCGGTTGAGTAAATAAGGCAAGGGTTTGTGCTCCTATATGTTACCTACTCTGCATTGCTATTACCTTCTAGTCATTGCGTTGTTAGTCATCTATCCAACAAGTTACCTTATAATTGTGACACCTAACCACCTCTACTGCTAGTGTATTCGTTGCCATGCACTAACTCAAATTGCTGTATACCTCTCCTCCACTAAACCCCGTACAGGGTTAACAGAGGAGGAACGTCAGATACCTGTACCAGTCCCAGGGGGGGGAGACCAGCTGGTACATACAGTCGACATCGGTGGATCACAACCAAACTGCCTGCTTTATTATTTAAAACATAGTCCTTACATAAGTTGCAGCCTCGGACAGAACCCGAGACATGCAACGATACATTACAGAAAGTAGGGCAGCGGAGATACAACGGGTTAGAGCCTATACCCACAAGCATGGCTTGGGGACCTAGACTGAAACCCTAAAACTCCTCGTACTCGACTTGATCTTGGTAGAACTGGCTGAAGGGTAGAGTCTTCATCTTTTGTAGATTCTAGAAAAGATAAGCAAAGGGTGAGTACAACGAGGTACTCCAGCAAGTCACGGAAATTATGTGGCATGCGGTTAAGCAAGGAAGGTTAGGGTTATTTTCGTAAAAGTGGTTTTCAAAGACTTTGTGGCTTTAAAATTCTAAGTGTGTTCTTTAAGTTGTCGGAAAGAAGCTCACGCTTCAATCCATTCCGTGAGTTGCTTTGCAACAACTCACCACAATTAAGTTAGTCGGGAAGAGACTCGCGTCTCAACCCGTTCCACAAGTCGGAGACTTGTCACAATTTCCGATTCGGAGCGTACCCTCCTCTGGTACCTCCATTTAGGTGGATTCTCTTTATCTCAAAACTTATCACTTAACTCAAACAACTCAACTCCGGTGTCATCCAACACCCCGGGTCACACAGGCCCGTTTCAGGCCACACAGGCCATCCATTAGTCACACAGACTGATTCTGATAACGATTCCCAATCCGCAAAATAATTATACAAATATTTATAAAATAAAATCTACACTAGAGGAATCATCTCACATTGCCCGTAACCGTGGGCGCAGTTGTTCGAACAGTTCGGAAAACCTTTGCAAAGGGTGCACGCTTTACCCACACGACGCGAGCTTACTCCCACACTGGCCAAGCGGGGAGGTTCGCGACAAGGCCTTTCCAGAGTCTTCCCAGGATAGTACATTGCCCTATAAATGGGTACTCTCTCTCAACCAAGTACTAGGAACTCATTTTCTGCACTTAGGGACGGGGGTATATTGTCCTCTTGGCACCCAACCAGTCCACATTTATTAGCAACCGAAAACCATCCTGGGAACACTAGTTACTCAGCCAGGGTGTCCCATTCCACCCATGTGGTCGCACTAAGAGATGCTCGGATGAAATTCCCCAAGGAATCGGTCCTTATTTGTGAATACGAAGTGCCACCACACAGGCGATCACTTTGCACCGTGGATTTTTGCAAATAAATTTTGTTTCGCAAAACTCGTCGACATCGCAGGTCGGGTTTTTAAATCTTTGGAAACCCTATTTTCCCAAATCGACAAACAATAGTGCTGGAGGTGGGACCATCGGAATCCATGCTCAGAGAGCACGGTCATCGAGGTACTATGAGGTGGAGCGACAAGGAATAGGATATCAAAAACCTACAAGGTTTATGCAACTACCGGGCAGGTCCATCGGTTTGACACGCAAACCGAGGTTGATCAATTTAACGTGCACACAAACCATGCAATTTTGCAAACAAAACATTTTAAATTTAGGAGCAAAATGGTCAAGGAGTGACTTGCCTTAGTCTTCGTCTTCAAACTTTCGCGAAAAAATTCCCTTCTCGACGTCCGATGACGAATTTCCGAAAGCGTCGACTACGCGCGAAACGAGATAAAAACACATAAAACCCTAGAAATAATATACTATTATTAATAACTAATAGTGCCCATGCAGGTAAGATCTCATTTTTAGAAAAATTTGGAGACCTAAACGGGCTCAAACAGAGTTACGGTTTGGAAGATATGATTTTTAGAAGTTCTAGGGGTTTTTCTTGGAAAATAGAAAAGGTTTTAATTGATTATTTGAAAAGGAATATTTTTCTGGAATATTCTTTGACAGGTGGGGTCCATGTGTAAGTGGCTGGGGAGAGGGACTAAGGGGATGGCCCATTTGCCATGTCACAGAGAGAGGATGAGGTAGGGGCCCACATGTCATAGGAGAGAGGAAGGCCCACATGTAAGTCAGTATTTAAATTGATGATTAATTAATTTTGTTAATGGGGCTGGGCCCACAGACCAATGAGACAGAGAAGGGATTAGGAGTTAGTTTCTGTGCACTAATTACTTGGGCCCCCATGTCAGTGATTTAAGGTGTGGGTCCCACATGTATGTGTGATAGGGAGAGAGGAGGGAGTTACTGTGTTTCATGGGCCCACATGTTAGTGTCTCAGGGGGAAGAGATAGTGGTGTCGGACGAGGAACAGGAAGCGGCCGGCAGAGATCAACGGGGCACGGTGGCCGGAGAGGACATCGGCGAGCGGCGGCTCGCTGGAGAAAAGGAAGTGCCAAAAAGGGGATAAGGGAAGGATGGCGAACTTGGTGAACGGTGTGGATCGGATGGATGGTGGCCGACGGTGGCAGGCGACGGCGGCGGCGAGGTTATGGGTCGTCGCCGCAATGATCGTTTTGTAGGCGGAGGGGGTCGGGGGATTCGGTTTTGGATGCGGAGAGACGAGAGGAAGAGAAAAGAGGGGGACATTTGAGTACATTTGAGTATTACCAGTGGCGAGGACAAAGGATTGACGGCGGCGTCAATGGCGGGGAGGCGGCGGCCGAATTGGGCGTTTGCCCCACGGCGGCGCTCGGGTGCAATTGGGTGCTCTGTTGAGCCTCCGGCGGGGTGGTAGGGAGTCCTAGGTGGGGTTGCCTAGTGGAATCGAGCTCCGGAGTGGCAGTTTGGGGCGAGTCAGAGTAGCTATGGCGGCGGCGGAGGGAGAGCTAGGGCTTGGGGGGCCAATGGCGCGGCCCGGGATCCTTCGGGGCTGGTGTGGCTGAAAGAGAGGAAGAGGAGAAGAGAGGGCTTTGCGACGGCGGCGCTAGCCCCGGGGCGGCTTGAGCTCGAGCTCGGGCTGGAAGACGGCGAGCGCGGGCCGGGGGAGGCGCGGTAGGAGCGTGGATTTTGGGACTCTATTTATAGATAGCGAGCGGCGAAAGGGGACAAGGAAGAGAGGCGGTGCGGCAACGGGCCGAGGCCAGGGCAGAGACGACATGACTCGACAGAAGCTTTGGCCATGGCGCGCACTGTGGCTGGCGTCACTGCCAGGCCGTGCGGTCGCCAAGGAGGAGATAAAAGGCAGAGGGGGTGGCGACCGTGTCGGCCGGAGGAGGGGAAGTAGGGTATGGGCGCGGAGTGGTGATGGGACGGGACGGGAGAGATGGGTTTGACCCAGGGAGCTCGGTCGAGATATTTTCTTCGGTTGGGGATTTTTATCGAGCGCGTGCCGCGCACGGGGGAGGAGAGGAGCGGGGAAGACGACCGTGTGGGGCGGCGCGTGCGGGCGTGCGGGAATCCGCCACGGTTGTCAGGCAGGCCTGGGGAGAGGGAGCAGGCGACGGGCGTGCACGGGAGGACGGCCGAGCGAGCGGTGCGGTGTCCTGTCCGGTAGGGTCCACTCGTCAGCGCGTGGGGAGGCAGGGGGACTGTGGCTGGGCTGATTCAGTTTGGGCCTCAGAAAAGAAAGAGGACGGCCCGATAGGAATAGTGATCCTTTTTTTCCAGGGATTTATTTGGAGGGATATTTGATGATTTCTAATAGGGATTCAATCCAAAATTTGATTTTTGGGGCCCACAAAATTCTGGAGATTTTTGAGGAGGACTTGAACCAAGATTGGGATATTTGTTTGGATATAAATATATATACATATATATTCACACACATATATATGTATATGTATATGTATATAATATGGGGCATAATGTATATATATAGATATGAAAGAAATGGATAGGGATTTTTGGAGAATTGAAAGGGTATTAGTTTTGGAATTTGGTATTTGGCTTCTCGGGAATTAAATCAAAGGAATTTGAAGAGGGACTCTGATATTTATATATTTATATATTTAAGAGAAAGGTCTAGAGAGAATTTTAAAAGGATGATTGAGAATTTCAACTAGGGTTTGATTTTAAATATGAGATTTGATCCTTTGGGGACTTTTGGGAATTTTGGGAGGGGTTTCTGTGGATAGGATTTGGGCATTTATCTATATTTTTGGGAGGTTACCTGAAAAAGGAAGCAGAGGGATTAAGGAGGGGTTTTGGATTGAAATTTCGATTCAACTCCGGGATTTGATTTCAAGGAGTTCTAAAAAGGGTTGTTAATTGGGAGGTGGATTTATATATATATATATATATATATATATATATATATATATATATATATATATACACACACACACACACACACATAGAAGAAAAGGATGGGGATTTTTGGAGGGAAAAGATAATGACTTTAAAAAGGGATTGGATTTGGGTATACAATATATCATATATAGGAGAGAGATTTTATTTTGGATGCTATTTGGGAATAGGATAAGAGGAGATTTAAAAGGGGAGATTTTTGCAATGGATTAGAATTGGAGGATCTTGAGGGAATGTTAGAATTTAATTTAATTCTTGGGATTTGAGGGTTCTAGAAATAGATAAATTAGCAAATTTCGGGAAGAGAGTTCTCGATGGAATTTAGGGTTTCTCGAGAGGAAATGAGGAGATTTCAAACAGAGGGCTTCAAAGGTGATTTTCGAAGAGTTTTATCAGAGGGCTTTGAATTGCAAAATTCGAACCCAAGTACAGAGAATTTTTGGAAGGTATTTGATTTTGAATTTTCCAAGGAAATTTAGAGAGAGACAATCGAATTGCAAAATTCGAGTCTCGGATTTTAGGAGAGAGTTTGGGACCAATGTTTTAGGGTTTTAAAGAGGTTTAGACTGAGATCTACGGCACTTAGTCCTTAAGCACACACAAAAAGCTAAAATTTTTGAAATTAGGGTTTTTACTAAAATAGTATTTAACGGCCCGAAAACCAGGGTGTTACACTTGCCTAGGTCATTCAAAGATTTGATTTTAATTGAAGAGAAGGCACTAACTGGAGTTTTAGACAGGATATGTAAACTGCAGAGGTTTTTTTATTAGATGTTTGACCTCCAACCTTGACATATTGACATGCATGGAAATTTGTACTCCCCTCAATTCTAGTAAAATATAAAAGCACCTTTGTTTTTGAAAAATCAATACTTAAAAATATTGACTAATAATTAAACTAAAAATATATGTGTTTAGAGTCATACATGTAGTATCGTTTTTATATAATATTAATTTCATAGTTGATCAATGATTAAAGTATAATGTTGAAGATCGTGTGTAATCTAATACTTCCTCCGTTCTAAAATATAAGCGTTTTTAGGATTTAAATTTTATATTATAATATAAGCATTTTTTCCACTGATTCTTATTATTCTCATTATTTCAATAATTCCAAAGCCAATAAAATGCTTTGACAGAGAATCTAAGCAATTCAAAATTTTAAAATTGACAACTGAAATAACTAAGAGTGAATCTTTTGACCTAAGTTTAGTATTTGCTAAATAACATATATATTCTTATATTTTAGAACGAAGGGAGTACGTCTTACTCCCTTCGTCCCATAAAGCGATTTTGCCCTTTTAGTTTCCCAAAATATAAGGGATTTTGGGATTCCGAGATAATACTTTATTCTCCATCTACCAACTTTTATATTAGTTTATTTTTCACCTACCAATTTTTTACTAGTTTATTTTTCATCTAACAACTTTTAAACTACTAGTTTATTCTTTATCTACTACTATTTGTACTAGTTTATTTACACCAACTATTACCTTTTATACCATAATTTATCTTTTTATTGTTTTCTTAATGTTTTTTAAAAATGGTATAATCCCTTATATCATAGAACAGTGAGAGTATATTTTAGTAGAATCGGTAGAGTAATTCTGAACTTCTGACCTCTGATAACTTCTGTCTTTACCAACTCCATGATGTGCCATTCTGTAATGGTGGTTTAAGCTAACTGCGTTTTCGAGGAAAATAGCATCTCCTGGCTCATTCTGTCCCAATCTGATTACGTTGTTACTCAAGCTCTCTTGCCATGACGCCCAGTGGAATCGATTCATTAGACCTAACGTACGCATTCACATAGACGCTTTTGCATACGTCGTTCTGCAAGAAGAAGTAATAAGATGGACTAGATCCAAATGTCAATTTATGGGATGTAGGAGTAATACATAAGGACGCGCGCCATGGCGCACCATGCTCTGTGTGTCCTCAACCTGCGAGTTGCTACTGAAGGCTAGGGGCATGGCTCCGGCAGCCACGCTCGTGCCGCTCATGCTGGCTCTCTGCACGGCTGCAGCACGCGCGGCCGTCGTGGAGCACACCTTCAAGGTAAAAATTCCTGCACATCAAACTTGTTTGTTTGCATCTTTGCTCTCTTCATCTCCAGAGCTATGCACTATTATCTTCTCTGGCTTTGGTGTCGCTCTACATCTGGCTGTGGAGCTTGCTGTTTTTGGAGTGTTGCAACTTGCAAGGGTCCACGTGCTCCATCTCTCTAACTTTTGCATGTATCCGAATTCAGGTGGGCGGTACGAAGATCACCCAGCTCTGCATGGACAGTGTGATCTACACGGCCAACCAGCAGCTGCCGGGACCGACCATAGAGGTTACCGAAGGCGATACACCGGTCGTCCACGCCGTGAACGACTCACCGTACCCTCTGTCACTCCATTGGTAAGTGCTCGCCATCGCTTCTCGAAATCAGAGTTACCGGCTTTGCCAAACTGGGCGTAATCTGCAGACTGCAGTAGGCTGCCAGCGTATGTGTGCCTCACTTGTCCATCCCACACGGCCCATGGTCCCTTGCACGTGCCGGCCTACCACGCCCAGGCAAATCGGCCCATATGGCCATATCTCATGCCTCTTCGGTGGTGATCGACGCAGGCACGGCGTATTCCAGCTTCGGAGCGGTTGGAACGACGGGGCCAACAAGATCACGCAGTGCCCCATCCAGCCTTCCGGCAATTTCACCTACCAGTTCAACATCACCGGCCAGGAAGGGACGCTGTGGTGGCACGCGCACTCGTCGCTCCTCCGAGCCACCATCTACGGCGCGCTCATCATAAAACCGAGGAAAGGGTCGAATGGATATCCGTTCCCAGCACCGTATGAAGAGATCCCGATCCTACTAGGTACGCAACTACTAGGAGTATCATATACATGATGGAGACTGGAGGGATGGTGGCATGGTGCATTTTGGTGAACGGCTTGTTACGAGTTACGTAACGGTTGTTTTCTCCGGCAGGCGAGTGGTGGAACAGAAATGTGGACGATGTGGAGATAGATGGGTACCTGACCGGCTTGGGACCTCAGATTTCAGACGCGCTCACTATTAACGGCATGCCAGGTGACCAGAATTCCTGCAAAGGTACAGCTGCCATCACCCCGTGTCAGATCGTTAGACGTTTGATTACCTGTGACCAACATTCCAAGCTGCATTTTTCTTTTTTGCGTGCAACACATAAGGTTCCGCCATGTATGAAGTGGAGGTGGAGTACGGCAAGACCTACCTCCTGCGCATCATCAACGCTGCAGTCAATGTGGAGCTCTTCTTCAAGGTGGCCGGCCACACCTTCACCGTGGTCGCCGCCGACGCCAGCTACACCAAACCATACGCCACGGACGTCATCGTCATCTCACCGGGCCAGACGGTGGACGCCCTCATGAACACCTCAGCGTCGCCAGGCCGGTACTACATGGCGGCCCACGTCTTCGACAGCAAGACCGTCGCCGTTCCCTTCGACCAGTCCACCGCCACGGGCGTCGTCAAGTACAAGGGCGTGCCCGATTACGCCCCGGCGGCCATGCCGTCTCTGCCGCCCCACAACGACGTCGTCACCGCCGGCAGATTCTACTGGTCACTCGTCGGCCTTGCACGGCCTAGCGACCCCGCCGTGCCAACAACCGTCGACCACAACATGGTGGTCACGTTCGGGCTGGACCAGGCGCCGTGCGCGCCGGACCAGACGAAGTGCAGCGGGTTCGCGCTGGTGGCGGCCATGAACAGGAACTCGTTCCAGTTCCCGGAGAAGGCGTCGCTCCTCGAGGCGTTCTACAAGGGCGTGCCGGGCGTGTACTCCGAGGACTTCCCGGACTTCCCGCCGCCGGTGCAGGGGTTCAGAAAGGCGACGGCGGTGAAGAAGGTGAAGTACAACGACGTGGTGGAGGTGGTTCTGCAGAGCGAGGAGTACAGCAGCGCGCTCGGCACCGAGAACCACCCGATCCACCTGCACGGCTTCGACTTCTTCCTGCTGGCGAAGGGGCTCGGCCGGTTCGACCCGTCGATGAAGAGCACGTACAACCTCGTGGACCCGCAGGTGCGCAACACCGTCGCCGTGCCGGCCGGCGGGTGGGCGGTGATCCGGTTCATGGCGAACAACCCAGGTGAGCTCGAGCGCATGATTGATTGATCTTACGTTACATGGTTTGGTGCAAGTGACTGTTTGACTTTGTTGAGGTGTGCTCGTAACTGATTGGTTCCATGCATCGGTGATGAAATTGCAGGTATGTGGTTCATGCACTGTCACTTGGACGCGCACCTGCCGCTGGGGCTGGCAATGGTTTTCGAGGTGCTGAACGGACCTGGCCCGAATCTGCTCCCTCCGCCTTCCGTACAATATCCAAAATGCCATGGCTGAACGTCTTACAGAATACGTGTAACTGTGTATACAGTATACTTCGACAAATTCATGAAACCAGGGATGAGACTGGGTATAGGAGTTTTCATCCAAAAAAAAAAAGAAGAAGATTTGAGTGTGCTAAGCGTGCCCATATTCAAATTCCATGTACTTACTGCTTGCGTGGTTATTTTCATCTTTGCTTGTGTTAGCATAATCATGTGCAAAGTTTGTCATCTCTCAAGATTTCAGTCCTGAATAAAAAATTCGAATATTTCACATAGGCTTGTTCAGAGTCTGAAACCATCCAGTTCGGCATTGTCTTGTCACTGCTTCCTCCTTTTGGTCTGACAATGTTCATTGAGGTAAGAATTGGAATATTTGCACATAGGCTTATAGAATGAACTACTTCAGCAAAAGAATGGAATAGAACTTTGTCAGAGTTCATATAACTTACAATGGGCTGGGCACGGGCCGGTTGTTGGTACTGTATTCTCTGGCCCATATTGGTGTATCGTCCTTAACAGGCTGACACAGAAATAAAGCCTGTTGGGCCTCACCTGGTAAAGCCCAAATTCTAGCCCATCCCCAGAAGGCAGCAAAATACCGTGGGCCGGCGGCTATAGTCAAAGCGAGAGGACGGAGGACGTATCGAGGTAGTTGCAGAGTGCTGGACTGGCCCGCCAAGCCGAAGACAAAACGCACCGCGGACGTGGAGCAACACGCGCCGCGATTCAGGCTCTCCACCTCGTCCACACATCCCGCCTCCTCGCCGCTTCTTAAACCCCAACCCCAGCTCACTGCCGAGCCAAGCCAATCACTCATCCAACCAACGAATCCACTTCCGCCGCTGAGAATCCGAGCTAGCTCGCTGATCTCGTCGTCGCCGTCGACGGTCATGGGGATGGTGTTGGGCAAGATCACGGTGGAGACGCCCAAGCACGAGGTGGTCCACAGCGGCGCCGGCTACGAGGTCCGCAAGTACCCGCCGTGCGTCGCCGCCGAGGTCACCTACGACCCGGCGGAGATGAAAGGCGACCGCGACGGCGGGTTCACCATCCTCGCCAATTACATCGGCGCCCTTGGCCGCCCGCAGAACACCAGGCCCGAGAAGATCGACATGACAGAACCGGTCATCACCTCCGGCGAGCCCGAGAGTATCGCCATGACGGCGCCTGTCATCACCAAGGCCGGCGAGCCCGAGCCGGTGGCGATGACCGCGCCGGTTATCACGGCCGACGGGGGCGGCCAAGCGGCCGGGGGAAAGATGACAATGCAGTTCCTGCTGCCGTCCAAGTACAGCAAGGTGGAGGAGGCTCCGCGGCCGACGGACGAGCGGGTGGTGCTGCGGGAGGTAGGGGAGAGGGAGTACGGGGTGGTGAGGTTCAGCGGCCTGACCGGGGACAAGGTGGTGAAGGAGAAGGCGGAGTGGCTCAAGGCCGCGCTGGAGAAGGACGGGTTCACCGTCAAGGGTCCCTTCGTGCTGGCGCGGTACAACCCGCCGTTTACTCTGCCGCCACTGCGCACCAACGAGGTCATGATCCCCGTCGAGTGATCCGGCGAGACTCCATCGTTGGTGCCTCGGGAGCTGTCGAGTGATGTACTGATGATGTGCATGTTTCTCAGGGTGTCCTTGTTTAGTACTCCTAGCTATTGGCCTTTCTCGATATCCTTTATTCCTTTTGACTTTGTTCTGTTACTGGTTTATGTTTGGTTCAACGAATAATGAACATCTTTAGAGAATACTCTGTCCATTTGAAAATATAAGATGTACTTCTTTCGTCTTAAAATAATAAAACCTAGTATTATATATGACACATTTTAGTAGGTTTTATTATTTTAATACTAGGATGTGTGTACTAGGTTTTATTATTTCAAGACAGAGGGAGTATTAGGTTTTTATATAGTCTTCAACACTATACTTTGACTATTAGTTTTTTTATAATATATCATTAATGACTATAAAATTAACATCATATAAAAATATTTTTAAATATGAATCTAGTGATACTACATACATAATATTAAACAGTGGCGGATCCACAGAAACTTTAAAGCCCGGACAAACTCAACTATAGCTATTATTTACTATAAAAATTCTATTTTAGTTTTTTCAAATTACATAGAATTTTAAAAGACCCTGGGTGGTGGATCGGCTAGTGACATTAAACACATATATTTTTAGTTTAATTATTAGTAAAAATTTTTAGATATTAGCTTTGCGGAAAATAAGGATGTCTTATATTTTTAAATAAAGTAAGTACCTTGTAATCTTGCGAAAATTCTAGTAGTCACACCCAGAAAAACGAGATCAATAACGCACGGAAGAATACCTTGTAGGAGTACTTCAGGCAGAGTACACAACTTATGCTCCGCGACAGCACGGGCATTTTAGTTTAAAGCCAAAATATTCCCTGCCAAATTGTTGGCACTTCAAATTGTACTTTTGTTGTTGAAGAATAACAATGGAATCTAAGAATGAACTGTAGTAGTAAATCTTTTGTATTAATCTCAAAAACCTTGCTATTACAGTGACCTAGGTATTTATTTATAGGCCCAGGGATACAATTACAGGCTCTAGAGTTTCATTTACAGGTGGTATTACATCATAGCCCCTTGATGGGAACAGCTACAGGGGTATTCCCGTCTTTTTCTGTCTGTAGGTTCCTGACAGGCTGTTGGACCGTTACGTGGGCCACCAGGCCGCTACGTGGGCTAGGCCTTTGATAGGCTTTTTGGCTTTTTTGGCCGTCTTGTTCCTTAGTCGAGATAGGCGCAATAGGGTTCCGTCCGCCTGGTCGCCTCTTTGGCCCTCCGGGGCCTTTCGCCGGCAACTTTAGCGCTCCGTCCCAAAGTCTTTCGTCTTCTCTAGACATACTGCACCTTTTGCCTTCGAGTTGGGCCCTTCGCCCTCATGCCTTCAATCTTGGGCCGCTAAAGGGGTTTCATTAGGCGGCTTCGGTCTTGGGCCTTCCGAAAGGGGGATGGTCTGAAGGGGTTGCAGCTTGTCTCCAATAAGCCCCTCATGTGCAAGGGTGAGCTCCGACTCGGCCGAGCTCGTGGATACCGTCTCTCACCATGCAGGCCGCTCGCCATCCCTACTTCGGCCGAGTATAGCTCAAGACCTTCGGTTCCAGTTCATTGCGCTTCGTTGGGGCTCTTCTACCGTGTGGGGCGACGAGGGCAATTTTCGTGGGTTACGACACTTGTCACCATGTGACGGTTTGTGTAACCTCGCGGCGGTTCGCCCCTTGTGATGCCACGTGTCAATTGTGGCGGCAACAAGGCGGTTCACCTCTGGAGGAGTCACGTGTCGGCCGGTGCGGCGACGCAGCAGTTCGCCTCCCAAGGTGCCGCGTGGCCTTCTCACATTGTGCCGCGTGTTGCTTCGTCATTGGCTACTTAGCAATTGCGGTGGTTCGCCTCCCAGGATGCCATGTGGCGTGCCGTGGTTGTTCGATTCTGGGTGGCCTTGTCTATATATAGACGCAGCTGGCCCCCTGTGACTCCACTTTTGTCCTCTTGCTTGAGATAACGCTCTCCATTGTTTACTTGCGCTCGCAATTCTCCGCGCTTCGACCTTCTTGCGACTTCGATCTTAACCTTCTTCGCCCAACCTAGTACCCATGGCTCCTTGGAAACCTACCTCGACGAAGGCTGGCGGTATAGATCTTGGATCGATCGACAACGACAACAACACTATCTACCTCAGCCCTTTGCTCATCCGCCAGGCCAACATCGATGATCATTGCTGAAGGAGGACCCTTTCGGAGGGGTTCGCTTGGGCGCCTGGCGAAGACGCTGACCCCGCACCGGGTGATGATGAGATGGTCGTCTTCACCACCTACTTCAACGCCGGGCTCCGGTTCCCTTGCTGTGATCTGTTCCCTGAGGTACTTGCCTTATTCAACTTGGAGCTGCTGCAGCTTAGCCCGAGCGCCTTCGTCCGCCTTGCCGTCTTCGAATAGATGGCCCGGACTCAAGGGTTCAAGCCTGTGGAGGCCATGGGCCCTGAGTACCTTAAAGAAGACAATTATGGCCACTCGGACAGAGGATGGGCCAGTTCTTACAATTGGAGATAGAGTAGTACTCGGCTTTATATTATCTTGCATAACAAGGAAAGGGATATAGTACTAACCAGATACTCTATGTACTGATAAAGAAAGCCCTTGGTTGTATTCGACTGGGTTTCCTACCCTGTAATCCTCATCTCTTCAGTATATAAGAAGGGATAGGGAGCCCCCTGGGGCATAGGACAATCTCATCAGAGATGATTCCACATACTGTGAAAGCAATACACCACAACTGGAAGTAGGGTATTACCTCACCTCGAGGGCCTGAACCAGTATAAATCTCGTGTGTCCTTTCGAATCCATTGAGTTTAGGTCCGACGAATAGCCCCATATAATTATTGTCGATACAAAACATCGATAGTTGGCGTACCAGGTAGAGGCTTCATCGAGATCATCGTCATCAAGACCGATGGATCCAACCATAGGAGTCGATAGCATCAACTTCTCTTCCAGACAAGCCATCAGATTCAGGAGCCTCGACTTCATCACCGATAATCTCGGCAATCTCACCTTGTCTGACTCGGTTTCAACCCGATCAGCCAGGGACCAAGCCAACTCAGCACTGGTTGGCTTACTCAACGCCGTAGCAGTTTTCAACATCTTGCTTCAGCAACATCTAAGATCTACGAGTTCTAGGACAACTCTCTTTCCTGATATTCGACTCAGATTCGGCCCCGACCCGATCGAGATCGGGTCCAGGGGAGACAAGATCGTCAATTTCCCACTCGGACTCGACAACGCCACAACAATCTTCAATTCCAATCTGCTGCGGCAGACTCAATCCTCTGGAATTCGACTCGGATACGGCCCAGAGCCGCTCGAGATCAGGTCTAGGGAGGTTGGGGTCATCATCACACCCCTAAACTACTCCGACTCCGACTCACAGTTGGACAGTCTTCATGGCGTCCAAGGGCTCAACTCCCACTCAAGATGCACGCTGACTATGCGATCAACAAGAGGAGGAGGCTCGCCGACTGCGTGAGCAACAGGAGGAAGACACACGACGTTTGCAAGCCGAGCGCGATGCTCGCAATGTGTTAACGCCAAAATTTGGTAAGGCCCTGTGTCAGATTCGGTCAAAGGGGAAATTGCAGTCAACTGGCGGAAATTGATCCAGAAGAGACCGATTCCGGGAGGGAGCCGTGAAGACCGCTGTTTGGCAGTTGTTTACTGTACCTATTAATTAGGCAAGTGTTTATCTTTAGGAAACCTGACCTCGTGTCCGGTCAGGATTTGTTAGCGTTTTCTGTTATAATTAGGAAATCATGTACCATGTCCAATAAGGACTCGTGTAACTCGGGGTATAAATACGTACGCCCGGGGACCTTGTAAATTATCACTCGATCAATACAAATTCGGCGCATCGCCACCCTTCCGACGGGATCTTGCTTCTCGAGATGGGCTGCATCGGTTAGGTCTGACCTCCTGCGAGAGGGTAAGTCTCGTCACCCCGGCTACCTATCGGCTAGGACTTCCTCGGTTGGGTCCGATATTCTAGTCGGTTTATGGTAGTCGGCTTACCACGATATATTTACTTTATCTATGGCTGCATCAGTTCAGTTTGATCCCATAGATTGATTAGGTATATCACATCACGTGTGCATAGATCGTATCGGCTTACTGGGAGCGATTTATTATCAGTTTGTGCTGCATCGGTTAGGTCCGACCTACTAAACTGCTAGCGATAAATCGGTCCTGCTAGGTCGATGCTTTATGTGCAAGCGTCTTATCGGGGTGTATAGCCGGTAAGTTATCATGTTTTAGCATCACGATCGCATCAGATCCATCAGCTTATCGAGACTTCGTTATTATTATCAGTCTGTGCTGCAACGGTTAGGTCCGATCTACTAGACTGAATAATAACGTTATTCTTAATAAGCCGATGGGTTTTATGCGATGTTGTTATCGGAGTGCTTAGCCGATAAGTTATCCCTTATTAAATACAGCCGATTATACTGCTTGCCTTGTGCATTCTTGCCTGCATTACTGTTACGATCGGCTAGGGGCTAGCCGATTGGTTTATTCTGCCGATCCGAATGCGAGCACCAGCAGGTTCCCGGGCACGACCTCAGCCAAGTCCCCGGGCACGACCTCAGGTAAGGACCCGGGCACGAGCATAGGTAAGAACCCGGGCATGGGCACGAATAGCGGATGAAGATCCCGGGAGCCGATGTGAGCAAGGGGCCCAGGCACGGGTGCGGGCAGTATCTTCACAGCAATACCAGTAATTTTAAACTATGATCGGCTGGAGTTTATTTGATCTATTTACTTATGCATTCTGCCTGTTTATTTTACCAAGTTTATAGCCAGTTTTTGAGCATCCCTTCGATGATCAGTTAGCGCAATACTTGTTTATTATTATGCTATTGCTCTTGCCGTCATCGCCTTTTAGCCGATGTATAAGTGCTACAGTGCGTATCGGCCATCGGCCGATGAGATGAGTCCAAGCCGGCTTCCAGCCGATTGGCTCACGAATTTGACATCCTCTCTCCTTGTCAATTGCAGGGTCAAATTGACTGGCACGCCTACGAACCTCAAGATTTTAGGACCTGCACTGGAGTGAAGCAAATCTCCCAGGCCTTCGCGTGTCTCCCAGACACCGGACGACCCCCGGCGGTTTTCGGCGTCAACACGTTTTTGGCACGCCTGGTGGGACGCGAAGTTTCAACGCGAAGTTTTCAACAATCAGATTGGCAACATGGCCGGGAAAGAAGTCAAAACAGACAACATAATTCCGGTCAGCATGGAAGATTTAACAGAAGAACAAAAACAGCAAATTGAGCAAACTATGGCCAACTTTCAGAAGCTGTGCTTAGAGTCCTTCAGCATGACAAGGCAAGGGCCGATTCAAAAATCCCAGTTTCCGAAGCTAGTATTGGTTGGAGAATCGAGCTGTACGCCACCTGAGAGTCCACCGGTAAAACCCTTACAAGAGATGGTGAATGAAGCAGTTCATCACGCGCTCATTAATCAGTCTAGAATTCTGGTGAACACACTTCATAATCTTATAAAGAAGACGGTGGATGGATCAATTATTCAAGAGCCTGCTCGGGGTCCTGTTTACCTCCCACCGAAGGTTGAACCGACTCAGATTGCTTACAACATCAGCAGAGATATACCAGAAAACATGTTTGCATAGAACCAGGCTGGGGGGCAACAGGATATTCCTGCTGGGTACCATCGGTCTTCTTACTATGGAGGATATCAGCAAAATTACCCAGGAGGCGGGGCCGATCCAGGTACTTACCAGAGGGAATATAATAGACAGAATCGACAACAAACTGCACCCGTGCAGTATCAACAAGACAACCTGAGGGAAGAAGATCTATCAACTAAGGTTGCTGAAATAGTGAGGGAGCAGTTCGGGATCAAGCCCAAGGAACAAACATTCATGTATCGGCATCCATATCCTGAGTGGTTCGATAGGGTTCCATTACCACACCGATACAAGGTCCCGGATTTTTCTAAGTTCTCAGGGTAGGACAACACGTCTACAGTGGAACATGTCAGCCGATTCCTGGCACAGTGCGGGGAGGCATCGGCTGAAGAGGCTCTGAGGGTCAGGTTTTTCCCCTTATCATTATTGGGATCGGCTTTTACGTGGTTTTCTTCATTACCACCGAATTCCGTTCAGGGGTGGGCCGATCTAGAAAAACAGTTTCACAAATATTTCTTTGCTGGAATTCATGAGTTGAGACTGTCAGATTTGACATCGGTTAAGCAACGACCAGATGAAACAGTACCGGAATATGTTCAGCGATTTCGGGATATCAGAAACCGATGTTATAGTTTAAACCTGAGTGATGGGCATCTGGCCGATCTGGCTTTCCAGGGTCTCTTGGCGCCGATTAAGGAGAGATTTTCTTCGCAAGAATTCGAGTCCCTGGCGCACCTGGTACAGAAGGTATCAGCTCATGAAAGCCGATTTCAAGAGGCAAAAAGGGATAAGTACCAGAGAAGGGTTGCTCAAGTAGATGTCTATTCATCGGATTCAGGCGATGAGGAATCCGATGCTGAAGTTGGATTGGCAGAGTGGGCCAGGAACAAGAAATCAGTATCATGCCCATGGGTCAAGGATATCGGCAAGGAGGAGCGGTATGATTTCGATATTAGTAAAGCCGATAAAATCTTTGACTTGCTGTTACAAGAGAAGCAGATACAACTGCCGCCAAATCACGTGATTCCATTAGCCGAAGAACTAAAGAAGAAAAGGTATTGCAAGTGGCACAATACTATATCGCATCATACTAATGAGTGCAAGGTTTTTCGGCAACAAATTCAGTTGGCTGTCGAACAGGGCAGAATCAAATTCGAAGACAAGAAGCCGATGAAGATCGATGGGCACCCGTTTCCCGTAAATATGGTCTATGCGGGATCATCGTCAAGAGATCAGGCCGATGGAGCAAGACGTCAAAGGTATAAATCAAGGATTACTTCATCGGACATGATAGAAAAATATTCAAGATATGAGGAACAGCGGGATGAGCCAGAAAGATATAATCCGCATTGGGACTGCCCGTTCTTCCGGTTCTGCTGGGATCAAGGGATGAGGTTACCATCAGTTGAAAATTGCCCCGAGTGCAGCAGTACAGGCAATCGGCATGATCGCCAGCTGTTGACGCCGAAAACCACCGGGGTCTGGTTCGGTGTCGGGTTGACACGCGAAGGCCTGGGAGATCTGCTTAGCTCCAGTGCAGGTCCTAAAGTCTTGAGGTTCGTAGGTGTGCCAGTCAATTTGACCCTGTAATTGACAAGGAGAAAGAAATGTCAAATTCGCGAGCCAATCGGCTGGAGGCCGGCTTGGACTCATCTCATCGGCCAATGGCCGATACGCACTGTAGCACTTATACATCGGCTTAGAGCCGATGATGGCAGGAGCAATAGCATAATAATACGCAAATATCGAGCTAGCCGATCATTGAAGGGATATTCAAAAACCGGCTATAAACTTGGTAAAATAAACAGATATAATGCATAAGTAAATAAATCAAATAAATCCTAGCCGATCGTAATTTAGTGTTACTGGTGTTGTCGTGAAGATATGCTTGTGCCCGAGCCCTTGCTTACATCGGCTCCCGGGGTCTTCATCCGCTGCCCGGGCCCGTACACTGGTCCTTACCTAAGCCCGTGCCCGGGCCCTCACCTGGGGTCGTGCCCGGGAACCTGCCTGTACTTGTACTTGGATCGACAGAATAAACCCATCGGCTAGTCCTTAGCCGATTGTAACAATAGTACAGGCAAGAGTGTATGATAAAGTATGCAATAACATAAATAATAAATAATTGATGAGCCAGCCGACTACTGAACAGAGCGAGTATAAAATAAGACAATGAATAAATGTAATCGGCTTTAACAGATAACTTATCGGCTAAGCGCTCCGATAACACCATCGCACAACACCATCGGCTCATCAAGAGTAAAGCTATTATCGTCAGTCTAGTAGATCGGACCCAACCGTTGCAGCACAGACCACAATAATAGCGATTCTTCAATGGGCGATAGATATAATGCGATCGTGATGAAGATAACTTACCGCTATGCACTCCGATAAGACGCCTGCACACAAAGCATCGGCCCTAGCAGGACCAACTTATCACTAGCAGTTCAGTAGGTCGGACCTAACCGATGCAGCACGAACTGATGATAAATCGCCCCCAGTAAGCCGATACGATCTATGCACGCGTTGATGTGATACCTAATCAATCTATGAGGTCAACTGAACTGATGCAGCCATAGATAAAGTAAATATATCGTGGTAAGCCGACTACCCTAAAACCGACTAGAATATCGGACCTAACCGAGGAAGTCCTAGCCGATAGGTAGCCGGGTGACGAGACTTACCCTCTCGCAGGAGTTCGGACCTAACCGATGTAGCCCGGCTCGAGAAGCAGGATCCCGTCGAAGGGTGGCGATGCGCCGAAATTTGTATTGATCGTTGTGATGATTTACAAGGTCCCCGGGCATACGTATATATATACCCCGAGTTACATGAGTCCTTATAGGACACGGTATACACTTCCTATCTATAATAGAAACGCTAACTAACCCTGACCGGACACGAGGTCAGGTTTCCTAAAGATAAACATCTGCCTAATTAATATGTACAGTAAATAATTGCCAAATAACGGTCTTCATGGCTCCTTTCCGATTCCGGTCTCTTCTCCGTCAGTTGACTGCAATTTCTCCTTTGACCGAATCTAATACAGGGCCTTACCAAATTTGGCGTTAACACATGCCCCCCAATTTCGGAGTTCTTCAATAGGGCTTCGAAATTCTTCTATTCTGGGCCTCCAGATTTATCCCATACCGAGGCGGCCCAAGATAGCTCACTTGCCATAAATGTTTGAAACAGTGCCAACGGCCTCGATTCCCGCTCGGTTGTCACACCTCTATAAAAACGCTTCGTCTCCTCGCCTTTTTTATGCTTTCACATCACCAGAGCACCACCGCTTCATCTTCCAAATCCCCACCAAGCTCTAGCGAATCCAGACGATTCATTGCAACCTTTTGCTCCGGCCGTCGATCCCTGCAACTTCTCCTACTCCCGCGATGGCATCGGCATCTGCAGTTCCTGAGGTAATCTTCTCACCCGATTATTTTCCCCCAATCTGCAATCTATATGAACCCGATCTGCTATGTTCTTCACCTGTTCTTCGTCGTGTTCTTATTTACTGTAGCATCTTAGAGCCCAGATCTTGATTCCGGCCGCCGATTACCCCAGCTTTTTCTATCATGGCCCTATGGGCAGCAAAGATCCCACCGATTTCATCAGTGCCGAAACCCAACGTATTCCCTTCAAGAACTAGGCTATGTTGGTCAGTGACTGGACCAACAGCTTTAGGTCATGGCCGAGCAGATTGCCTGGATGGAGAGATTGGTACCTCAGAGTATCGGCTGTGAAGAGAACCCTTTGGGACGAATCACATATCGGCCATTGCATTAATCTCTCCCTGGCTGATATGGAAAGGAACGAGCCCCTACTGGCATCGGCCTCATACTACTGGTCCGATGCCCTCAATGCCTTCATGTTCGGGCATGGGCCGATGACCCCCACTTTGCTGGATGTGACCATGCTCACCTGCTTGGACACGACGAGCTACATCAACCCTTTCAAACTCCGGTTCAAGCCTGCTCACCGGCTCCAAACAAAAAACATCGGCGGCTGGTCCAGGTATATATCTCTCCACAACAAGGGAACTGGACCGGTTGATGATCGGGAGCACGTCGCTTTTCTGAACTTGTGGTTGGAACGGTTCGTTTCGCGTGCAACCCTCGGCCGACGACCAACATGCAATGCCTGGCAGAGTGTTTTGGCCGATAGGAAAACAAATTCCTGTTGGGCACTATCTCCTCGTGCCACCTATCAGCTGCTCCATCAGGTGACAACTAAGCTATCGGCCGGCCAGCCCGCGGCCATATTGGGGGCCCTTGGTGGTTGTACAGCTCTGGCTCAATGTTTACACTCCAAGGCCATCCCAGAAACTTCTCTTCTTAAGCAATCCTTCCCAGCCGATTTCCCAGAAGATCAGACCCCGTCTATCGCCGATGCATCTCTATTGGCGAAGCCTGCATCGCTCTCTCTGCGCAAGATAACCCCTGCTGAAGTTAGTCAGTGTTCAAGGGGTTTTATTATGGCTTCACCAGGGAGGCCACTCTCTGGTTTGCTTATAATGAGCATCATCATTTGAGATGCCTTCTAACTTTGACCCGCTCAAAGCTCTGACAATGATGAATCCAAGTCTATCTTCCTATCGGCCATCACCCCCTGTCTGCTGCCAACTGGCTTCTCTCTCTGGCCGATCGCAGCCTTCATATGAGTTCTATCATCCATCAGTCGGCTCTCGCCAGTTTGGTCTGGCAACTTCCCATCGGCCTCTTCTTCATCAAACAAACTTCAAGCCCGAGGCACGTCAGCAGCGCCCTGGAGGAATATGATCGGCTGCGGACTTTGACAGATTCCCTCCTGCTAGCGCCGCCACCGAGGTGTACATCTGCACTGCCAACACCAAACTTTTTGTCCATGGTTGTCAGAATGGAAGAAACACTTGTTCAGCTTAGCGCCCACCTGTTACTTGCTCTCGTCTCGACAACTGAGTACGTCAATCCGATGAAGAGGAATACCCACAAGCTTAAACCATCATCTCCAATCATCTCTAAACTCCTACTTTCAGCTGCCAGCGTCGAGCCCCCATCTACAAGCAACACGGTCGGCCGATTCTGTATCAAACCTCATCGCCACTCCAAACTTAGGGCGCGACGCTCCATCCCCATCGGCTCTCCTCAAGGCGCCTCGGCCGATGGGACCAAAAAGGAAAAAATTAGCGCATCGCCCCTCCCTGAAGAAACAGAAAACCGATGCCGATATTGTTGCCACGACGCCATCTTCTCCCCAGACCACACCGGCTCCCTCATCTCCTCAGGTATGCGCCAAGCCTTAACATCATTATTACCCGCTTTTTCATTTATCTCACCAGTTCCATCTTCAGCTCGAGTCATCGGCTCCAGATTCTCAACCTTCTTCCGACGTCCCCGCAAGCACTGAGCCGATGGCCTCTTCAGCTGCCCCACTCTTGGCACCAAGTCCTCTAGCTGTCGATGAAGCTGCCCCTATTCCATCGGCTGACATCGGCCCCTCCAGAGAACAACCTATCATCCCCCTGAAGCGATGTCACGCAAGCTACCGATGTCCTTCCTCAGAACTCTTTTATGTCCACACTCCGCTCTTAACTTTTTTACTGATTCCTTACCGATGCCAATTTTGCATCCTTAGCCGATCTGTTCCCCTTTGACATCGGCAAGTACCTAGAAGTAGAAGAATCCACGGCCACCAGCGCAACAACCAAACCATCTTTCCCAGCCGACGTACGCGAAATCTGACGAGCATCCTCAGTCGGCTGGAAAACCCAATTGACGCGCTAGCGGAAATTGCGGGCCAATCCGGGCAAGATTCGCAGAAATTGAACACCATCTGCCCGAAAACTGTGACGCGCTAACTCCCGCAAGCATATCTGGAATCCCATAGATTAAACTCATCAAGCTTAGACAGCGTATAGCCGACCGCGCTACCAACAGAAAAAACTACCGAAGACACCAAGCCGATCGGCTATTAGCCCAACAGGAAAGAAAAAGCTTGATGACATGGCTGCTGCCCCTCAAGAGCTCCAACCTAATTAGACCAGCTTAAGAAGAAGGAGGCCGAATTGCTGGCAGAACTTGAAAGAGTCGTAAGGATCTTATAGCAACAGAATCCCAGCTAATCGCCTACCGCAAGCCATCCAAGACCAAGAAGCCAGTTGCAGCGACAGTGCGTCAAGTTCATTCATCGGCGCAAGAACCTGAAAAACCATCCCGGCTCCGATGAAGATGACATCCGTGCTATCAATGAATTGATCAATCCGCCTGGCACGCAATTGAAGTGATCCAAAAAATTCTTGTAATCTAAACCTTCGTAACTGATGACTTTTCTCGGAAAACATGCCGATCACCCTTCTGCTGTCATATAATCCGATCGCTCTGCACTTATCCCTTTCAACCCTGATAATATTTCTGCTTGTTTAATCTAAAGCGATATCGATGACATCGGCGTCTTAGCGATTAGAAAAACATCGGCTTTCCGAATTGCTTTAGAAATCGGCTATACTCAACCGATTCAAGAATCGATCCACACGCTAGGCAGTATTTCGTGAGATATTTTCCGTATAAGCGCTTTAGCAAATTCTGTCCCACCAAGATCTCTAACACATAGCATTACCAGCACACAGCGATTAATCCGATAGGGCCCCCTCCCAATTAGGCACCATTTTCCAAACTTATTTATCTCTGACCCGACCGGCAAAATCAACTTTCCACACAAGATCTCCCTCGGCAAACGATCTTATTCACCACCGTTTGTTGTAATCCGAGTGCCTTAGCCTTATTTTCCTGATCCTCTCCAACGCCCTCAACCGATTCTGAAGCTAAATCTTCAAGTTCATCTGTCATAAGTTATAATAATCATCGGCTGTCAACTGATTCTGCAAAGAAATTCTTCTCTAAGAGCCGATGTTAGTTTCCCATGGTAAAAACCGCCTCATGTCCATATACTAACTGATACGCGCACCCGAGTAGATCCATGACATGCCATCCGATAAGCCCCATAGTGAATCAGCTAACGTAGTATTGCCATCGCCTGGCTGCTCATCAATCTTCGCTTAATTAACTTATCAGACTCTTATTAGAAGCTTCCGCCTGTCCATTGCCTGAGCGAATAAGGCGATGAATTCAATAACTTAATCCCCATACTCGCACAGCAAACTGCTGAAACTCATACACCACGAAGATAGACCCCTGATCAGTATTATCGTCTGAGGATCCCAAACGATAAAATATATGCTCCTTCACAAAAAACCGATTGCTTCCTTGGACGTACCTTCGTTTAAAGAATCGCCTCTACCCACTTGGTAAAATAATCCGTTGCCGCCAATATGAACTTCATGCCCTTTACCTGATGGAGGAAAAACCTGCATCATGTCAATCCCCCAACCCTGAACGCCATGTTGATTATAGGATTCATAGCCGATGCTTGCTCGCTGTATATTCCAAATTTCTGGCAATCCTGACACCCTTATAATACCTAAAACAATCCTCCAGCATGTCGGCCAAAAATACCCTACTCTTCTCAGCAACCACTTCATCTTATGAGCCGACTGATGAGTCCCACAGACGCATTCATGCACCTCGCACATAACCACTTTGGCTCTTCCACATTCAAGGCACCTAAGCAGAAACTCCCTCAAAAGTTCCGATAATACAACCCCCATCAAGCAGCACATATTTATAGCTTTATACCGAAGTTCCTGAAACTCCGATTGCGAGGGATTTTGCAAAGTATCAACTAACTCCTGTCTCCAGTACATCGCCTTGTTCTGGATGATCAAATATCGGCTATCTCAACCTCAACTTGCCTATTCAGCCGATACCCTGAAGCAATCTGTGCAAGATCATTGCTTCTAAATTCTTGCTCCCTGAGGAATATGATCTATTGATACTATCTTGAACATCTCTTAACAAATCCGTACACTATCCTCATAATATGACCTCAAAAACATCATCCCTGCACTCATATTCTCCAGACAACGTTTGACTACCAACAAAGAATCACCAATTATCTCTATGACATCGGCTCCGATTCTCCTTAAGAGTTTGAAGCCCATTTAGCACGCCTCGTATCTGCATTGATTGTTAGTCCGATAAGGCTTAATTGTAAAAGCAAACTCAAAACTTGCCCCCCGAGCAATATGATCACTAAACATACCAGATCCATGCTTGCAAACCGATCCATCGAAAAAAAACAAAGTCCATGGATCGGCTCTACATAGTCTCGTGAGCCCCTCGTGTTGCACAATAAAATCGGCCACTGCCTGTCCCTTAACCGCCTTTAGCCGATGTCATACCTCAAGTCAACTCCGTCAAAGCAAAAAAACCCACTGCCAACTCGCCCTTTCAAACTGGAGCCAGACAACAGTATATTTGACCAACATCGGCTGGCAAACTACTGTTTACACTCAGCCGATAGATGTAATGCCTTAACTTTGTACACGGCGAGAAATATAAACACAAGCATAATTCTCCACTGCAGATATCTCGTTCAGCATCCAAAACCTTCTGCTCAGATAAAACACAACTCGCTCCTCCCCTCAAACTCTTGTACCTAAAACGACCCGATGACTTCTCATCGGCCGAAAATATACCTGAACGCACTCCTCTCTGCGGCGGAATTAAAATAGGTGGGAACTCAGATATTCTTTATCTCGCGAACGCCTTCTCTGCACTGCCCCCACACAAATTCATGATCGACTTTCAACTTTAACAAGGAGTAAAAGACTCAATTTTCCCTATAAATTGGTATAAATCTTCTTACAAAATTAATCTTGCGATCAACGATTGCAGCTCTTCTATTGCTTTGGTTCTTAGTCTTAATAGCTCTGATGCTTCGCTGACTAACCTCAATCCCTCGCTCATGCACCATAAGCCCAAAAACTGCCCACCGACACACCGAAAGCGCACTTAATGATTCATCCTCAGTACCGTATTTCTTGGCCCTCTCCAGCACTCTCGTAAATCGGCTATATGCTTTCCTCACATTTAGACTTAACCACCACATCATCAATGTAATTCTACCAACAAGCCATGATCAGATCAGGGAAATATATAATTCATCGCTCTTTGATACGTCTGCACCGGCACTCTTTAATCCAAAATCATACTAACCCACTCATACAAACCGATAGCTCCAGGACACCGAAACGCATCTGTGTTATATCTTCTTCGCCATAAAAATCTGATTGTATCCTGCAAGTTGCCATCCATGAAGCTGATAATCATTGTACCTGAGGCTGCATCCACCAACAAAATCCGCTATCGCATTGGATTCATCCTTAGGTAGCTTTATTAAATCCCGGAAAATCAATACATATCCTCAATTTCCCATTTTTCTTCCACCGGACGATATTAGAACCCACCAGCGTATCGGCATGCCTATGAACTTGCACTTCATAAACCTCGTGATCTCCGCCTGATCGCGCTCATATAATTCTGCCTTGAATCTCCTGGAGCCTTGCTTGAACGAGCCGATACCCTGGTAAAGGCAGCGAATAGTTCCACAATCGATCGCCTAATCCTGGCATCTCATGGTACTCAACCAGGCAAAACATCCCGATGCTCCTCAGCAGTGCTATCAATTCCTCTCGTAGTTCAGACTTAAATTTTGCTTATGATACGTCGGCCGTGGTCTATCTGCCTGGTCCAATATCGCGATCTCTTCCAAATCATCAGCCGACGTAAATCCTTGCCCCAGTCCCCTCGAATCTTCAATAGATCCCATCAGATAGAGTAACAAGCAGAGCCGACTTGCTGGATCTGGCTTGATATCCCCTGGCTTTTAGTGACCTCGAGTAATCTCCTTCCATATTTTTCGTATAGCAAATAGCAACACCGTCGGCTTCCCAGACTGTGATCGGTCATTGCATGTGGTCGACCGAATCTGCTAGCAACCATCTCTTGACTTGATCCCCCTTGCCATTGTATAAATCACTGATGCACCATTGTCGAAGGCACGCAACAAAAGTTCGCGTGATCCATCCCTGCCGAGAGAAGTAAACTAATGTATGACCCCTTTCCTTTCCCTTTTCAATCGACGAAAAAAAACGGGTAGGGTAATGTCTACCCCTACTCCAACTCACACCGATTTTAAATACGCTTTGCTTACTGATGAATTCACCACGAAGCTACTTTTAGCCCAATGTCTTGATCAAATCTCGGCAGTCTTCCCCAACTTCCGGAATCGCATAGCAAATGAGGTTATATGCTCTGCTGCCCCATCCATCACAAC
>RYFJ01003140.1:0-140747 GCA_003991445.1 Oryza meyeriana var. granulata | reverse complement strand
AATTGCAGTGGCAATGATTCAACTAATACTAGCTTTTGTTGGTCAGTACACTTGCCACAGAAAGTAGCTTTTGGTACCTCTTCCTCGGCACATCATATATTCTCGATGCCAGTGAAATCCAAGATACAGTACGGTCCTAAACAAACCTAAAAATTGAATAAAACCAAACCTACATGTACAGCATAGCATGTAAAAAGTAGCAATGGACATTCATAAAGGTTCAGAAAAGTAATTCACTGCAGCAGAAAATTGTAGAACATATACAAGGAAATGTAATTTTATCATAGGTAGGAATGTAAAAAGGAGTAAATTATATATAGACGAACATATAAACAATTTGGTAAAATGTAACTTTCACACAAACAATGCCAAAAAGTAATATTTAGTGCAGAAAACTTTAGAACTTTACAATGATGTATAGAAAGCAGTATTTGCAGGATCAGTTTTAGAAACATTCAATTTCTGCTGGTTGGAAATTCACAAACTTGCCACCAATTGAGGCTTTGATCTTCAACACATGAACCACGATACAGATAGCAATCTAGGGCTAACTGTCCGTAGCCGGTAGCCGGTGCTAATAGAAGATATGGATATACATGATCCAAAGACGCATCAATACTTGTATAAAAAGATTCCATCTTCTGTAATATTTCTCAAGAGTAAGATAATAATAGGAGCTTCACCATCTTCAATCCATGTTATGCCAAAGACATGTCTTTGTGGAGTGTGAACCACTCCATAACGCGGTACACATCTTACCACTCCTCGAGGGATACCCCAAAACTCTAATCTCTTACTGGTGGAACCTTCAGTAATCTCTAAAATCCAGCTCTAGGGAAAATAAGTTGATTGGGGGATAGTGGGATTTCTCATGGTGGTCCACTACCCAAAGCATTCAAAGGATGGTGGCCAAGCCTTTTGAACACAACTCTACAAATGGGTGAAGACCAGCAGCGCATCTATTGCGGGTCCTTCGCTAATACTTGTACATCACTTGAGCTGCCTAACAATACTCTCTATATAATATACCTTCATGGAGATCAGCTCTGTACGCCATTTTGCAACGGTAAAATAAGTGTGGTGCAGCAGTGTAATGGTTCTAACAATCAGGATAGTAAGGAAAATCCATCAGAAGGTGTAAGATTAGTTACTACGACAGGTAGGTCATAGTAGGCATTGCTTATTAGCAGAGTGAATCAGATAATCTTATGACTATACGTGTTATGGTTGTAGGCACCCCTTGTGCAGAAGGTGCGTCTACCATCTACTGACTACGCACATGATATCTCCAAGTCCTTCTTGGTACGTGAAGGTTCGTAGCGCTTTGCTGTTGTCTTTACAGAATAGTAGATATATAACAGGTTGCATACTAGACACCTTCTCGTAATAGCCAGCAGTGAATTAATAAAAGAGTAAACTACGCGGGCCGGCTGGGGTTATTCTCTGAGGACATATCTTTCGCTTAGAGGCTGGTTGTCCTCTCTCTGCATGATCATGACTCGCTTCGTCATTTGGTACCGCTCTGGCCCACGTCGTGAGCTTGCTTGTCTTTACAGCGATGGAAACTTTCTTCCTATACGCTTTAACTGCTCTTTTGGACTTTCATCTCAAACTACCATCCTAGTTTGTGTCAACACCAAAGAATAGGGAAAAAAGGGAGAAAGAGAGTCAATAATTAAACAAAAAACATCCATGAACATGTCATTATAACATCCATCCATTCAAACTAGTAAAAAATGCAAAAGTCAGCATGCCATAATGTGCTCTGTGACCTTTTTACGCAACTTTATCAATCAAACCTAGTAAAATGATTTAGATGCTGAACACCATACTCCACGAGTCAAAGTTATAGGAACTGTACCTATGCTCGATAGTAGATTAGGATATTATATGGCTCCAAAAACGAGAAAGACTGACTTGTCTAAACCTGTAACAATTCCAGTCAGCTGACCACACAGCGCATCGGCCTCCCATGACAGGAGCGCACATTTCATCCTGCAACGAAATCCACACAAGAGCGGCCGTCAAACATCCGAGCAATGTTGCATCCTAAATCCAATGTGTGTTGACTCTAACCACTACCGTGTACCTCCAATAGCTCCTATTTTGGCCCGATAAACCCGCACAAATGTACATTCGTGTTCTCAACAAATCTACAAAGTGTTCCTACCTAATAGCTCCTCCTCCTCCCCAAACCAAATCCTACATCAGTATGGCTCATTACCAAGACGACCTTATCAAGAGAAAGTAACTTTGCTGCTAGCACCATTTGATGCCATGTAGGAATCAGACAAGTGGACCTGGCCCCCGGCTGACCACTACCTGGCCCGCCGTAGGTTTAAAGAAGCCTTACGTGGTCGCTGCCCGGCGTGCGTGCTCGGATATGCCCACAAACCCTCCCACATACCCTGACATCCCACAACGACAAAAACCAAGGTACGCGGGGTAACTCATCTTGTGACCGCCGGTGCCGTCGCAGCGACCTCTGGAGCACTCGGCATCCTTCAGCACACACCCGTGGCCGCCCGGCACAGCGCGCCTCCCACGCCACCGTGCAAGCTGAGGGGATAGGATGAATGGGGAGCGGCACGGAGAGCTCAAGTGGCGCCATAGCAATCACCAGCACCACCATGAAACAGCAATCGCCAACACGCGACCCACCGGGCGCCGTCGACCGTTTGGGATTTGAGGGAGAAAGTTGCCGGATTTGGGGGAAATTGCCGGCTCTCATCCTTGTCTGGCTCTCCGCTTTCTCTCTCTGGGGGCGTGGCTCTCGAATATTTTGAACAGGGGGTAATTGCAAAATAGCGTGGATGGGGGCGGTTTCGGACCGGATGAGGACGAGGTGGCGACGTGGAGAGTGCGGTTGTGCGAGCGCCCTGATGGACGACATGTGTTGATCTGGCGGTTGTCGTTGTGTGCATCGCGATAGGACCGATTGGAGCACGGCGCCCAGTTAGATTTCTTGTTAAGAAAAAGTGTGGCCAAGAACCGAACGCCATGTTTTTTCAATTCAGGTTTTGTGACAAGAACAAGTTTTACCCATAAATATGTTTTGTTGGCCAGTTTCATCGGACATAGATGCATGACTAAACATGGAGACCCTCCCACCGAAACAATAGTAGATGAATGCGGTGAATAAGTTTATGCACCATCAACCCAATTCACTAATACTCTCCTTCTTTTTAGAAACAACAACTAATACTCCTAAGTCTCCAAAATAAATTGATTTTTGGGCTAATTGAGATTGCAGATTACTAGGAGAGAAATAATATTGGTTGGTGGGTGGACAGGTAAAAGAATATTTTTTTGACGTTAATAAAACAGCGGGAGAGACTCCCAATGCACTATATATATATATATATATATATATTATAATACCCCAACTATATATAATATATATTATATATACGCCTATATATGTATATATGACTATATATATATACTATACATAGTATATATATTAAAAGAATGGGAGTATTTACAAGAGATACAAAAAGAAAAAATAATTTACAAAGGTGTTATCGTAAAGTTTGTATCCATGATTGCTAAAGTGGTTGATCGGTTTCCTTTACTCTGTGCATATGCAGAGCAAAATCCTTCTTGCAATTGACTTTCAATATCTGCTAGGATGGAATGGTATTGTTGAAGATGTAATCATTCCGGATAATCCAAATGTTCTAGCTAGCAATGGCAATAACTTCTGTAAAGAATGGCTTTGCAAATTGATTTGCTGCATGTACTATCATATTCATAAAATTCATATTGGGCTGCCAATCAATTCCAATGTAGAGCCAACATTGTTGGGCAAATTTACAAGTGAAGAACAGGTGCAAAACATCTTCAAGGATAGCATCATTACATAGCACTCACTCAGGACCATCTTGTATATTGTAGCATATCTCTAGTGTTTAATCTATCCATGAGAAGAAGCCAAAGAAAAAACCTTTAAGTTCATAGTGCACCTACTGTTCTATATCATATGCAAAGGTAAAGCTGGCCGTATATGTGCATAGAAAAGATCATACACTTTTGGTGTTGTATCTGTCATTTTTGCCCGATGTAATCCCATTTATCATTTATCCCTTGACAAAGATATGTCCTGAATAACATTCTCCATTATATGCAATTGTTGCAGGGCTTGAACAGATAGAGGTAGAAAAAACTTGTCTTCTAAGTTGGTGTTCTGTAGGTAGTCTGCAATAGATTGATCCATATTTCTGGCAAAAGTAAACAGAATTTGGAACTCTTCCTCCATATTATGATTATTCCAATTATGTTTCTAAAAAAGGGTTATATCTCATCTACCTATTGTTACCTTTGATATAGATATCTGCCAAAATGGTATTAATCTGAAAATTTCCTGTTTCACGTTATCAATGACTACCGTTATCTATTAATTTTCTTATCAATCTTATTTTGATTTCTATTCATAGATCATTTCTTGGTACTGTCTCTGCTTTTGCATATTTTCTCTCCCAATCACCGATGGATACCAAAAAAGAGGAGGCGCTATGTCATGCTGCTTTCATGATAGGAGTCTGACTCGCATGTGGAGACTGCACGATTCCACTTTTAGCCCACGGGGTGCCAAGGTACCACCGACGGCAATGCTTGCACAACAGCTTGGAGACACCAACAGTCGTGCACCACTATCAACATGGACCCTAAGGCCGATGGTCTCATCAACTGCACCGATGGTCTTCACTAACTTTGCCGCCGCTGTTTCATCCACAAGATAGACATCTCATGTCCTTTTACAGATGCATCTACAAGACGCTTCTTTGATGACAACATCGACCGCTACGGTATCGACCGCTTCATCAACAACAGCATTGAATGCATCATCTACGACGGCAACGACTGCATCAACTTAGCATCACTTATTGGATGGATCCTTTCTACACAGCGCCCAAGGTTCTAACCAAATTGGTGGGCTCACTATCAACGATGTCTTCTGACATCTAAAGACCCAAATGGCATTCCTCTGTCATTACAAGGTGCAAGCCACCCACTCAGGCATGATGATTATAAGATGACGAACACTCCCTGTTCTTCGACCCGGCCATGCAGTCGTCGAGAAACAACTTCAGAAGTTGTTCCCCCTAGCCAAGTAGCAGGAAGAATCAATTTCGGCGGCAAAAGGACAAGTCACATGCCCGAGGGCTCATAAGCTCAAATGCGAGGATGGCACCCCTCATTCCCAACTCATGGAATACCGAACAGCTAAGTCATTTTCTAATAAATATTTTTCTTTATATGATTGTTCTCATCCAAGTAGTTTTTTTTCGTTCCCAACTTTACTATTTAGTTAGTAATCCAACTTAACAGTAAGTCTGGAGCTACACCTAATAGGTGCACATGCTGCACAATCTGTTTTTTGCTCTTAACAATTGGGAAAGTACCTGAGCAGTACGAATTCTGATCCGTGAAACTTGCTCATGAAAGACGAACTTAAGTCACCCGAAACGCGTTCCTGGGAAAGAGACATGAGCCAACTCCTGATGCTCTAGGCTATAACTAGTTGGGCAGAGTGTTTAAACGTAAGAAATCAACTACTTGGGGAAATTAAAATCAATAAGAGGAGGAACACATATTTACATACATTGCAAAATATTTAGATTTTCCTCGGGTGATTGTGTTTTACATCAGTAGCTACTCGTCCGACATGTTTATAATATAGGGCCCAGGTCCGGATACACGTAACAGAAACTTAGGGCCATGAGACTATCTCTTACGGTTGGGGACTGGACCAGTCGGCTAGGATACTCAACGAAAGGACCTTAACCATTCAAATTGACACCGATCAAAGATAATGAAAACCACTTAGTATGCCCCATGGTGACCGCCAGCTGAGTATTCGCACTAGTCGGGACTCAGATGCCTACCATGTCTACTTCAGTATGCCTGATGAGGGCCGACAATAGACCACCGGCACCAGTCGGGGTTCAAGTATCACTCTGCTGGGTAGGGTATGCCCCATGAGGGTTACCAACTGAATCTTATGCTAAAGCGAGGTTCGGGTATCTTATTTGGCCCAACTCTGCTAGGCTGGGTACGCCGCATGAAGGTCGTCAGTCGAATCCTATGCTAGCGCAACGTTCGGGTATCTATTTGGCCAAAACACGGTGCGCCCCAAGATGGGCCAAAAGTCCGCCACTGCGTTAGTTGGGTTGAGCACTGTACAATACAATTTCGAACTGAGCTTGCGAGGGTATGCTCTATGTGAGTTGACAACTGATCACTGCAAGACGGGATGTAGATACCACTCGACCAAACCGAGTTTGATACATGGTATGCTCCATGATGGGTCCATAGCTAGATACCGCGATAGATAGGATTTGGGTACCATAACCACTGGGTATATATGCTTTTGACTCTTACATTAATTGGTATTCAATTTAATCTGACAGTTGGGGGCTGCCATGAGCAAATTTTCAGTCATAATTGATTGAGGAATAAATTTTTCGGGTTGTTATCACCCGGAAAAGATTTGAAGGTTAAAGTTACAAAGTCAGGAATTACACCTAATAGGTGTACCTATTCAGTGCACACTATTCATTATTTGAAGATTATAATCTTTAACTCTACGTTTAGTTGTTACACAATTAAGCATAGAGTCGGGGGCTACATCTAATAGGTGCACCTACTCAGTGAACGCTATTCATTATTTTAATGAAGCCCTCATACCTCCTTGCCAACACCATAGGACACGGGGAGAAAGCACTCGGGAGGCGAATACTCGGGAAGAGAGCACTCAGGAAGGCTTCACCATGGAGGAGGAGCACTCGGCGGAAAGCTGTGACTCGACTATAAAGGCCTTAGGGGCTACTGTGGAGGATATGGGTCCCGGGTACACTTATAGGAGGCAAATACAAACACAGATTGGAGGTATGTTGGCCCATATAATTAGAGATAGAATAGAACTTGGAATTATGTTACCTTTGTATCACATGGAAAGGGATAGAATCCTAACCGAATACTTCTTGTAAAGATATGGAAACCCTAGGCCGTATCTGGCTGGATTTTCTACCTTGTAACCCACGCCCTTTGTCCTATATAAGATGGGCAGGGTGCCCTCTCAGGGGACAACTCATACACAAGCGCAAAGCAATCCACCATAACAGGATTAGGGTATTACCTTACGCTGAGAATCTGAACCAATCTAAATCTTCTTGCCTTTCGCAACCATCGAGCTTTAGGTCCAACGTATAGCCCCTATATCTTTATTGCCGATATAAAACATCAACATTCAACTGCGTCAAATGCTTTTGCAAAGTCAATTTTCAGAATCACAATTTCCTTTTTGCCATGATGACAGTGGTGCAAGTATTCAAAAGTCCAAGCCAGACAATCCTGGATTGTCCTATTTCTGATAAAGCCATACTAGTTTTCATGGACTACTTTCAGGATTATAGATTGCAACCTATCTGCCATAATTTTTGTAATGAATTTTAGAGAGCTGCTCATAAGGGAAATAGGTTTGTAATCATTGGGTGTCTCAGAACTTTGTTTCTTTGGGACCAATGTTATAGAAGATTGATTCAGGTTTGCAATTGAGGCTCTTGAACTGAAAAACTCATTAGCTAAATCATAATAGTCTTGTGCAATGATATTCCAGCACCTCTTGAGAAACAAACCATTATATCCATCAGGACCAGGAGCCTTATCGATGGGCATTATTTTAATAACTTTGTCCATTTCTTCTTTGGTTGGCATCATAGCTAAAAACTCCAGACCGTCCACAATACTAATATGATCCTAAAGATGGAAAGCCATGACTGGGTCCAAGGAGATTCCCATTCTATTTTTATAAGTGAGGAAAAAAGCTTGTGCTTTTTCTTCATGAGAGGTTACCACTCTCCCTTCCTCTAGATGGAATTGAGCTATCGTATTTTTCCTCATTCTATCAGTTGCTATGGCATGGAAAAAGGAGAAATTTTCATCACCAAATTTCACCCACCTGATTGTACATCTTTTCTTCTAGAGTATATTTTTATAATGCAATAACTTGAGAATATGATCCTTTAGAATTTTCCTAAACCTCCATTCTTGTAAAAAAGAGGCCTGCTTTCCTCAATACTATCCAGCCCAGTAATGGTTGCATTACTATTAGCAATCAAGGTATTTAGGTTTGACAGACGTTTACTCCAGCTTTGAGACATCTTCTGAGATTTTTCAACTTGCATTTAAATATGTAGCTCTATTGCTAGCATTGACTGGCAAGTTCCAAAAAATGAGTGACAACATCAAAGAAGTTTGGTACATCAACCCAGTAATTTTCAAACCTGAAAATATTTGATTTTGGGACTGAGGTTTCAATACTAATCTGAGGTGTATTTGCTCAAAGTTGTTACAGAAGTGTGTGAAAAGTTTGCTGTCCAATTCGGTGAGGTAAAGAACCAGTCTAGCTTTTGTAGAAGTGGATTTTCTTGCATATTGCTCCAAGTATAAGATCTTCCTGACAAAGGCAACTCCACTAACCCAATATTACTAATTATTTCATTGAAAATCATGACGTCATTCAAGTCACCTCCTGGCATATTTCTGTCTTCCAAAGATCTCATGAAATTAAAATTACCCATCAAAATCCAATTACAATCTGTGTCTATAACAATAGCATTCATCCAGTTGACAAACTCATCTCTAAGTTCTCTAGAACAAGGCCCATAAATATTAGTGAGGAACCAGAAATCAGCAGTGGAAGAAGTTGAAACAAATTTAACCGTGATAGCATAGGGGAGACAAGTGATTACATCCCCAGAAAAAAACATTATTGTTCCAGATAACTATTAAACCACCAGATGCACCCACAGAAGGCTGGTAGACAAATTTAATAAAACCTTTTTGGACAAAATTTTCTGAGATACTTGTGATCAAAATGGTCTCTCTTGGTCTCTTGCAAACAAATAATGCTACAGGTGCTTTAATCAATTTTCTCCCTCAAGGCATTCTATTTGTTCTCAGAATTTTTGCCTCTAATGTTCCGGCAAAGAATGTTACAAGATCTATTTCCAGCTGTATTATTCATTAATGACCACTTATAGAGTAGCAAAATATAGCACAACACAACTTCGCTAAAGACAATCCAGCTATTTCATAATTCCACCATACCCAAGTAAAACAACAACCAAGGTGCCAGAATAAAGTATAGTAGCACACAAGCACCGGTAAGATGCACTTCAAGTAATAAATATGAGAGTACTGATTTAAGGTAAATAACTGATGTCTGATGACACAAGAGCATAGGACATAATTGTTCCAGCAAAGAGCAAGACATAACAAAATAATTATTTTAGCCCTAGAACAGGACAGGGCATAATGGCGCAACATAGCCATATAGAAGAGCAGTAACATTTTAAGCATCCTTGAATGTTGTCATCGGCTTCTCCTTGCTCACCTCCTCAGAAAGTAAGCCACATTTTTCAGTGCCAATCTTCTGAAGCTCTTCAATGGCTGCTTGGTGGTGGCATAGGCTCGTGATTCTCTTCTTCCAGTTTGTGACCAGGACCAGAGCCATGGAGATTAGTGCCACCTTAGAGCATCTTCAAGAGAGACCCAAAAAGGTTTTTAAAAGTTAAATTTTAGAATTTAAGTTAAAAACAGGCCTCTAACATATACCCAAACATATTCCCAAAAATTCACCATGTCAATCCTAACCCAAAAGTATGCCAGATTTAAAAAACCTATTGGCGTCCCCGATCATTACTCCCGCGGAAAAATTTTATTGCTCACGCGCCAGAAATTCTCCGCCCGTGCCTTTTTTTTCCTCCCGACGCCTTCCCCCATGCTGATTTTTTTACACCATCTACCGCAGCCACTTGATCCACATACCGCTGCAACCTGTCGTCGGTCTATCTCCTCACCGGCAGCGATTGATGACACGTTCGGCTAGGAGATCGACAAAGCCTTCCGTTTCTCCACAGGCTGGCGGCAAAGTCATTTGCCAAGGGCACTATGGCCAGAGACGTGTTCTTTGGCGCTAAGGAGCGGCAGCGTCAACAAAAATCCCCTCGATCGATGTTCACACAAGAGTACGGTATCATCAAAAGAAAACGATTGCAAGTAAACACTGACCTATGTATCCTACGTAGCCAGCAAACTAATTTTTAAATCTAACTTTTGGGCCTCTCTTGGAGATGGTAAAGTTTCTTGAATCTAAAATTTTTTTAGAATGGTCCCAATATAAGATTTTTATATATTAATTTTTAGGCTTCTCTTATAGATGCTCTTATATCTTTTCTTCAGATATCACACCGCCAGACCATTCTTTTTGCCATCCTTGCTGGATCTGGGGCTGCTTCTCAGGTTCTGCACAGAAATTTGAACTTGCTTTGCTTGTTTAGGCATCTTCTTTTTTGGCCCTTTAATGTCAGAGCCTGTGCCGTCTATAGGCTAGGTTTCTGGGAAAGACAAACTAAAGGTGTACTGCTCCGGCCCAGGTGGAGAAAAAACCTCCCCACTGTCCTGAGAATCATCAAAGAAAAGAGCTCTGGCCACCTGCTTACCCTTGTTGTCACTAGGCAAAGCTGGAACATCCAGAATGACAGGAGCTGGAGCAATAGCAAATCTAGGTTTCTTGAGAGAAGCAACAGATACTTCAGTGTCAAGAACATTTACCTCTAGAGGCGGATCCCTTACTCTCTTTCCTCCAAAGTTATGCAGAGTGGTCTTGCATACTGTCCAAACTAGCATCAAAGCAGGATTAGCATGAATTGGGAAGGTTGACATAATCTGAGGGCCATGCTGCAAAAAGAGATGCTGAGTGTAAAAAAGTCTGCTTATCAGTCCTGCCAACATTCTTCTGGTGCTTATAGGGAACTAGGGTGTAAACTAGGGTGTAAGTAACATCATCCGAGACAATATTAATAGAAGCAGAGCCAGAGGTAACATCAGAAGCAGTGAAATCTTTAACAGAATAAGGGATAGTTTGAAAGTGAGGGAAGAGGGTTGAGGAAAAAGATCATGTAAAATAACATGAGCTATTAGCGTATGATTAATTGAGTATTAATTATTTTAAACTTAAAAAATGGATTAATATAATTTTTTAAAGTAACTTTTATATAGAAAATTTTTAAAAAAAACATACCGTTTAGCAGTTCAGAAAATATGCTCACGAAAAACAAGCTATTTTTTTTCTCAACCCCTTGATTCGAACTCACTCTAAGAAACCTGCTGCTGGACAACATGCTGAGGGTTTTGCTGCATGTTATCCCCTCCCCTTTCATGCGGCTGATCATCAGATTGATCATCACCCAAGTGTTGATGACTCATAAAACCATGCTCCATGTTTGCAAAGTGCTGCCCCTGCAACATCTCCCATATGGTAGGTAAGGGTAAGGGTGCGTCCCAGGTGTGGGTTTGGGTGAAATTTTCAGCGCACGCAAAACGAGACAAACTATTAGCGCATGATTAATTAAGTTTTAATTATTTTAAACTTGAAAAATAAATTTATTTGATTTTTAAAGCAACTTTTAGATAAAAAAAATTTTATAAAAAAACATACCGTTTAGCAGTTCGAGAAATATGCTCACAGAAAATGATGGGATTTTTACCTCCTCCCTGTACCTTCGAACGGTGCTTAAGTCTTCATCTCCTGGTAAAGGTCTGCATTTTCACCTTGCAGAGGGTAGACAGAGATAATTCAAGTTTGTCCTCCTCCCCCCTAAAGTTGTACCTTTGCCCATAACAGTCTTATAGGCACATTATTGACAGACTTGTATAGCACTCTTACAAGAACTCGGCCCAAAACTCTCTCTATCGTACCAATGAAGAAGCTCACCAAAAAGTAAAACCGCCTTATGGATGTAATGGTAATTCTTATAGTCCAAATGAAAGCCTAGCATCATAACCCAACCTTCTCTATTGTAGGGGCAGTTCCTCCAGTTGGACAGTCTATCATGTCTAACAAAGTGAGCCTGATAAATCCCTAAAGGAGCCATATCACCAGCTACTAAGGTATCTCTATCCCCTAGGGAGGTTAACTGAATGACAAAAAGAGCAAAGGGGAATCGCTGGGCTCTAATGACAGGAATGTGAACCTGAACAGCCACCATCTGAAGAACCTGATCGATTAAAGCACCAACCTATTCTTGGGGAGGCTCAGGTTCTAGCACCACTGCAACGTAGTCCTCATGCTTCGGTGTGACATGCTGCACCGTCAAATCTGCCCGGGGTAGTCGAGCATTCCAATGCTGCTCCACCAACAGACCAGGGGGCAGGAACCACTTAGGATTTTTTTTTTTTTAACAGAACACAGCAGGGGAGGCGCCTGCTGTTAGAACACAAGAGTTAAATTGCAACAAAAGGATCCAGTCTTTCACTAAATCTTTATCTCTCTCATTTAATCTAAACAAAAGTAAAAGGAGATCCCCTTTGAAAAAGCGCCCCCAAGAAGAGAAGGATGGGACTTTCTGTTCAAAAACCAGTCCATTTCGTTGCTTCCAAATATTCCATGCAACCAGCAAGAATTTTTTCATAAAACACCCACCTTGGTACTGTTGTCTAGCAGTAGCCATCATCATATCCAGGCCTAATAACGAATCCCAGACAATTCCAACTGCTGACCAGCACATTGTTGCAAAAGGACAGCCAAAGAACAAGTGCTTCATAGTTTCCAAAGGGCATTGGCTGCATAAAACACATGATAATTGGCAATCTGGAGGGGCACAATGCTTATGGTCCAACATATATCGTGTGTTTAGCCTATCCATTAACAGTAGCCATCCAAAAACCTTAACTTTAGAGATACATTTAGACTTCCACAACCACACAAAGTGTCTTGGAGGCTGCATTGCCCTAAAATGGAAGGCATAATATTTCCGCGATGCATACCTCATAGTGCCCCAAATATAATTCCACTGATCATGGTCTAAGTCCAAACCCACTTCATTAATAATATCTCTGAGTTCCAAAAATTCAGCATATGCCTGTTGTGAGAGTGGCAAATGAAAATTACCTTCCAATTCCCCTTAAAGAAAAGCATTAACTGATATAGATTTCTGCACAGCAAAAGAATATAATCTTGGAAATTGATGGCAGAGAATCTTGGAAATTGATGGCAGAGAGGAGGTAAATCAGACCAGATATCCTCCCACATAGAACATGGGGCACCATCTCCCAAATAACATTTAGCAATTCCTCTGAAGAAGTTCATCAGATTACAAACATCTCTCCACCAGAAGGAACCCTTTGGCTTGCATAGATGGGGTACTACATTACTGTAATAAGAAGCTCACATCAGATTAACCCATGGAATATCTCTTCTATTATAGAATTTTTCCAAATGCTTAATCAGTAAAGCCTGATTCTGAGTTCTCGTGTTTATTATCCCCATTCCTCCCTTACTTTTTGGCCTGCAAACCTTGTCCCATACAGCCAACTGTAGCATCGAACACAACAACCAAGCCTATCAGAGAAGGGTGAATGATAGAAACACCAAAAACCAAAATTTTTTGCAGAATAAAAGAAACCCTTAAATCTAGACGGAGTGCACCTGTCAGACCGTCTCTATTGCGCTGGTCTGACCGCCGTATATCCGTCAGTAGAACCGCCGCCCCGTTGCCGTGCTCTTGTCGAATGAACCATCGGAATTCAGAAGGATACACACCAAAGATGCTATTCAAAGTAGATTAACTTTATTGTATCAAAATATGTTTACAAAGCGCATACAAAGCACTCCTTTCTCTCAAAACTAAACTCTAGCTTTTCTCTCTTCCAAAAGTTACATCTCTATGGTTTCAATCCCTCATCTATTTATAGCTGAAACCTCCTACACAAAGTAGAAGTAGAACTCCTATTCCCACTAGGACTCAATCCCTCGTATCCCAAATCAATTACAATTTTCTAAATTCAAAATTACAGCCACAAAATAAAACCATAGACAATTCGGACTCACTCCACGTGCGTAGGGGTGAAAACGGTTCGGATATTATCCGCTAACCGTCCGAAATTTCGGATACGGATAGGATCGGTCGGATAATTCTCGGATAATTTCGGATTCGGAAACGGAAACGGATAATTTTTCTCGGGTACGAATACAAATACGGTAAAGACATTATCCGGCGGATTTCGGAATCGGTCGGAAACTATCCGGATAAATTTTCGGATATCCGGATAAACTTAACCCTTTGTATCTCTATTTTCTTTTCTGTCTCCAGTCCACACACAGGACACAGCGATGACGCCATCCCCAGCGCCGGCCCTGCTCCCCCGCGCCCGCCGCCACCAGATCCCGCGCCCCCGTCGGCCTCCGTCGCCGGCCCTGCTCCCTCACGTCCGCGGCCGCCTCCCCTGTCGGCCTCCGCCGCCGCCCGGCCTCGCGCCTCCCGCGGCCACCGCCGGACCAGCTCCCTCGCGCCTCGGCCGCCTCCCCGTCGGCCTCTGCCGCCGCCCGGCCTCGCGCCCCCCGCGGCCACCGGCGTCGGACCAGCTCCCTCGTGCCTCGGCCGCCTCCCCCATCGGCCTCCGCCGCAGCCCGGCCTCGCACCCCCCGCGGCCACCGGCGCCGGACCTACTTCCTCCGCGCCCGTGCCGCCTCCCCGTCGGCCTCCGCCGCCGCCCGGCCTCGCCCCCCGTCGGCCTCCGCCGCCGGCCCTGCTCCCTCGCGCCCACGGCCGCCTCCCCCGTCGGCCTCCGCCGCCGCCCGGCCTCGCGCCTCCCGCGGCCACCGGCGTCGGACCAGCTCCCTCGCGCCTCGGCCGCCTCCCCCGTCGGCCTTCGCCGCCGCCCGGCCTCGCGCCCCCCGCGGCCACCAGCGCCGGACATGCTCCCTCGCGTCCGCGGCCGCCTCCCTCGTCGGCCTCCGCCGCCGCCCGGCCTCGCGCGGTCGCGCCCCCCGCGGCCACGGCGCCGGCCCTGCTCGCTCGCTCTTCGTTGGTTATTCAAATATTGATATATTGTTTAGATAAAAATTTAGAAATATTGATATATTGTTTTACAAAAAATAATAGGTTGTCTCTCTTAGTTGATTTCTAAATTTCAGTTTGAGGGGTTTTTATATTCGAATAAATATTCGTTACCGTATTCGTTTCGATTCGTATTCGCTCCGTATCTGTATCCGGTAATATTCGATTCCGTTTTCGTATCCGAGGTTTCCGATTCCGAATCCGATTTCGAAAAAAATATAAAAACGAATATGATATAGCTAGTTTCCAACCGTTTTCGATCCGTTTTCACCCATACACGTGCGCTTCAATCCAAAACCGATACAGTGCCAGCCTCCATGCCTTGCCCGCTTGCTGCACGGGCCAACACACTGCTGGTGCTGCTCCCTACTGTATCACTGGGCTGCTCGCATCATGTAAGCCGCCTAAAGCCCAACCACCGATCTCCTGCAAGTGCTGCAACCCTATAGTAGCTCGAGCACTGTAGCGACAGCTACGCTATATTACCTTGAGTACTGTAGCTGACAGCCACCCTTATTTTCTTTTTCAGTTTTACTCCGAATTTCTCCGTGATTTTTTCGGCGCTTGCACACACGACTTATGAAGCCCGTTGCGAAGACCTCCCACACAGTGTCTATCCACTGTGTGCCACCTTATATCCAACTTCGTCACCCGGCATCTTTGACCGTTCTGGATCTCGACTCCTCCCTGAGTTTTATCCCGATCCCGCTGTTGACTGATGTTGACCACAAGTCACCTGCACACCCATAAATAAAACAAACCATTTCTAGGCACAGATATTACAACCTGACCCATATTAGTTACACGCACTCACACCAATATTTACAGTTATTTTCAAACTAATTTCGATTTAATAAATCATTTGTAAAGCCAATTGTTCATCACAAAAAATAAAATAAATCAAGACAATGATTTTACAATCTCCCCCTTAATGAACACATTGGCAAACCTTTCAAAATGTGATTTAGTGTTTGAAAATAAAAACCAAACGAATTGGTAAAAATGATAAAAAGCACTCAAGGCTCAAAATATTTGCTCAAAAGATTTGAAAAAGAAGCAAATTAGAAGCAAACTTCTCCCCCCTTTTTAAAAAAAAGAAATTCTCTTTTCATAAAAAAATTTGCATCATTTTGTATTGTTCTCCCCTTTTGACAATGATTTCATCGAGATGTTCTTTTTTTAAAGCTTTGAAGTATACCTAGAACAATTCAAGGACATGTATTGCAAAACAATAAAGATAAAGTGATCAATTAGCTAACAAGTATAAATTAGAATATAAACATGAACCAAGAACATTACAAATAAATTCGAATTAGCACTAAAGATTCATGCATTCGAACAATTTATAATGCAACATAATCACTAGAACATAAATTGAAAGAAAAACTCTCACACAAAAATAAGTTGAACTAAACACTTTTTCTCAAATTTACTTGCCCTTTATAAGAGAATTTTCATCAAGTTTAATTTCTGATTTTGCTCACAATAACTTTTTAATAGCACAAATAGAATTCTCTCAAATATGTCTGGGTACGTCCTTGTCGTGAATATTGTTTTCAAGGATTCGGCACCCATTATTTTCCTCACTTCGGATATGTCCTTGTCGTGAATACTGTTTTCAAGGATTCAGTATCCATTTTTTTCTCTCATATAAGCATATATTTTTTACTTGCGGAATCTCTAGAGCATTTGAAAAGTGAAAATTTCAGCAAGCATACATATAAGCATAATTTCTCCAAATCAGCACTAGTGATAATATTGCATATTTACTTAATTCAAGTAAAAGAATTTAAGTGTCATGCATCATCTCCCTTAAAAGCAACATCAAAAGCTCACATAAAGATTAAAATGCACACAAGCTAAACTAGCGACCAAAAGACCTCACTCATATTGCTAGCAAGTACAAGAATATACTAGAGGTAAAGTCAAAGCTCTTCTTTTCTCATCTTTTTAACTTTCTTTGTTTTCTTGTATTTTATGAAAATTTAAAGCAATAAAAAGCATAAAAACTCCCCCTTAAAACATGCCAAAAGGATGAATAATACCCAATTCTCTCTGAAGAAACACAAAACGAGAAGAATCCAAAGGCTTAGTGAAAATGTCTGCCAATTGCAATTTAGTATCAAGAAATTTCAATTCATCATCTCCTTTCTCAACATGATCCCTCAAAAAGTGAAACGAATATTAATGTGCTTAGTGCGTGAATGTTGTACCGGATTCTTAGCAATATTAATAGCACTTGTATTATCACAAAAGAGAGGAACTTTCTCAAAAGTAAGACCATAATCTTTCAAAGTTGAAATAAGCCAAAGAATCTGAGAATAACAACTAGCAGCAGCAATATATTTAGATTCAACAGTTGATTGAGCAACATTTGATTGTTTCCTAGAAGACCATGCAATCAAAGAAGTTCTCAGAAAATCACATGTTCCACTAATACCTTTTCTATCAATTCTACAACCACCAAAATCCGCATCCAAATAACCACTCAAGCATATAGATGATGATGTCAAATATCAAATGCCAAATTTAAGAGTGTGTTGTAAATACCTCAAAATCTGCTTGACGGCTTGACAATGCGAAATACCTCAAGCTTGAAATCGAGCGCACAAACACACAGCAAACTGTATGTCCAACCTTGAAGCAATAAGATAAAGTAAAGAACCAATCATACTTTGGTATTCTTTTTGATTAACAGTTTCACCATCTTCATCCAGATCCAAAACAGCAGTAGATCCCATAGGTATAGAGATAGGCTTGTAATTCTCTATTTCAAATCATCGTAAAAGATCTTTGGTGTACTTTGTTTGATGTATAAACGTACCTTGTGGTGTCTGTTTAATTTGTAGCCCCAAAAAGTACGTCAACTCACCCATCATACTCATCTCAAATTCCTTGCGCGTTGTCTCAAAAACCCACAACCAAAGCATGAGAATGAACAACCAAAGATAATATCATCCACATAGATTTAAACAAAAAGTTGATTTATCACCATGCTTAAGAACAAAGAGAGTTTTATCCACTTTCCCATTTGAAAATCTTTCACAAGCAAAAAGTTTTTAAGTCTGTCATACCATGCTCTAGGAGCTTGTTTCAAACCATACAAAGCTTTTGACAATCTAAAAACATGGTGGAAATTTAGGATTTTCAAAACCCTATGGTTGTTTTACATAAACTTCCTCCTGTACAAAACCATTAAGAAAAGCACTTTTAACATCCATTTGATATAATTTAAAACCTTTTGAGACAGCAAAAGCCAACAAAAGTCTAATTGCTTCAATTCCAGCAGAAGGAGCAAAAGTTTCATCAAAATCCAACCCTTCCACTTGAGAAAAACCTTGAGCAACAAGCCTAGCTTTGTTCCTCACAATTAAACTATCCTCATTTTGTTTATTTTTGAAAACTCATTTAGTTCCGATAATATTATGACCAAGAGGAGTCCTCAACTAAAGTCCAAACTTGTTTCTTTCAAAATTCTCAAGTTCTTCATGCATGCCATTAATCCACGATTCATCAGTTAATGCATGAGTAACATCTTTCGGTTCAAAAGAAGCAACAAAAGCAGAATTCACATAATCATAAGTTACCTTAGACCTTGTAGTACGCTCACCAATGTTACCTATTATTTGTTCCGGTGGATATCGTTGTTGAATGTGCAAAGGAGCAGAGACTTCAGAAGTTGTTTCACATTCTGAACCTTGAACAGTAGAAGTTGTAGGTTCTAGGGGACCACTAGAATTAGCACGTGCCGAACCAGAGCTGCCAGAACTGTTGCTTGCCTTCAGGGCCCCCCGTGGGGTCCGACAGTCCTGTGAAGCATCTGACTGTGGCTATTCCTTAGGCGGTCGCACAGAAACACCTGACCGGCGTTCGGCCCCGGCGGCACACCACCATCACGCTCACACAGGGTCCGACAGTACTGACCGGCCACTTCAGCTTCATCCTCATCGTCGCTTTCCTCCACAAAAATGCTAATCTCCCCCTGAATCTGCGATAATGTACCTAAAATTTCTGATCTAGTACCTGGACTAGCCTCATCCAAAGTGACTTCGCAAGTCTCAACAATTTTGTTAATTTCTAAAACAAATACACGATATCCTCGAGAATGAGCAGGGTAACTAAGAAACAATCCATCTGTAGAACGTCCTTCAAATTTATCCAAATTTCCAGATTTAAGAATAAAACACTTGCATCCAAAAATACGCAAATGAGAAACTTTGGGCTGATGTCTAAACCGAAGCTCATAAGAAGTTTTTCCAAGTTTAGATCTAAAAAAACACGATTAGAAATATAACAAGCAGTGTTAATAGCTTCCACCCAAAATTTTCTAGGTGTATTATACTCATCAAGCATAGTCCTAGCCATCTCAACCAAAGAACGGTTATTTCTTTCAACAACACCATTTTGTTGAGGAACCCGAGAAGACGAAAACTGATGTTCAAGACCTTTTTCATTGTAAAATTGTTCAAAAGACGCATTTTTAAATTCACCACCATTATCACTTCGAATAGTTTTCAAAGATCCAAGAAGTTCAATAGCCAAACGAAGATACAAACTGCGAAAGTGTTCAAAAGCCTCATCTTTAGTTGCCATAAAGAAAACCCAAGAATATCTTGAAAAATCATCCACAATAACCAACACATACCACTTTCCTCCAACGGATTGCACTCTAGCTGGACCAACAGTGTCCATATGTAAAAGCTGTCCCGGTGTATCCGTCATCACAGAAAACAATTGGATTATGTGAGAAGCAACCATCTTAGTATGACGACATGACGAACAAACCAAATCAAGATCCTTTTCAAGTTTAGGCAAACCACGAACAAGATCCGAACCACTAATTCTAGTAAGATGATCAAAACCAACATGCCCAAGTCTACGATGCCAAAACATTAAGTCCTTTGAAAATTTAGCAACTAGACATGTGATTTCAGATGAAACACCACTTTCAAAATCAACTTTAAAAACTCTTCCATAATGAGAAATTCCCAAAACAAAATCTCTAAAAGAATCAAGAATTTTACTTCCATTTTTCTTAAATCTAACCTCAAAATTTTCATCAATAATTTGAGAAACTAAAAGCAAATTGTACTTCAAATTTTCTACCAAAGCCACCTTATTTAAAACAAATTTGTCACTTACCTTGATAGATCCAGTGGCAAGAACGGCACTAGTAGAAGCATCTCCAAAGATAATTGATTTAGTCTTATATACCGATTGAAGTGAGGAGAACCAACTTTTATCACCGATCATGTGCCACGAACAACCGGAGTCCATTATCCACATGTTCTCCTTCCTTGCCACCAAAGCCTACACACAAGCATATGTCGATGTCTCAGTACTGGGGTTAGATAACAAAAATTTAGAAATCCAGTACTGAGATACACAACCAAAGGTACCAACAGGCATATAACCATAAGCAAAACCAGCTTTATCCTGTTTAGAAAAATTTACTCAAGGTCGGTTTGACCATTGGATGTACTGCAGTCTGACCACCAGCCTCGGCCCAAAACCTGATTTTTGCCATTTAGATTTTGCAAAAGCAATTTCCCTTTCCTTTTTCTGTTTTCGACCAAGTCTAAAACAAAAACCAACTAGATGTCCATCTTTTCCACAAAAAGAACAAGTATACTTTTCACGAGAAGATGAGTTTGCAACCAAAGATTTTGAATTCAAAGACTCGGTTTCTTTACATGTTGTCGAAAGAGAAGACAAAATCCCAACTGATTTAAAAATGGTTTGTTTAGGTTTGGGTTTTGTCAAAATCTCATCCTTTTTAGTGATACCCAAAACAGCAGGTTAGTGAGAAGTAAAATATGCATGTGCATCAAAATCTATACCTCTGTTGTGTATGCTCACTTTTGATTGATCCAAAATCATATTTAGTTTTTTATTTCCATCGAAAAATCTTTGCAAGGAACTTTTTAAATAAGAAACCTCTTTTGTCAAATTAGCACAATTTTTGCAATCAACCAAAACACATTTTTGTTTGTGACACTTTGAGCAAGAAAGCACCTCATGATTTTTCACAATATCCTCCATATACTCAACATGACCTAAAATACTTTTTACTTTCATCTCATTTAAAAAACATGTTGAGCAAGTTTTAAATACAGAAACATCTTTTTGTTGATTTAGTTTTCTAGCACTTAAAATATTAAACATGGAACTTGCACCAAAAGCAACTTTATATTTACTCAATAGCTTTTTAGTCAAAAGTAATTCATTCAAGATTCTAGTATGCAGCATAGTTCCAAGAGCAAAACAAGATTCTAATTTTTTATTTTTAATGAGAGCATTTTTATGTCTTAAGCATGTAGTAGTATTTACATCTCTTAAAACAGAAATTTCAGAGAATAAAACTTCACAAGACTTACAATCATCATCATCATGAATCAAAGATCTTAATCTAGAAATTTCAGACTTTAGAGATTCAACAATAAAATCATTTTTATTAATTTTTTTCTCGTAACTCTGAATTTTAAGACTAAGAGCAACTACCATCTCTTAACAAGTTTCAATGGAACAAGTAAAGGTAGATACCTCATCATTGTCGCACTCAGAATTACAGTCGTCTGAACTTGATTCTTCACGAGCCATGAGGCAAACCTTTGAGATGTTCTTGCCTTTATGATCGCCTCCATCTTCACTCTCGTAATCAACATCGCTTGCCCCAGCTTGTTCAAAAACAGCATAGACTTGATTAAAGAACTTCTTAAAATCTTTCTTGATTTGCTTTCCTTTGAATGGTTGCTTCTTCTTTACGTCTTTGGACTTCTCCCCTTCATCTTCCATTGTAGATCTCCTAAGCTTCGGACATTTAGATCGAATGTGGTTCAACTCGCCACACCAGAAACACTAAATTGGTCCACCTCTTTTCCTGGTTTTGACATTATTCAAAGCTCGAGAAAACCTATTAGTTAATAGTGCCAAAAAACCTATTAGTTAATAGTGCCAAGTCATCCTCGGAGAATTGCTCGAGTTGATCATCGAAAATAGCATTTAAAGCATTAAAAGAATTCGATGAAGAGCCATCAAAAAAAGAATCAGATGAAGAAATTAGGCAGTAGTTTTTTAATATGATTTGTGAGAAAGAACATTCAGCTCATGCGTTTTTAGCTTTGTATAAAGAGATTACAAAGTTAGAGTTGTCATATTAACAGATTCTTAAATCGATATAACTTTTATCAGCTTTGTATAAAGAGATTACAAAGTTAGAGTTGTCATATTAACAGATTCTTAAATCGATATAACTTTTATCTCCCAAACTTTCATATTTAATCCAATCAAAAGATGTCTTACAATTTCAGATTGAGGATAGTTAACATCAAAAGAATCATCAACAGATCTAAGATGGCTTCAAACTTTGTTAAAGCGACCAAAATAATCATCAAGAGCTTCTCCAGATTTTATCTCAAATTTCATATAGTCCTTTTTGAAAACATCCCTGCGAATTTTCTTGATGTTAGAAGATCCTTCGTGAAAATCACGTAGAGCTTTCTACATCTCATGCGCAGTTTCAAGATGAGAAATTCGATCAAAATCCGAGCGAGAAACTCTACACAAAATTATGTTGCACGCTTTACAATTATTTTTAAACTCAATTTTATTTTCTGCAGAAATAACATCAGAGATTTCATAAGGATGAGAAACTTTTTGCCAAATATCGTATTCTTGAGACATAATATAAGATTACATCTTTTTACACCAAAATTAAAAATCAACTCCATCAAACATATGCGGCTTGGTTGAAAATCGGTCAGCCATGGCTAAATCTTAAGATCGGTGAAGATCGAAAAGAGAAAACAAGACTCTGATACCACTTGTAGGATCGAACATAGGAACTAAGCCTATCAGAGGAGGAGTGAATAGTAGGAACACCAAAAACCAAAATCTTTTGCGGAATAAAAGAAACCATCAAACCTGGACAGAGTGCACCGGTCAGACCGTCTCTGTTGCGCCGGTCTGACCGCTGTATATCCATCGGTAGAACCGCCGCCCCGCTGCCGCGCTCTTGTTGGATAAACCATCGGAATTCAGAAGAATATACACCAAAAATACTCTTCAAAGTAGATTAACTTTATTGTATTAAAATGAGTTTACAAAGCGCATACAAAGCACTCATTTCTCTCAAAACTAAATTCTAGCTTTTCTCTCTTCCAAAAGTTATATCTCTAGGGTTTCAACTTCTCATCTATTTATACCTGAAACCTCCTACATAAAGTAGGAGTAGAACTCCTATTCCCACAGGACTCAATCTCTCATATCCCAAATCAATTACAATTTTCTAAATTCAAAATTGCAGCCACAAAACAAAACCATAGACAATTCAGACTCACTCCATGTGCACTTCAATCCAAAACCGATACAGTGCCAGCCTCCATGCCCTTGCCCGCTTGCTGCACGGGCCAACACACTGCTGGTGCTGCTCCCTGCTGTATCACTGGGTCGCTCGCATCATGCAAGCCGCCTGAAGCCCAACCACCGATCTCCTGTGCTGCAAGTGCTGCAACGCTATAGTAGCTTGAGCACTGTAGTGACAGCTACGCTATATTACCTTGAGTACTGTAGCTAACAGCCACCCTTATTTTCTTTTCAGTTTTACTCCAAATTTCTTCATGATTTTTCCGGCGCTTGCACACACGACTTGTAAAGCCCGTTGCGAAGACCTCCCATACGGTGTCCATCCACTATGTGCCACCTTGTGTCTAACTTCGTTATCCGACATTCTTGACCGTTCTGAATCTCAACTCTTCCCTGAGTTTTGTCCCAATCCCGCCGTTCTAATATTGACCATAAGTCACCTGCACACCCATAAATAAAACAAACCGTTTTTAGACACAGATATCACAACCTGACTCACATTAGTCACACGCACTCACACCCATATTTATAGTTATTTTCAAACTAATTTTAATTAAATAAATCATTTGTAAAGCCAATTATTCATCACAAAATATAAAATAAATCAAGACAATGATTTCATACCAACGATCTTCTACTCGAATTAATATCAGAGCCTCTCCATAAACAATGCTTGCTGGCTCTATCCATAGTATCAATAACTGATTGGGGGAGCATCAGTGTACACTCATAATTTGTAGGTAATGATGACAATACTGAATTCACCAAAGTCAATCTATCACCATAGGATAGAAAAGTGAAACTAGGTGTTAATCTTCGTTCAATTCTATCCACCAAAAGGAGCAAAATCAATAACTTTAGGTTTAGTTGTACCTAAAGGGTGCCCAAGATATGTGAAAGGGAAAGTTCCTATCCTCCAACCAAAAACTCCAGCTAGTATATTAGCCTTTTGTTCCTCCACATTTATTGGTATCATGCAAGACTTATGATAGTTTACCCTAAGACCTATCCCTTCAGTGAACATTTGAAATAAAGCTATCAGTGTAAAAAGCTCCTTACCACTAGCTTTAACAAATAGAAGAGTATCATCAGCATATTGGACAACGGGATAATTGTTGTCACCTTCAATAGGTATTGTCTGTGAAAGTAACCCCAGACCATAAGCCCTATTCACAATTGCCTAGAGAAGATCAGCACTCAGAACAAATAATAGAAAGAGGATCTCCTTGTCTAACTCCTCTTTTGCAATGAAAATTCCTGCCTGGGACCCCATTCATCATGACAAATGAAGTGGCAGAAGAGAAAATGGATTTTATCCATTTTAACCAATCATGATTAAATCCCATTGCCTACATAACTTGCAAAATAACCTCATGTTCCATGGTGTCAAAAGCTTTTTCAAAATCCAATTTAAGGAGAGCTATTTCCCTCTTTGTATGGTGACATTGACGCAAATATTCCAAATTCCAAGCTAAGCAATCAGGTGTATAGTTCTTCCTTTGATAAACCCATATTGATTCTGATGTATAAGGGTCAAAATGACTTTTTGCAGTCTATCGGCCAAAAGCTTTGTCAGAATCTTCAAAGATACTCCCATTAAAGAAATGGGTCTATAATCATTTATAATTTCTGGATTAAGCTTTTTAGGAACCAAAGTAATGAAGGAATGGTTTAAAGTTTCCAAATCAACAAACCCGCATGGAAATCAGCACACAACTTATAAAAATCTTGACATATAATTGGCCAACATTTATTAATGAAAAGACCATTAAAACCATCAGGGCCTGGAGCTCTATCTGTGGGCAAAAGCTTTACCAGATCATATATTTCCTTTTGAGTAAAAGGCTCACTCAGGATAGAAAGGTTATCATTCATCTGAAAAAGAGAGGATAAATCAAATGATCGGGATCCAATCATTGGGATGTTCCATTGGGAACAGTTTTTCAGCGTCTTCAATTGCCAAAAAGGAAAGTTTCATCTTCTTTAACTCCGGTGACATATCGGACAATTGCTGGCACGATGAATGGCCATGCAAAAGGTACGCATCGAGATCCTAATTTGGCGCCAGATTCGAATTCTTCTTTGAAATGTTCCCGGTGCCTGAATATGGTCCATACAGTTCAGTCTTGCTCTGGATCTGTTCGGTGTAAGCTTTGTTTTAATTATGTGCATATTCAGAGGTTTTGTAAAGTTCCTAAGGCCCACAGTTGGACACCGAAAGGAGCTTCTAACTTACAGTCTAAGCCCATTTCTTTGGGCCAGACTGATCATAGCCTTGGGGTTTCGCGTGAGAATAAGCGAGATAAGTTTATCTGGGTTCCTAAAGGCATCTCCGCCTCACCTAATTCTAGTGTCCTCTAGATTCTCACGCCCGTTCGCCTTCTACAACAGTAAAACCCTCATCTAATCTCTTGTCGGCGATGACGCCGGAGGCGAATAAAGCTTCTGTCGTCGCTTTAATTGTGAACACACTTCCTAAACTACTAAACATGTATTTTTTAAAAAATTTTCTATATAAAAGTATCTCTAAAAAATCAAATAGATCCATTTTGTAAATTTTTAATAGTTAATATTTAATTAATTATGTGCTAATAACGTTCTTGGTTTTGATGCGGCTTTGCTTATAAGTTAGAAAAATAAGCCCATCTCAAACACTTACTTGTTGTTCATCAAGGTGGAGAGATGCGCATCCCTAGAGTTGATCTCACCGCTGCAGTGAGGCCGCAAAGAAGATATGAAGAGTAAGTGCTAGCTCTTGTTGAGCCACCGATCCCTGAAGAGCTTTGGAACGATCATCGGGTCATCATCTCTGATTTCTTGGAAGCAGATCGTCAAATTGAGGTTCGCCGTAGCTTTCCACATGCTTCTGCTGTAGCAATGTATCAGTTCAGATCAGTCTTGCTTAGAGATATGCTTGTCTTTGGTCCCCCTCTTGTCTATGATGGTATACACACTGTGAGATTTGTCCGACATGATCAGGGTCCTAACTGGAGGGCTGCTCCTTATAATAGGGTGGGATGGTTTTTCTGTTGGATTTTCCCTTATATTTTGTTAGCATGCAATATGTTTGTTTGGTTGTGTCTACTTTTGGGAAGCTTAACTATTGGGGGGAAAATGACCCTATGGAAGGTAGGGTCATGGTTAGAGCTTTATATAGAGATTTAGATTCCTGCCCTAGGAAAATTGTGCTACAAGACCCAACTGAGGGAGCCTTGGACAATTTCTGTTTTTATTTTGGATGAGGAATTTGTTGATATTCCCGATCAAGCGGCTGCCAATCGAGCCCAAGTTGGTTGGGGAAATCAGGAGCAGGTGGAGGACAATCCAATGGGCCAGGTAGTGGAGCCTGCTAACCTTGAACAACTTGAGTAGCCTCAGGTGGTGATCTCTAATTCCATTAGTTTGCCTTTGTCGGTGGATTCTAGTTCTGATTCTGTTGAGCATTCATTTGTCCCTGAGCTGGCAATTGTCCCTGTTGATGCATAACCTGACCAGGACTTGCAGAATGCACAACTTCTAAAGGATTTGGCCTCAGCTTTTGTTTCATCCTTTTATAGGTGGGAAACCAATGTTGTACCCTCTACCAACTTATCTATCAACCAGAACTTTCCACAAATCCCTGCAATGTTATCTTGTCCAAAGAGAAAGGTTGATGGTTCTGATTTACCTCCTACAAAGAGAGCTATGCCTTTGATGCATTCTGCACCTGAGCATTTGGAGCAATGTATGGAGGTGGAACAAAGATTGTAGGTTGAGCCAGGGATGGAAGGCTTTGATAATGATACTGAAGTTATACAACCAGTCTCTTTAGCAGTTGTGCCGCCAAATCTGCCAGATAACCTTTTTGATTTCTCCAGTGATGACACAACAGCCACACCCAAAAGGCATAAAGCTATGAGCAAGGAAGGAAAAAAGAAATTGCCTCTTGTGGAAGATTCAGTTCGGAGAAGCAGTAAGCATTGAGGGATGCGTTCAAGCAGGACCTGCAAGAGGATCCCAAGATGGGAATAGGAAAGACAATATGGAAATCTATCAGAAAACTGAAGCAGTTGGCAGAGGCAAGTGGTGTCGTTCTTCCTAATGAATTTATATCCTCCTCTGATCTTGCTTCTGATTTCTCTTCTGAAACTGATGGGCTATAGATACGGATATTATTCCAGCTGATTGTTCTGTATCCCTGCTACAGCAAATAGGCATGGATATGTGTGGTGCTTCCCTGGAGGAGGGTCAAGGAGTTCAACCAGGAGGTGTCTTCCTCAGCAATGGTTGCCAAGCCAAGTGGATCAGTTAATGATAATGAATGAAATGATTACCTTTTCTTTACTTTTTCTGGTTGCTGGACATGTTAGTTCCTTTATATCTGTATGGAGTCAGACTTTGTTTGTGTGTTTAAAGCACTTTTGGTATTATCATGTTATAAACAGTGGGTTAGGTCCGACTGTTATCTTGATACATTTAATCTGGTTGAATGAATAGTTCAGTAAGAAGTTGGAATGTATTGTATGGAATGTCAGAGGTCTAAATTCTGATGATAAGTGGCTTGCTATTAGAAATAAGATTGAGGAAAGCAACTGTGTTGTTTATTGTTTACAGGAAACTAAAAGACAGGATTTTGATCATTCTTATATTAGAAAATTTGCTCCTCGTCGCTTCGATAGATTTGCTTTTCTCCCTTTGTTGGCACATGTGGGGGAATTTTAATGGGCTGGAATAGTTCTATTTTGACAACACATGACATTGATATTCAGATATTTTCACTTACAATTGATTTCTCCTCCAACCATAATGGGGTTGCTTGGACTTTGGTAACTGTATATGGACCATGTGCTGGAATTGAAAGAATGAATTTTGTGCAATGGCTTCATGATCTGCACATATCTGATAATGCTGACTGGCTGTTGTTAGGGGATTTTAATTTTTTTCGCTCGACCTCAAATAGGAACAAGCCAGGAGCTGATATGAATGATTCATCTTTAACAATCTAATTAGCTCTCTTGGGCTCATTGAAATACCTATCAAAGGAAGGGCTTATACTTGTAGTAATATGCAACAGCAACCTTCATTAGAGCAATTGGACTGGTTCTTTTCATCTTCACATTGGAATCTTTCTTTCCCAAATACTTTGCTGAAACCTTTATTGAGAACAATCTCGGATCATACACCATGTGTAGTCCAAATTGGTACTAACATACCAAAGGCTCAAATCTTTAGATTTGAAAATTTTTGGATAGAACATGAAGGCTTCTATGATTTGGTTCAATCAATACGGAGTAATCATGGCAATTTCGGTGATAGTGCTAAAGGCATTACTGCAAAGTTCAAGGCTCCGCGAAAAGGTTTGAAAAAATGGAGCAAACACATATTTAAGTTGCAAAGATTGATCACTAATTATAATGCTGTCATTAATTTTCTGGATAGCATTGAGGAGTTAAGGGATCTAAATGTTTGGGAATGGAATTTCAGGAAATTTATTCGAACTAAGCTATTAATGTACTTAGATACATGCAACTCTATTGGCAAAAGCGATACACTATTAGATGGGTAAAATTTGGAGAGAATACTAAATTTTTCCATGCTATGGCAACTGAATCTTTCAGGAAGAACACAATCTCCTGTCTTTTGGATATGCACGGTAATATGGTTACCAGCCATGAGGAAAAAGCATACATTGCATGGAGTACCTTTAAACAGAGGATGGGGGTTTCTCATTTTGAGTTGAACCACTCAGGATTAGGCTCAACATTCGCCATGGAAGGTATGAAGCTCGCAAACGTCTGGACAAGGCCAACCGTCGAGTGCGTGATGCGGTGATCAGCCTTGTTACCTGGCTCATTTGGAAAGAGCGTAACGCTCGGGTGTTCGAGGGAGTGGCCAGCTTCCCGGCGGTTGTAGCTGATCGCATAACAAAGGAATGGTGGATGTGGAGGTCTGCCGGATTAGCTGGGGAGATCTCAACGGCGTCCAATTAGTTTCCTCTGTAAAGGCGTGTCTGTGATGTTAGTGGCTAGTGTCTGGGAGGCGGACGCGGTGTGTTTTCATGCCCCCCGCCCAACAACCCTGTTGTTGGTCAATGTAACGAATTTTTTCCTAATCTTAATGCAAAAATTGGCCGACGTTCCGTCGTCGGCCCGGCGAAAAAACATTCGCCATGGAAGAGAAGACAAGTTGGTGATTGTGTGAAACAGGAGGGTTTTCGCTCTGAGAGAGGAGAAGCGGACGAGTCGAGGAAGAAGAGCTGAAATTTGGGGATTTTTCCACTGTTTCCCTGTTTATAATTCTTGCCAGGGTAGTTTCCTTTCCCACACTTTATTTCCTTCTTCAACGTAGAGCTCTCTTATGGGCCAAGCAAAAACGGGCTTTGTGTCCAAATCTAAAACAAAGGTGACATCTAATGGACCCAAAACAAGAATATTTCAAATGACCCAGGCCCAGGCAACTCGAGCAAATCATGTCAGGATTTGAATCACCATTAAAACTGCAATTCTCAATTGTCAAGGTATTAGAATTGGATAGCATTTTATTACTGCTTCCAGGAATGACCCGAGATATAGCCTTGCAGTTATTTGCAGGAATTAAAGCCTGAGTAGTTTAGGCGGTTCAAAATTTGTACCTTGAGCTGCTTCCCATGGCTGAACAGCAGAGGAAGAAGACGACTTGGAATAATTGGGAAAGACAATTCTCTTGAACACAGACGGCCTGTCAACTTTGGATTTCCCCTTGTCTTGATCAGGATGCTTAACAAAAAGACCAGGAGGATACCCCTTGGCACGATGATCAGAAGCGGAACTGTTGAATACCAAGGATTGGCCAAATGCAATGTGTCCAACAGAGTGAGATGAACTAACCACGGCAGCAAAAGAACGAGACTTTTTCCTAGAAACAGTGATCCACTGACCATCTTCTTCTTTGTGCCACTGATGAAATTCCCACATCTAGTTTGGTCCGCCATCACACCATAGAAAAAACCTCAAATGAAAATCTTTGGAGATGAAAGACCGTGAAGATAACACATGGAAGCCAACCTTCTTAGAGCAAAATTGAACACTATAGCTGCTATTCTTTAGATGCTTGACATGAAAACCAAAAGGGTTGTCTCCCAAACAGCTTTGCAAAGCAATTGCAACCAATTGGTTGCATAGACGAAAATTGAAGCGAACAAAATCCACTACCAGCAAGAAGGGTTGACGACTGAAATATGGGGAAAAGTGAAGGACCTCCAAACGAAATGCGTACCTCCTCAGCAAAAGATTTACCCAGATCGAAACACCACCGATCAGGGGGTGAAGACGTCACCATGATTAATCAAGTGAAGAAGATAAAGGAGAATCAGAGATGATCAGCACACCTGGAACCAGCGAGAGCTCCATAGTAGCTCGTTAGCCATCACAAGTAAAGAATATTGAAAGGATCATAACCTGGATCTTAGCCAGAAGTTGATTTTTTTAGACAAAAGAATAGAAATCAACTTATCTTCAAACAAATTTTGAGATTTTAAGGATAATTTGAATATGAGAAAAAAGGAGGAGAAAGAAAATCACACAAAACGAGATAAATCATTAACATATGATTAATTAAATATTAATTATTTTAAATTAAAAAATAAATTAATATAAATTTTTAAAATAACTTTTATATAGAAAATTTTTATAAAAAACACACCGTTTAGTTATTCGGAAAACATGTGAGACAAAATTTTCCCTCATCCTAAACTCTTTGATAGGACGGTGATGCCTGACGGCCCTGACATCAGTGATATGGCCCTAAATCAACCAGTGCACGTCAACATTTATGAGAGTTTCTAGGTTGTACGTTGCTCGATCGATCACAACAGTAGGTAAAGATAATACTCTCTCCACCCTAAAATATATAAACTACTAAATTTAAATTTTACCCTAAAATAAATCAATACATACCTTCTGATCTATCCCTATTCCACAAATCAAAAAATTTACATCAATTAAGAACACTGCACTCTTTTTTTCTTTATCTTTCTTCCTCACTACTAATATTACCTCAGAATGTGAATGTTGGGATAAATGGAGTAGAAAGATATGCACCACAATAAATTGACATAGTATTAACATAAGGGATAGTTTGAAGATAAGAAAAGAGAGAAAATCACACAAAACAAGATGAGCCATTAGCCTATAATTAATAGAGTATTAATTATTTTAAACTTAAAAAATAGATTAATATAATTTTTAAAGCAACTTTTATATATATAATTTTTTAAAAAACACACCGTTAATAGTTAAAAAAAACATACTCCTCAACCAGTAGATTTGAACTTAGCCTAAGATGCGATAATTATAACTAAGGCATTATTGTAGTTGGACTGTTATCAGTTCAGCAGGAACATTTACAACTCGGTCTGAGTAAGATCATTTACACTGCCATAATCTACTTCTCACTATCATCAGCACTGCTATCAATTTTATCGTCCACTGTATCCTGTGCCCCACTAGACGAAAGTACACTATCAGCAGCAGCTGTATCTGATTCATGCACCTTGTGTTCGTCACCTCTTACGGATGCTGGTTCTGCGGCCAAGGCAACCTTTGTTTCTTGCTCAGTGCTGTGAACCTCAGTACCTAAAGAACACATAATGTGCGCGAGTAATGTGAGCCACTGTACCAGAAAGAAAAAAGCGAAGAGCATAACACTAATCTTGATAAGGAACAATATTGTGTGGAAGAGTACCTTGCATAGCACTTCCGGTGGGTGTTCTATCTTCTGATTCAGCTAATGTAGGAATCTGAGTGGTCACCGTAGAATTAGTTTCTTCACCTGACTGGCTAGTCGTTTGGTTTGGCTGCTCTAACTTTGCCTCCGATATTCCTGCTGGGATTTGCGCATCAGTAGCATCAGACAATGGCATCGGTGGATGAGGTGCTGCCGTAGCTACTTGATCATCACCACATTCTGGCTGTGTACCAATTTCCTTTGATATACAGCTTTCCGTAACAGGAACAGAAGCAGCACACTTAACTTCAGTACCACTCGCATCAGAATGATTAACATCATCAGAACCATGAGGATCCATTGGTTCAGTCGTTTGGTTTGGCTGCTCTAACTTTGCCTCTGATATTTCTGCTGGGATTTGCGCATCAGCAGGTACATCAGTAGCATCAGATAATGACATCGGTCGATGAGGTGCTGCCGTAGCTACTTTATCATCACTGCACTCTGGCGGTGTACCAATTTCCTTTGATATACAGCTTTCCGTAACAGGAACAGAAGCGGCGCACTTAACTTCAGTACCACTCGCATCAGAATGATTAACTTCATCAGAACCATGAGGATATATTGGTTCAGTCGTTTGGTTTGGCTGCTCTAACTTTGCCTCCGATATTCCTGCTAGGATTTGCACATCAGCAGGTACATCAGTAGCATCAGATAATGGCATCGGTGGATGAGGTGCTGCCGTAGCTACTTGATCATCACCGCACTCTAGCAGTGTACCAATTTCCTTTGATATACAATTTTCTGTAACAGGAACAGAAGCGGCACACTTAACTTCAGTACCACTCGCATCAGAATGATTAACTTCATGAGAACCATGAGGATCCATTGGTTCAGTCTTCAACATGGATACATCATCGGTACATACAGCAGAGATAACATCATCAGTACCTCCTCCATTTCCCAGCATGCCACCACCATCAGCTACTTGGACAGAATCATCATCATTCGAGTCTTCTGATGGAGAGTATCCTACTAAATTCATGGTTTGAGAATCATCATTGGTAAGACTACACTTTGCATTATCACCACCACCCACATTGGAAGTTCCATCCAGTCTGCCCTGTTCCTTTGTTGATGCAAATTTAGTCTTACTATTATCTAATCTCTCTTGTTCTGCTGGCTGATTCGAGTCAGTTGACTGTAAAACAGCAGGCAAGTCGCTAGAAGGGCCTTCAGAAATACCATCAATCTGCATATCTTCAACCTCGATAGTGGCTTGCTTAGCACCAATCAAATCAGCAGTAGTGTTTTCCTTGTCTAAGAAATTACCACAAGGTGCCTGGCTGCCTGCTAAATCAATCTCAGCAGAAAGGTCATTTCCACTGACAAAATCTGAATATGTGTGGCGAGCCGGTTGGCCAACATCTGTCTTACCATCAATGTTATCTTGTAGATTGTCCTGATCCCCTATGGGGGCAGATATTGTACAACGAACAATCTCATTATCAACTTCATGCATATCATGATCATCTGTACAGAAAATTGATAAACTAATGAATAACTACCCTAGTATTGTAAATATGATCATATAAATTAATAACCACATCTGTACCCTTTTAATGGTTTTTGAAACAATGCCTCCCATAAGCCCATTTAGAAGTACTTTTGATGGCAATTCTACTAGTATAATGTCAATGTGACAGATATGATCATATAAACCACATCTGTACCCTTTTAATGGTTTTTGAAACAATGCCTCCCATAAGCCCATTTGGAAGTACTTTTGATGGCAATTCTACTAGTGTAATGTCAATGTGTCAGATCTATGTGCTTTGTTGTGTGCATATAATCGAGAGTTCAGAAGTTAAGCTGCAAAAATAATACTCCCTCTGTCCAAAATATAGCGACCTAGTTTGGGACGGAGGTAGTATCTACAGGAAATGGTTGTTTTATTGCATAATTTTAAACAAGCAGACCTTTTGTAGATGCTGGTTCTGCATCAGTGACTACATTCACTTGTTCCGAAACACGAACTTCCATACCTGAAAAGGCAAAATTGTGCTTGAGTAGCTGCCAGTACTAACGAAAGGGAAAAACAAAAGAACACATTCCTACCGTTCTTTGAACTCTAGCAGAACATGGAACATACACATTTGAAGGATCAAGAATAACAATCCTCTGTGCTTCTTTGAAAGAAAGAAAGAGCGTACCGTGCATGACACCTCCAGGTGATGGAATATCTTCTGATTCAGCTAATGCAGGAATCTGAACGGTCAAGCTGACACCTTCATGTTGCAGACCATTGCCATCTTCTGTGAGGGGAGTATCCTTATCTGAAGGATCAAAAGGTGTTTGGCTGTCAGCTATAGTAGCCACAATAGAATCGTTGCTTCCTGCTTCAGGACTACCAGTAATTATTTGACTGTCCATGTTAGCACTGCCATCAATTTCACCCTGCAATGCATCTTCTGGCACACTAGATGGAAGTATATTATGATGACCAGTTTCATTGCCTACTTCATGCACCTTATCATGTTCATCACTAGCAGATGCTAGATCTGCCATAACAATCTTTCCTGAAAAAAGGCATAGATGTGCATTATTAATGTAAGCCTCTGCTACTATTGAACAACAAAAAATAAAAGCAGGTAGCACACAACTCATCTGGATCAAGAGAAAAGCATTTGTGTATCTGTAAGAGAGAAACTAGTACCATCTGTATCACTTCCAGGAAGTTTTCTTTCCTCCAATTCAGGTATCGCAGGGATCAGAGTGCTCAACGAGGCATTTGGTGTTTCTGTACAAGCTGCACTGAACTGGCTAGCAGTGTGGTTTGGTGACTCTAGCTTTGTCTCTGATACCCCCACAGGATATGAAACATCAGTACATGCATGACTTTCACCAGGTAAATGAGCTGGTGAAAGAGGGGCTGTACTAGCGACCAGATCATGACCACTGTGTACTTGTGTATCAACTTCCTTTGCTGTAGACCCTTTCAAAACAGCCAAAGATGTAGTACCTTCAGTTTCAGTTTCAATATCTGGTTGAATGGTAATAGCTGGTGCAGAAGCAGCAGAAACATTTTCCATAATTTCAGTATCAACCACAGGTTTGATTGCAGCAGAATGGATGGTTTCATCAGGGCAGTCATGATGGATTTCCTCACCACCAGCTTGCACAGACTCCATTTTCGAGATGACTGTTGTGTCTTGCACCGCAAGGCCAGAAGATGAGGCAACAGTATTATCTTTGCTTCCCACTAAATCACCACCATCAGCTATGTGGACAGAATTGTCCTCATTTAAGTCTTCTGAAGGAGAATATCTTAGTGAATTCTTATCATGGCAATCATCGTTTGTACAACTACAGATTGCATTATCACCTCCACTTCCATTGGAAGTTTCATCCGTTTTGTCCTGCTTCTTTGATGATTCAAATTTAGTGTCAGCATTCACTGGCTGATTAGAGTCACTTGATTGTAAAGCTGCATGAGAATCAATGGAAGAGCTTTTGGACATACTGTCAATCTGCATAGCTTCAACTTCAATAGTGTCTTGCTCAGCACCAATCACATCAATCACACTATCTTCACTTTCCTGACCATTGCGATCATCTTCTGCAGGGGCAGGAGTGGCCTTATCAGGGGCATCGTAAGGTGCTTGGCTGCCTGTTAAATTAATCTCAGCAGAGAGGTCCTTTTCACAGTCGTCACCATGCATATCACTTTCAGGTGATTTACTTTCTGATTCATCCAATACAGGAGTTTCAGCGTTCAATCTGGTATTTGTTTCTTCAGTATTTGCAGCAACAGACTCGGAAACAGATTTTGATTGGTTCAGCTGTTCTAATACGAGTCCTACTGGCTTTGACACATCACCAGATACTTGACTATCAAAATCCTTGCTTAATTCACAAGCAGGAGCAATGTCAGTAGATGCACCAATTTCTACTGTGCTAGCCTCTTTATCGGGATGAGTGGATGGCACATTGATACCTTCATCTGACACATCAGTATTTATAACAGTAGTGGTTTCAACACTGGTTCCTTTGCTTCTCAAAAATTCACCACCATCAGCTGCTTGGAAAGAACTATCCACTTTCTGTAAATCTATATTACTAGAATCATCATTTATCTGACTGCAGGTTTGATTGTCAGTAACACTCTTATCCAAGAGTTCTTCCATTTTCTCCTGTTCCATCGCATATGCAAATTTAGAGCCAGGAATTTCTAAACTCTCCCCTCCTTCTGCAAGACAATTTGAGTCAGTTGATTGTATAGTAGCAGGTAAGCCAGAAATAGAGCCCTTAGAAATATCGTCATTATGAATAGCTTTGACTTGCATAGTCTCATCCTTAGCACCAACCACACAAATGACGGTATCTTCACTTTGCAGACAATTGAGATCACCTTCTGTAGGGGCACTCGTATCCTTATCTGAAGCATCACGGGGGGCCAGCTCATCCTTACCTGAGGCATCACAAGGGACTTGGCAACCTGCTAAAATAATATCAGTAGAATGGTCCTTTCCACCCTCAAAATCTGAATTTCCTTGAGAACTAGGCTTGTCTACGTCAATGTTAGTATCAATATGAACTTGCAGCTTGTCCTGCTCCCCACTGGATGGAGACACAGAGGCATCAACAGTATTACGAAGTACTTTCATGTTGTGTTCTTCATTATCTGTACAGAGATTAGGTAAACAGCAAATGAATAACTGATTACATGTAGATTGGATGCTTCTGAGTTTTTGCATACAGCAAAATCAACTCTACCAACACATGAAAGATCACATAAGCTATATCAAGAAGAACAAATACAGTGTTTGTGCACCACGTTCAATACTGTGTGTTTGTGTGTGTGTGAGAGGGAGGGAGGGAGAGAGAGAATACCATGCACATCGCCTCCAGGCGATTTTTTTTCTTCTGATTCAGTCAATGGAGGAATCTGAATGTCCAAGCTGGCATTTGTATCTTCCACAGTTACTTCACCAGACTGGCAAGCAGATTCTGATTGGTTTAGTGATTCTAACTTGAGCTCTGAGAATCCTCCTGATGTTGACACTTCACCAGACAAATGACTCTCAGGATCCTTGTGTTCTTCACAATTAACAGTAATATCATTGGCTGACAAGCCATGAGTGGACAAGGAATTGCGAGCATCCTGTAAGCCATCACAACTCATAGCAGAAACAGCTTCCGCTTTAGTTATTTCAGTTCCTGCTTCACCCCCATCTGCTAGTTGGGCAGCATTGTTCTCATTTTCATCTGCTGAAGGAAACGACCTTTCTATGTGAGAATCATCATTTTTCTCAATACATGGTAGATTTTCACCACTACTCTTATCCACGGTTTCTTCTGTTTTTTCCAGTTTCGCCTCCAATGCAAATTTAGACCCAGTCATCTCTAAGCACTCCCCTTGTTCTGCTGGCTGATTTGACTCAGCTGACTGTAAAGCAGAAGGCAAGTGACTTGAGCTTACAGAAATATCATTGGTTAGCATATCTTCAACTTTTGTATTATCTTGCTTAGTACCAATCGAATCAACAGGAACACATTCACTTTGCAGACCATTTCCATCATCTTCTGTGGAGGTAGGAGAATCCTTATCTGAGGCATTGCAAGGGGTATGGTCATCTGCCACAATAACCATAGTAGAATCATCCCTTTCTGCTTCAAGACTAGCAATTTTAGCGCAAGGGGCCAGGTCCAAATCCGCGCTGCTATCAATTTTATCCTGCAGGGCGTCCTGTGCACTAGATGGAAGTACGTTCTGATCAGCAGTTATTTGAACTTCATGCACCTTATGTTCCTTATCATTTGCGGTTGCTGATTTTGCTGCCGAAACCATCACTGGTTCTTGCTCTGAATTGTTATGAACCTGAAGACCTGAAAAAAGCATAGATTTCACCATGAGTAATGTAAGCTAACTTATATAGTTGAATAAAGAAAGATAACGACAAGTAGCATACTACTGTTCCCATATGGATCAAGAAAGACAGTTTGCAATGGTGTGTGCGCCCGTGCATGTGTGTTTTTGTGTTTGGGGGGGGAGGTCATCACCTCCAGTAATCTCTCTTTCTTCCGATTTTTCATCCAATTCTGGAATCTGAGTGCTCAAGGTGGCACCTTTTTCATCAGTACATGCAGCGCCTGCCTTGCTTGCAGTTTGGCCTGGCGGTTCTAACCTTGTCTCCAATATGCCTGCTGGAATTGACATTTCAGCATTGTTCTGTTCTTCACCAACAGAAACGGTAGTGTGTGCAGCTTTCAAAGTGTTGTCTTCCTGTTGCTGCGTAGAAGAAACACAGACTGCGGTGCTGGGGTTTCCTGACATCTCTACCATTTTGGTATCATCTGTCTGCTTTGATCCAGCAAGTCGAGCACGACGTTCAGATGCAGCTGTTGCAGAATTACTTCTGGTGCGGGGTTCCCGAGCTGAACCTTTCCTCCTCCTACCTGGTGCCTTGTTCGGGGCAGCACTATCGACCTCAGATGGCACTGTGTTGATATCCCTGCCTGAAGTATGAAGTGAAGCATTTGATTCAAACAGGACATTTGCTGGTTTATGATCAATAATAGGATTCACTGATGACTGGGTAGTAATTGTTTCTGGATGAGTAGTTGTGACTTCAGAGTGTGCTCCCACATAATCCTTCCCTGTCTCATGCTGCACTTGAGTCTGGAATGATACGGATGGAGGTGCTTCCGAGTGTGCACTTACTAGTTTATCCTGGCCAAAAAAATTGGTAGATTCTCTAGCAGGATGTGTTTCAGAATGAGTAGAATGGACTTCGCTGAATCCACTAGGGAGTGTAGCTTCATTAATGGGAACAGCTATTGGCGTACTTGGTTGAGAATCACCTCCAGATTTCTCATATGATGGAGAGACAATATTTGGTAGTCCCTTAGAAGTATCTTGAAGTGAACTACCATCTATTTCATTCACTATTCCTATCTTCTCCCCTGTGCTCCTGTCAGTATTTGCATTATCAGTGGCACCAGGAGTACCATAGGATCTCTTGCTAGCTGATCTTTGCCTAGTGCTCACTCCAGTGTCCTCACTACCAGATGTTTTCTTCCTGCGGCGACGAGGAGCCCCTTGCTTCTCAGCAGGTTTATCCGCAACCAGAACCTCTGATACTTTCAATAACCCTTCTGAAACCACAGGTATGGTAGGTGTAGATGCAGACAAATTTTGATCAGTGCTACCTTGAACAAATCCAGCATTTTCATTAGGAGCTATCTTTGGCAGCTGTGAGCTGGCATTGCCTGAGGTAGTTACAGTTCCAGCATATATGTCTTCAGCCAGAGGTGTCTTAACCATTCCATCTTTATCTCCTTCAGAAGGGGTTGGAGTTCCTTTAACTCCCTCTGGCAATAATACAGCAGGTTTAGATATGATCGCATCCTTCTGCAATCCTGCTAGGGCATTTGCATGTGATGAGGACATATTCCCTTGAGGATATGATGAAACCACAGAACTGGCATATGCTGCTTCACTACCAACTGCAACCACAGGGCTTAGAATAACATCTCCTGCACTACCAGAAGCAAGAGACTTTGGTTTTCGGCCTCGCCTGCGAGGTGTTTCTCCTGCTTGGATCTTCCTGCCTCTAGATGTAACAGGGGTTGGTGGATGAGGTTCTGAACTGGCTACAAGTTCATGAACACTCTGTGCTGGCATACCAACTTCCTTTGTGTTAGACCCTTCCAAAACAGCAATTGATGTGGTACCCTTATTGTCAGTACAAATCACTGGTTTGATGGTACCATCTGGTGTAGTACCCTTAATCTCAGTACTAACCTCTGGATTGACAGTAGCAGACGGTGTAGTAGAATTAATGGTTACATCTGGAGCAATCGAATGAATGGTCGTAGTTGGTGCCGAAGAACTGTCATCAACTGTAGTTCCTGCCTCTTGTTTGCCAGTATTTGGTGGGGCTGTAACAGGAGATAAGGAAGCATCTGACCTTCTAGGTCTACCTCGCCGCCGTTTAGCAGGCGGGGAGTCTCCAACAGAAGAAGCAGGCTCCTTTTTGGCTTGCACTGGTTCTTTTGAACTCTCTGCAGGTACTTCCAACTTTACCACTTTAGGGACATCTAAATCCCTTGATATACCACCAGGTTGAGGTGATTCGGGGGAATCAACCTGACAAAGCTTTTCAAATTCTTCTTCAGTCCATTGGTCCTCATAAGAGCGAACCTACAAGGATTATACCCGAATCAGCATAACAGAATATCAACCAATAACAAAGTGATATGTACATACATATTGAAGAAAGCACCTCCTAATAAAAACAGATCAAAGAGATTGCTTTTAGACAACATGACTCTCCTAAATGACAGGGCCTCTAAAAAGTTATTTCCTCCCCTCTCAAGGTGGCTGCAGAATAACTGAATTTCACCTCTTCACCCATTTGTCTGTTATTTCTTAAACTTTGTTTAAGGTTGTACTCTAGTTTTACTTGATGTCTTTTTTCTGGCCATGTCAGCCTTTACATATGTTAGGTGTTGCAAACTTCTGCACAAAGTTTATACTTCTATATATGTCTATATAGTTTACAGTTGGGTCCTCCCTCTACTGTTTCATGTTGATAAAAGAAAAGGTTGAATCACATTTTTAGCCCTTAAACACTTCCTGAAATTCATCTTTCACCCTGAACTCAACAACCAGTTACGGAATATTTTTCACCCTCAACTTTCAAAGCCAGACAAATAAGACCCTAGAACCTTTTCTGTACTGATTTTTGTTAACATGACAGTGCTCTGATTTATGCATGCTTTTCTAATGTCGATACCTTTTTGTGTCCACGTCAATGGAACTTACATAATAAGAGGTAAAGTCAGCAAAAAACCACTGCCATGTCAATCAAAACCACCACAGAACAGGGTTTTGCGTGCTATTTGTCCAGTTTCGAAAGTTGAGGGGAGAGATAACCAATCAGTTCAGCGTGAAAGTTTGGACTCTGAACAAAATTAAGGGCCAGGGTTTTGTGTGCTATTTGTCCAGTTTTGAAAGTTGAGGGGAGAAATAACCAATTAGTTCAGGGTGAAAAATTGGACTCCAAACAAAATTAAGGGCCAAAAATGGATTGTACCCCCAAAATAAGTGGTGTACAAAAGATTATTGTGCAACTGACCTCACGGGCACGTTTGCCCCTTCCATAATGTTGTGTGTCAAGGCCTCCAAGCTCACCCTTCCTCCTTACATTTACCTTCACACTTTTTATATTTGATGACTCATAAACCTTCATAGCATGGCAGAAGGACTTCAGATCATCATCAGTCACAAGACGAGAAGGCATTACTGAGGGATCGAGCCCACTAGTTGAACTATCATGAACAACCATTTGCCAAGTAGCCTATTCAAGAATCAAAATCCATTAGAAGAAATGTGGTGCACACGCAAGGGGCTTTTTGCTGAAGTTAACATAGAGAATCTTAAAAGAAATAAATATATGGAAATTGAGTGTACCATTTCTTCTTCTCTCCTTTGCTTATCAATAGATTCAAATATATCAATCTCATCTTCGCTGCAAGGAGGGAAATGTGGTATGATTAGGAGTCACATAGGGTAGTATTAACAATGATAATGTACTAGCAGCAAAACCCAGTCTTCACCTCCGGGCAAGAAGATCGTTGAGAGCATCATCATCTAACACTGGAGCTGCTTCCTCCTTCTTACCCCCACGTAGGAGTGATTCAAGATACTCTCTCCGATCTTCAGCACTGCAATTGGTACCCATAGACATAGTATAATGGAAAGGAAAAGGGGATCTAGAAAATCTAAATCCTTAAAAGTGAGTGAAGAATTGACCTTGTGTTGTTGTCAAAAAATCCAGCAGTAATACTCTGATTAGCAACGCCTAATTTATGCTCTGCTGAAGCCCTGACTTGCTCCTCTACTGTTTGGACCTTATATTTGGCAAGGATATCCAAGTCAGAAACAAATGGCAGAATTGGATTATATTTAGTTCAAATAAAAGAATTCCTCTTTTCTTTGCTCCAAAGAATGTCTTGGTTCTGGTAAGAACAAGCAGTACCTACTCCTTTGGGTCAATCATAAAATCATACATTCTGTCCAGGCTCGATTATATCAGCAAAAAAAAAATTATATGGCATCTTAAAAGATTTGTGGCATTGTACTGGTTTTTTTAAAGACATGTTTATCTACCTTCCAAAACAGCAGTTAGTTGAAATAAACACTTTTGGAGGTTAACAGCAAAATATTACTCGAGCAAGTAAAGACTCCTAGAACTAGACTCCATAAAGCAGCAATGCAGGTGCAAACTAAGCAGAGAAAAGGAAATTTCTGACTAACATATCCAAGAGAAATAAGGGATGCTTTTCTTGTAAGCTTGTTTCAGTAGTTTTATGACTACAACAACCATGTATTTCTGTGTTTTCTTATATTAAATACAACAGCCCTAAAAATTAGGCAGGAACAATATTAAAACGGTGGCATCATCATCAAGAAACTACTTGTAAATAACCTTTGCTAGGACCAGTCCTTAGCCCTGTGTGGAATGCCAGGACAAGCCACACTATCTGACCACACTGCATCAACTACTAACAAGATACTCAACCCAACCATCTCAAAAAAAAAAGGTACAAACTGTCATGTAGAACACCAAACCTAGGAACTTCAAAGGCAGTATAACTAATACAAGTCCACAAAACATTAGAGCTAGCACCAGAAATAAGTATACACAAATTTCTTTCAAGTTCTAATTAATCCATTCCCCATATAATGACAATATTTCCTTTTAGAGGTTGTAAGCTATAATAACACGGTGTAGTGATAGCAAGTGATATAGACATCACCAATGGTTTCCAAATTCTAACAGAGCAGAAGGAACATATCAAAAATATGATAAGTTTCTCCATTTATTAGTGTGCAGACCAAATGGCAGCAGTGTTCTCTTTCTTTCCAAGCCAACATTACAATTGCTATTTTCTCTTCAATTTCCAGATACTTAGGTGATAAATGGACTGCAAAATACTCCTAACACTTGAAGAAATCCTTACTGTTTCTAAACGTAAAACAAGAACCTCCTTCTTCTGACCAATTCTGTGAGCTCTAGCTTGTGCTTGCAGATCAACCTGAAAAATAACAGATGGAAGTGTGTTATTTGAAAAGTTTCTTGAAGAATAAATCCCTGAATGAGATAACTGAAGGAATTCAAGCTACCTGAGGATTCCAATCAGTATCAAATATGATGACAGTATCAGCTGCTTGGAGATTAACGCCAACTCCTCCTGCTCGGATACTATGGAAAACAGGGGAGGAAGTTAACCTTAGAGCTAAAATATCCTAAGGTTACTAAAATATCCTAAATAAATGCAGAAGTGTTTATTGGTCAAAAAAAGAAGTGCAGAAATCTAAATGATATAAAATCAATAGTCGATTTCTGTTCGGACCCCCTCTTCTTACCAAAGTTTCACTTTGGATCCCCTTTAGAATATATTTTCACTACGGACCCCCTTTCCTTACCTTTTTGTTTCACTTTGGACCCTTTTTTACTCGTCCTCAAGTTTAGTCTCAGTGTGCCACCGTGATGTGCGCACTGGTCATGCTCCTTTTGTCTCCACCACTGCATCAGTGTCCTCCGCCTTCCAGAGATAGCAGCAGTATTGAGGAAAGGGATCCAACGTGAAACAAAAAGGTAAGAAAAGGGTGTCCAAAGCGAAAATATGTGCTAAAGGGGGTCCAGTGTGAAATGACGGTAAGAAAAGTGGGTCCAATCTGAAATTCTAAAATCAATAGCAAACAAAGGTTCATTAATACACAAAACACATCCTCCAAGTATTGCAATATAGTTCATGTACCTAAGCAGAAAAATGAAAGCTTGAGAATTAGGATTATTAAATTTATCGATAAGAGTTCCTCTCTCCTGGCCAGAAGTGTGACCATCCAATCGGAGGTACTTATACTTCTTCCATACAAGATAATCCTCCATTACATCAAGCAATCTTGTCATTGTAGAGAACAGCAGAACCTACAAGGTTGTAATTGAAGTTGGTCAGTCTGAAATTATGGTCAAAGAATGAAACAAAGGCACCATGAGAAACAAGTGAAAAACTTGCAGCTAAAATAGGACATCTGCAGAAATTTAGGAGATCTGGCATCATGTGGGTGCAACCAACCGCGTTAAAATTCACTTACTCTATGGCCAGTGGCTTTGAGCTTGGGCAGCAATCTATCCAACATCTCAAGTTTTCCACAGAGCCTCACAATTGATGGCAGATAATGTCTAGGTAAGTAACCCTCAAGCTGCAGAAATAACCAAATGGTTGATGATGAATAAAAGGAAACCAAAAAAATGTGGCAAGATGGAAGAATCATGTTTTACCTCTTCAACATGAAGCTGGCTAAGGTATGGATGATTGCAGATATTCCTCAATTCCATCACAGTATTGTGCACAGAGCGGACCTACAGGATATGAACTGGTATCTTACAAACCAAAACTTTGGAAATATTTAGAAAAATGAATAGTAAAGTAAATGAAAGAAACAACTTTGAGCAATCACAAGGTATGCACCTTAACTGCTCCAATTCCACCAAGGTTTTCCTCCACCCTTTTTATTAGAAGTTTCTGATAAGCAGATGGCCAACATCTTACAAGTCTTTCAATCTTCTCCGGCAATTGATTTTCAACCTGAAGGAAAGAAAATGCATTAAAAAATATTGCATATCCGTATGATGTGCATACCAGTTCAGCATTGATGTATTGCATAGAGGAACATAATTGTGGAAACACATTTAGGCCTTGATCCATTACAAAACTCAACTCAACCTTGATAAAACTCAACAAAGCATAAGAAATGGGAAAGGAGAACAGATAATCCCTTGTCGATTACAAATGCTAATTAACCTGAAGTGTAAAGCTAATAGAAGCATATAATGTGAACAATAAATACACTAAATTGAGAAGATTGGTGCTTCATAGTGCCTCAGTTTGATATAACATGTTCAAAGAGTCAAGCACAATATGCAATTTATTTTTGCACTCAGAAGTCGGTGAATTGCTGAAGTGTAATTAATCTCAAAAGAAGCATAGACATTCCAAATAAAATAAAAGACCTTATGCTTAAGTCTTCTGAGTACAAATGGCCGAAGAACTTGGTGAAGACGATTTATTATCAGCAAGTTTTCCTCTTCCGATAGTAAGGCCTTCAAGCATAAAATATAATCAGAATCAAGGCCCCATAATCAAACATAGTCTCTTTCCAATTTAACAATGCTTCACACACACAAAAAAACAAGCATAAAAGCCTTACCTCCTCGGTTGAGCTATCGCCATTACTTTCAAATGGTTTGTTAAACCACTGAGAGAAGTCTTCTGATGAGTTAAATATATTAGGCAACAGAAAATTCAAAAGTGCCCATAGCTCCTCAAGATTGTTCTTCACAGAAAAAGAGCATCAAATCAGCAACAAGTGATAGAGAGAAGCAATATGCAGATAATTCAGTAACATATACTTCATATAGAGGCTACTGTATGACTAAACCATTGATACAGGCATGACTTGAAAGAAAAATATTGAATTAAAAAGATGCTGAAAGTGCAAACTGTCAAACCTGCAGAGGTGTTCCTGTCAACAATAGCCTGTGAGAGCTCCGATAATGCTTCAAATCAGCATTAAGCTTACAAGATGCATTCTTTATACGGTGTCCTTCATCGATAATTATGTAATGCCACTGTATTTTACTTAGTTTTGGCCTATCATGCTTGTTCATCAAGTACTCGTATGTTGTCAAAAGAACATTGAATTTCTGATGGACAATCATCTCTCTGGGATGAAAAAAAAACTAAGGTGAATAAATATTCACATAAACCAAATCAAGGATCAGATGGAATAATTTAGAACTTACTTGAATAGTCTGCGCCTTTCTTCTGGAGGACCAGCATAAGCAATTTTATTTATACTAGGTGCCCAGAAGTTGAGCTCAGATTCCCATCCAGGAAGAACAGAAGATGGTACGACCACAAGAAATGGCCCCCGGTCATTTTTAGTTTCCATGAGGTAGCATAACAAGGAGATTACCTGCCAAAGTAGGAAGGCAACACAAGTAGAATTCAGGAAAATGTTTTCACCAAGTAACATAACGGACGGACAAGAAATGCTTAGTGGCACTGCATTAGATCTTACTTGTACTGTTTTGCCAAGGCCCATCTCATCAGCTAAAATTCCATTTAAATTATTGTTGTACAACGAAACCAGCCAACGCAAGCCATTCATCTGGTATCTGCGTGCAGCAAGCAAAACTAATCAAGAAAAATGTGTGGTGGATGATAAAAGAAGCAACAGAGATAAAATGCGGAAGATAAGAATATCTAGATCACACTTGTAATATATGTAGCAACAATGGGCAGTGAAACTTACTCCCGCAATTTCCCACCCTGAAGATAAGATGGTTGGTCGTTTACAACCTCCTTTACACTAGAAAATTGAGGCAATTATGTAAGAATTAGAAAAGTTAATTACAAATAATGAGCACTAAAGCATTATTGTATGATAAACTGAAGCATGTAAGTTTATCCATTTTATGTAGTACCTGTGGGCCAGTTGATAGTATTTTTCATTGCTTTCTAGATAATGCTGAAGAAGAAAACACAGGTAAGTGAATCTTCAGCAAAATGCTTCTAAACAAGGCTCAAGAGCAAAAGGTAATGAACAGACCTGTGGCTGGTAGCTCTCATCTTCAATATCATTTGCAGTGCTATCAGAAACAAATGATACACGGCCATCCATTGATTTGGCACCCTGTAGTTTGGCACCAAGCTTCTGTAGATATTTCTCAGTTTCTCGCAGAAGCTGCTTAACACGATCAGATTTTGCATCCTAGAGACAGTATTGTTTATCAGAATTTGACTTAGTCTGACAAATATGAAGATATATGAAGGATTAACCACAAAATATAAGGAAATCAAAACAAAGCAAACAACACTCACCTGAACCATCCTAAGATATCCTTCAACATCATTGTTCTTAAGCAGGTTGATCTTCTCCCGCTGGATCCTGTCTAATTTCTCTCTATGAATCCGTTCTTTCCTCTTGTGGAACTCTTTTACATACCGGTTGAAACCCTTCAAGCGTTCTCTCTTAGCCTTGAAGCTATCCTCCAGTTTCTCTCTGCAGTTCCATAGGTAATATATTTAATAAGCATAAACCATGAGCATACTGAGTTTATGACTTGCAGGGTAATTAGTAATTTTGTTGAAACAAATATTCTGGTCCATTTTGTACAAATATGTTTCTTTTCAGGAAACAACCAATTCCTCCTCGATCGACTTCTTTCAGTTTAGCTTAGCCAAGTTCAATTGCTCAAGGTCAAGAATCATCTTGGCATGGCTGTGAATCTGCAAATTTCAGATTGCTGCTTCTAGAAAACTATTTCTTCTATAGCTCATTGGCTCTAAAGAAGAGGACATCACTTCAAAGTAACCTGTACAGAAAAATTGAAACAGAAGTGTTCCTAGAAAGTGGCTGCATTGCAAACGCACCCCAAACCATTAAATTGTACATGTATGCTACGAAATACGTAAAGATCAGGTACATATAACTTAAACCATTTGCTAAAAATAGGAAGAATTAAATACAAAGGAGTTGAATAGTCGATAGCGATTTCATCCAACCTGTGGGCCTCTATATCAGCAAAGAACTCCTTCTGTCTCTCACGAATTCTCTTTTGTCTTTCTTCCTTCATTTTTTGTTCAATTTTTTCAAGCTGTTTAACACGGCGTCCATGTCTGTGTTTCTTTAATGATTTTATGCGGTCCAAGTCAGCAGTATTAGGCTTGAAAAAGTCCAGCAAAAATTCACTGCGAAATAGAAGAAATCAAAGCAGGGGTGATATAGCCACAGAAACAGTCCAGTAGGAAGAGAAATTAAAAGCTCATGGTGTCCATGGCAGGCAGACCTGCGCACACGACGTTGAAGTTGGAGAAGTTGAAGCTTTTTCAGTTCAATGACACACTTTGTTTTTGCAGAAAGATCCTCAGATGAACTAACATTTTCCTGAAGAAAAACAGAAGGAATTTAAGTTTTGCAACTAAGACTTAAGGCCGGTTTGTTTTGTTTCCATTCTCAACCTTACCAAATTTTGGCATAAATTTGGTACAGTAACAAACCAAACACACTTCAACCATTGCTACAATACAAAATTTGGTAATTCCAGAAACTTCCAATCTTAAAATTCTACCAAAATTTGGCAAGTGTTTTGAACCAAACATATCTCAACACTACTAAAATCCGGCAATGCCAAAATGTGCCAAAATTTGGCATCAACAAATTTTGGTAGGGTTGGTTTGGGTAACGAACCAAACAGGCTCTTACAGCCAACAGATGATAGCGTGTAGGATATAGTAGCATAACACAAGCACATGTACATCAAATCCAGATGTCCATTATTTTTTTAGAAAAAAAATCACTACTTCTATGAGGAGAAGACTGTATTTTGGAAACAATAAAGATCATGTATACATGAAACAATAATTTATAAGCAGCTATGTAATATTTCAAATCTATATTTTCCATTTCCAGTCTTTCAAAGTAAGGAGGGTAGGGAGTGACCTTAAGCTTCTCATAGGATGCTGAAATCCTCCTGTGTGCCTTCTGTAACTCTAATGCCTTCCTTTTGTTTTCTTCATATCTTCTCTTCTGGCAATCCAAGATCCATTTATCAGTCATTGTGTACTTTGGAGGCGATGATGCTAAATCACGTTGTTCAGAGAGATCCTCGTCTCCTTCATCTGCAGATCGCTCAAATATCATCTCTCCCATGTGGCTGCTATTTTCAACTTCATTACCAGCTGTCTCAGGAGTTTGATCCTTTCCTGATAAATTGTGGTTGCTACCATCAACAGGCATATGATGAGGCCTCGAAGCCGCAAATGATTCTTTGGATACTTCATCTTTGGCCAAGAGGCCAGCTTCAAAACTAGGATGTCTATTACCACCCAAAGGAGATGGTCCCTGGCCTCCTCCCCAGCCTAAGTTCCTATTCAAATTTTCTGCATCAAGGGAATTTTTTCTTGTATCTCCCTGAAAGTACTGCGGTTGCCCAGATGGCATGGGAGATATTGTTTCTTGAGAATGCATTTCAGAATCAATTCCCTGTACAAGAACAGCTTGCTGGATATTTTCTGCTTCCAATGATTTCTCATGTTCAGCTATCTTGATCTTCTTTTTAACAATTTCTGGGTCCTTCGATGCAGAATCAACATCCGCAACACTGCCTGTAGATGTTGACTGAAGTCTAGAAATATCACTTTGCCTACCAAAAATAGTAGGGTTTTCCTGGCTGTTTCCATTTTCCTTTCCATAACCATCAGCCATTCTGCTCTCATTACTTCTCTGACCTGCACTGCCACCTGCTTTACAAGTATAGATTCATCAAGACAGACAAAGCAGACAGCTCACACAAAGTGCTCTATTTTTAGTTCTTACCTTCTGCAGGTGGACCTACACCTAACGCAATCTCAAGATGCACCTTCCTGGGCTGTAGATTGTTTCTACAAGGAAGTACAGCCTATATGAGTGCTACAGAGATGAGGTTTGAATATTAAGCATGTATTCTGTCAAAGAACAACACACAAACTAGGATATGAAAGAATGTGCAAACCTAAATGCAAGAAATACTAAGCACTGTGCTCTGAGCTGCTTCAACTGCTGCTCTTTGAATGGCATGCTGGGAGAGGTTTGAGACATTTGAGATGAACCAGCTCTCTGAGGTGCTCTGACAATACCGTGCCTTTCTTGCATAGGATTGCCCTGAAAGTTATATCACATTTGTGTCACATAAATGTATCAAAAATATTAATTTAACCAGTCGAGATACACAAGCAATGAACAGGTGACTATAAGACCAAACAAAATGTTTCTAAAGCTGGCTGAAGCAGGTTACAAAAGGAGATTTACTAAAGTGCATACAATACATTTTGTGCAAAGCTCAACTACAAGTTTATGGAAATGAATACCACATCCATCATAGTTTGCCACGTATATTGTGATATGCCTACAAATAAAAGAGAAGGAAATATCCCAGAGGAACTTATCTTAAAGAAGCATACACAGGAATAAAATTTCTGCATTTCACTAACAAAGGTTTTTTTTTTTCCCAAAATAGGTCACAGTGTGTCCAAAACAGCATGCAAGCATATGCTTTAACACAAGGATATTTAAAATTAAGTCAAAGGTCATACATGCATGATCCCCAGCTGAGCTCCAACTGTAGAAGAGGAATTTAGTTCACTGCCTGTATTGCCTGAAGTCAAGTCCTTGCCCTTGTCAAGATACTGTGAGCCACCTCCAAAGGACGAAGACATATAAGGAGGGACTGTGGGGAAATCCATATGTGATGCTGACATAGAGTTAAAAGTTCCCTGTGATCCTACATTTTTTCCTGTAGCATAAGCACAATTATTAAGGTAAAATTTTGAACTTCAGTGTCTTTAGTGAGGCTGTTATGCCCTTCTTTTTAATGTAAGTACCTTCAGCATTAACGCCAGGCCTCATTAGGTTGGGAACAGACGCTTGAGTATTCTTCGTAACTGGACCCTGTGGATTCTGGTTCCAGCCAAAACTACTATTAAGTAGATTTGCTCCTCCCAATATACTTTTCTGCAACTCAGCAGGGATGTTGCCAGAAGCTAGTCCTTCAGTGAAATTTGAAATTTGTGCCATTGTGAATGGATTTGATGGTTTAGTCTTGTCTATAGTCCTCCCAGAAGAAGCTGATGGTCCTTCTTGGTGAGCCCTGAAAAAAGGTGCACCACTGGGTAACGGTGGCACCTGAGCACTACCAACTTGTAGTGTATGTGATTGATCATGTTCAGCTGTCCTGGAAGGCTGACCTTGAGTACCAGCTTTACCAGGCTGTTTTCCCTTTCTAATATTGTGTCCAGTAGAGATAGCATCTGATTTTGAGTTGTCTTCAGAATGCAAGTCCCCTGCTGCTTTTGGATCCACTCTTTTTCTCTTAGAAGATGGTTTTTTGCTTGTTTTTTCATCGGACTTCAAAGAATCGTGTGAGTTCATAGATCTAGTATCCTCTATTTGCAGACTAGCAGGGCTTTCCATTCCAGAAGATCTGCCACTCTTTTGAGACATGGAGCCTTGATGAATATCAGCTCCTGCAACATCGCTCCTGTTTGGCCCTGCCAGGACCCTTCCTGAAATAGATGCACTATGCCTTGTCATATCTGCTGAACCTGACAATATAATACAATGCATCATCAAGTCAAACTCATAAATCCAAAACAAGTGGCTGAGATTACCATGTCGGTTTCCTTGGTTACCTGATGGAAAATTCCATAATCCAGCATGTGCACTACTTTGGGATGCATCAGTACCAACCATGGGAGACTGACTGCCAATGGTCTCCTTATCCTTAGGCATAGCACCACTGGACTCTCCTGCTTGTGGACCACCAGCTAATGGAATTCTCGATGATCGCAACGCATCCATATCAATTCCATGTTGGCTTACGACAGTCTCCATGGCCCTGCAAACAAAAGTTATAGACAGTTCCAATATTTTGGAATTATGGAGTGGGAAAAGTTCAAGTCTAGATTATGAAAATTCACATAGAACTTTCTCATAACACAGCATCCTTTCACATGGTGTTTCAAACATTCACGAAAAAGGTAGACTGAATTGACTAAGGAGTCTAACTTTCGTGTTCTGGTTTTCTTTTTCCTCTGTGTGTGTGTAAACTGATGAATTGTACATCAAGAGAAATATACAAGATGACCATACTATGAAAATCATGTGTTTCCCAATTCCCCAGATAAGAGAAAACACAATGACTTCAATACACAACACAAATGATTGATTCCCAGGGAATGCCATCCAAGACAAAAGCTGCTAAAGGAGTGCATTCCAGAAACATTGGCCGCAAAATTGTTATATCCACATAGTCATGAAAGGTGCAAACAAGCCAATTGCCAGTTAAGGAAATGTAGCTCACTCCTCCAGCCATGCTGCTCTAGTTTGCTCATCTCTAGCAGTCTACTGTTCCCTTACTGCTATCTTCCACCTACTTCTCTTTCACCATTTCACTGAGAAGGTTGGAGGATGAGCGCCTCCCACAGTTTGGTTATTGAGCTCCTAAACTATTTGTTGCTACACAGTGTACATCTTGTCACAATGTGCTTAGCATCAAGGCAGCCACCTAATAAAGCTTAAGGAACTTATGCATCAGTCCGCCTCAATGCATCTAGGTTCCCACCGCATATAATGTTTCCGCAAGTGCCACCACACTGCTGTTTAACTGATGCGTGAAATTCCAGTTTGTTAGCATTTTATATAATTAAATGAAGTGGAACTTTAACATAAGTATACTTCAACTACAATACCAATTTTGAAAGTCAATTATGACAAGACAATTTTCGTTCTTAGAACATTTAAACAACTCTGTTTCACACAGAAAGGAAAAATCTTTAACTGGTATTTGAATTTAAATGGATAACAAATTCTTTCTTTAAAAAGACACTCAACAACTAAAGCAAAAAAATCACCTTGATATGACCTGATATGGCAGTGACTGCTCCTTTCCACTTAGTTTCATATGTTGGCATATCTGAAAGATCAAATTAAGTAGAAAGGTTAAGGTTTGGTTTCAAAGGTTTTCATATCCTTCTACGCTTCTACATAACTAGCTGAGCAGCATACCACATAAAGTTTTGTTGCTAATTTAGCAGGTTCATCCTTTGACTCTTGAATAAGTTTCTGAAGAAGCTTTGCAGCCTCAAGCTCAACTTGTTGTGATGAAGCCATTTGTCAAATCGACCTGCCATAAGAGTGAGATTATTCCAAGAGAAGAAATACCCATTTAATACTTGTAAACAAGTGTTATAGCCTTCAAGCATCAGATACAATATATTATGTACAGATACCATAGCCTGGTATGTCAGGGCTATTTTTAATTGATGCAGAATATTAACGCAAAGTAGAAGATTTATTACATCATAGACAACATGGCCCTATAGGTTAGCTACCAACATTAAAACTTCAACAGAAAAACTGATTTAGGTTTTCCATGCTCACCAGAGATTTGATGCTAAACCAATAACAAAAATCAGGCTGCTTACGCTGTTACGCAACTTTTTTCTATAAAACAACAGAAATATCACTATACGTGCAGATAAAGTTTAGAAATTTGGAATTTCTGGAATCACGATACATTTAACTGCAAGCTACACCGTCCCATGCATCCCATGCATACAATGGCATAGCTCCACTGGTTAAGAACAGAAAAGGGCTTACTAAAACCAACCAACTAAAGCGTCAAAAGCAAGAGATCCATCCTATAACAAAACTCACAAAGCAACAAAGCGAGTGACAGCAACCAGGATAAAACCAGTCATATCATGCTAGATATTGCATTTACCTGTCAAATTCGAGACCAGACCAAAAATATCTCACTGCTGCCGTCCAGGGGAAAAATTTTCTAATTATTTTATCACGCATAATTTTTTTCTCCGCACGGGATACCAAAAATATCGGTAAGCAATTCCACGGCACACCGCAATCAAAGCTACTATCTAGAGAAGAAGCTGAATGGTCCGAATTCATCTCCCCAAAAGAACCCAAAAAATTTACTTTCCCACTTACGCTACTAAGCACTAACCCTAACAAAGAGAGAACAGAGCTACACTGATCGCTCCCCACCAGAGAGGCAGAGAGCACGATCCCCAAATCCGACCACCGTGAGACCAAACCAGCGTTCCCGTGAGCTCGAGCTCCAAGTAGAACAACCAGAGAAGTCGTCGGGGCTTACAGCGATTCGGGATCCGAGAAAACCCTAGCGGGAGAGGGCGAGACGGGTGTGGTGGAGCCCCGGAGCCGCCGCGGGTGGGGGGAGGCTGTGGCGGTCTCCGGGAAGCGACGGCGGCCGTGGACGGCCTCGCCGGGAAGCGACGACGGCGAGCGACGTGAGCTACGTGCCCGAGCTCGAGCTCGCCGCCTCCGCCATTTCGACTGACCCTTTCTGCAGTGTGTCCCCTGTCCCCTTTATCTTCTTTCCCTTTTAGCTTCGCCTGCTTGTCCTCTTTTCCTTCTGAGAGGGCCCGAGGCTGGGTGTAAATGGGCGATGGGGAGGAGTCACATGGGCCGGACCTTGGGATGCGGTGTGGGCCTCTGCGTCCGTTTTCGTTGGTTAGCTTCGCGACTAGGTCGGTTCGTGGACGCGTTGGATCGACTGCATGGACGCGTCACGGTGATTCATCCCGAAATGAGCTTGGAATAACTGGATTTCATCTCACTTTTTTATAAAAAGATTTTCTTAAACCGGCACGCCCAAACAGCCACGAATCTCAGTCATAGTGTAACAAGTGTTTGATTATACGTAAGACATATGATACATGACGGAGCCAGATTTAAACTTGAGGTGGCCAAGTGACAATGATCATGAAAAAATCATTTGGTCATATCTAACATACATATCAACATGCCCATATCTTTTGACTGTTTGGGAACACAAAATTGGGAACATGGTCAGATCTTAATGAATTAACTATTTATTAGAGAAGGACTATACAACAGTCTACCATATGAAGGATATACCACTCATGAGAAGCATCTCCATGTTCGCATGCCAAACCATATGCGCCTTCTCCTACTACATGGTCCCCATATATGCCATGGGACTCCATACTATACTACTTGCAAGAAGCATGGCACCTCCTATGAGCCAGGCCATATGCGCCTCCTCCTACCTAGGCCCCACGCCTGCCATACAACTCCACACAATATACCACTCATGAGCTCCACCTCCTACATGGTCCTTACATCTACTATAGGACTCCACACTATACCACTCGTGAGAAGCATGCCACCTCCTATAAGCCAGACCATATGTGCCTCCTCCTGCCTTAAGCCCTAGTCTACCGTACAACTCCACATGATATACCACTCACGAGCGCATTCTCCTGCCTGGGCCCATGCTTGCCGCATGACTTCACCATATGAGCATGCCGTGACTCCACTCCTAGCCAGGGAATTTTTTATTTTTATATTTTTTAAAAAATATTTATAAAAATATATTTTAGTTTTTAAAATTTACAAATATATACTCCCGGCGCCCTCCCAGAGAGCGTTTTTTTTTAAAAAAAACCTTTCCAGAGGGCATTTGTACAGCCCTAAAAATCACTAAATTTTAAAATTGTTTTTATTTTTGTGTATTTTCGAAAATTCACGTCGAGTTTACCGTTTCGTTCTACTTTGAAAAGCCATTCTCCATTCATCATTCATCTTTCTTTTGTTTCCATTTTGATCTATACTCTGAAAGTGCAAAATCAGTCCATCTTAAAATTCTAGTGGTCGATCCGCGACATCCTTGGATTATCGATACATCTTTCCCAAAATCGCCAATCCGTTTTTCTCCACTTCGATCCATTTTTCCTTGGCTTGGCCCGCTTTCCTTTTCTTTTTCCTTCCCTGTTCCTCTTTTTTCTTTTGGCCCAGGCCGGCCCAAGCCAACCCAGGCCGGCCCATCCCCTCTCCACCACCTTTGCTAAGAGGCAGAGCGTTGCCAACACCGTCACCGCTTCTGCCTCTCCTCGCCACGCTGCTGCTTGCTGCTGCATCACCGCCCACGCGTCGCCTTCGTGCATGCTAGCCGCAATAGAAACTCCAGTACCAATTCAAGAGAGGATTTGAGCTAATCCATTTTGAAATCCTCAGTTTGAGTTCACTACTGCCGCTGCTTCCTCATCCTCCACCTCGTTCTCCCCTGCAAGCCTTTTCGTCGAACGTCACCAACAGCCAAGAGGAGCACCAGCACATCCCCTTCAACCTCTTGGAAGCCACATCAGCCTTAGCGCCACCGATTGTCATCACCGGAGCCGAGAGAGCCGCACCCTGGTGTCGACTGCCTCCCCTCAATCCCCAAAATTCGTCGTCGTCATTACCTATTTCCTAAAATCGAGGTGATCATCGTATTCTTTGTATCAAGCCGCACTTTTCCCCTTTTTTTCCACCATCGTTCCGTCCCCAGAGCCCTGGCGACGCCACTTTGCACCACCGCCCCTGCTCGGCTGCCCCCGGCTGCGCGGTGACCCGCCGCCTCGGCCATCTCTGCATCTAGCTGACGGCACGGCTAGCTCCACCGTGCTTCACTGATGCTTCCCGACTACTGCGCCCCGCCGCCAGCTCGCCGGAGAGTCGCCGCCACGAGACACTGCCGCCGCCGTTCCCCGCTCGCCGCTGCCAGCCTCGCTGCCGGCCCAGAGCACCTAGGGGAATGGAATCGCCACCCTCTTAGGAGCCCGGAACTGGCCTCCTCTCACCGTCTCACCGCCTCTCTCACCACCGGAGCTAGTGAACCACCGCCACCCTCTAAAAACCAGAGAGAACCAAGGAAAAGCCGATTCAACCCCTTTTCCTTTAGCAAACTATTTCCAAAATTTATTTAATTCTTGGTTTGACTGGTTCGGTGACCGTTTGACCTCAAAACACAAATCCGAGACCTATTCCCGATTCCTTGAATTATTCCGAATCCATCCGCACAAGTTTCATCACGATCCGAGCATCCGTTGACGCAAACCTAATTTTGGCTCTAGGGTTTCCGCTCGCCACGACTCTAGAAAAATTCCAAATTTCTTTCATAATTTCTCTTTTTAATTATCTTGCGCACTTTCTGAGTTTTGGTATTTATTTGGAGTTAATCGCATATTTATTTTTATTTATATATCAATAAATCACGTTGCAGTAGATCCGATCAAGGAATCTGAGTTCGCCGCTGACGCATACGCCTTCGCAGCCGTAGGAGAAGACAAGTGGTACGACTACATCGATGCCAAAGACAAGTCATGCATCCTTTAAACAATAATTGAACCTAAACTGGAGCTAGGTCATATTTTGGGTAGAGTACTACCTTGAAGTACTTAAATATAGTGCATATGTTTATTTTTCTAAAGAATTTCGAAATAGAGAACGCCTTTAATTCTGTATTGTTAAAAATATATTGCCATACCTTGAATTGAGTCTAATATATACCTTTGATAACTCTAGGTTAATCCTACTTATTATGAACATGTTGAATAATATATGAAATTGTCATTTTATGTGATGGTTTTGGAGGTACTGTGGTTTATTTAAAGTTTTTAAGGACATAACCCCCTTGTTCTAGTATAAGTGACATAATTAACGCCCATCCGCACGATCGAGGTATTCGGACCCAGTGTATGCTGCTTCAGTGAATTGAACTTCTGCAGCCTTTCAGTGAATTGGCATTTTAGGCTTTAACGTGTGTAATGGCCACTAAGTAATGTAAGATTATTTGATTATGTGAGTGTGGGTGTTGCGGTGCCCTTTGCGGTCTTTGAGAACTGCGTGTTCCTCCTAGTCGTGCAATAGTGGGTGGACGAGTCGTCGGATTGGTGCATACCCTGGGCGGTTGGTTGTATGTGTACCACCACCCGCAGGGCCGCCCTTCGTCCGGTGCGACCGTTCACAATCTTATTTTTCGTCAAATTTTGACCAAATCTCAAAGTAAAATTGAACTGTTTTGGATTCAAATTCTCGATGGAGTAATGGATTTCGATCCGTAGCATTGACAAGGTAGTTTGACCAATTTAACAAGCATTTGGCAATTGAACTAATAAAAAAAATCACAAACGATCATGATTGTAATTGTTAGTTTTTTCGATTGGTTTTCGTCGCTGGAATCTACTTTCGTCGTGAAGTCGAAACTCGAAAATTCATAATTTTCGATCGGTTTCGTCAAAAACGTAAACCCTAAGGAGTATATCGTTGCACCGACGATCGTGAATAAAGTAAAAAAGTTTCCATAGTAAGCATAGGATGAATACAACATGGCATACAAAAGATAGAACATATGTACAACAGGTTAACTACTACTGGTACAACGTACTACGGGCCCTGACCATAACCTCTAGCCCTCTTCGTCTTCTTACCCTATGCTTGCACGTAACCCTGGGAGTAGGTGAGCCGGTTTGGTGGTATGGCACGGCCAGTGCGGCTCACATGCACGAGTGTGGCAACGGGCCACTCCTGTGTCTGCGGTGGCAGAGCTCCTCCGAGCTGTGAGGAACCTAGTACCTCCTGGATCTCCGCTTCCTCCAAGTCCTCACCCTCGAAAGGATCACGTGCCCCATTGCCGTGTGTGCCCTACGCGGAAGAGCCAGCGCTAGCAAACATCCTCGGCAATGTACAGTGGAACCCTGTGGACAAATTTGTTGATCATTGCAAACCAGAATTTTACAAGGCAAAAGGAAACTTTGCACCGTGCATCTAATTTGAAGGACCTCCTGTAATAGCCCTAGGGGCAATGCTCATGCTCTGCTGCGCGTGGGGACGTGCATAGTACGCTCCTTGCATGGATGTGCTAGCTCCCAAGGGATCAAGGTTTGGTGTAGAGAAAGCTACACGGAAGCATATTGATGTAAAACGGTGCACAACAACAACAACAAAGCCTTTCAGTCCCAAGCAAATTGGGGTAGGCTAGAGTTGAAACCCAACAGGAGCCGCAAAACAAGGTTCAGGCACGTAAAACGGTGCACAACGGTAGAAGAAAATATCCTATGAACTGATGGATAAAAGAATTTACCTTTGGAGAGGCCAGCTGGCTAACTGAAACCCTGCTGATGGACTCCTGCTGCAGGCAAGTGAACTCCTGCTCCAGCGGCCTGTGGAGGGTGCTGAGGTACAGCTATGGGAGAAACCGCGTCGACATCACGACAAGTGAGCGCACGAATCACTGTGTGCATTGACCTAGGGATCTTGCCGAAAGTCATCCTCTGCTCCTCCGCACTCAGCACGATCCCAACGTCTAACTTTCGGAACGTCGCATCCACATCAGCCTGAACCTGACACGCAGCATTGGCCTTTTTCAAATGTTATTAAATATGTGTTAGAACCATGGACACGTACAAAGAAAATAACAAAGTGGAAAGAGAACGTAACTCACCACACGGAAGTAATCCTGCTCCACGGGCACAAGGAAGTGTTGACGTAGGCCAAACTGTCGCATCACGCACTGCGGATAATGGGGCTCGACGAAGATGTTGAATACCATCGGCGTTGTCGTCATCCAGTATGCCTGATCACGTGTGCACAGAGCCGAGAGTCTGAGCGGTGCGCGGGCCACGATGGCAAGCGCACTGTACGGCTCCCAGATGACGTCGCTGAGCTACAGACAATCGAACTCCATCACGAAGTTGGAGTAGGCCATCCTAACCTGCGTGTGGGCGTAACACAACGCTGCAAAATAGGACAGGGAGAACACATCAGTGTTTGCGCGTAAGTGATAAACCTCGAATTTGCACATGGCGTACTTCACGGCGACACCAAACTGTCCCATAGTCGGACGGTCGTCAGCCGACTGCTCGTACAAACCTCCTAGGCCGGACTTGTAGGGAGAGTGCTCAATCAAAGGGCGACCTATCACGAACCGGCCACCTAGAGCTGCAGAAGGACAAGGCAACCAGCGATAAGCACTCCTGGATCAGTCTTTATGCATGCGCCACAAAGACCACAGTACGTCACTGCGAGCATAGCGGATCCCCAGCTCCACTGAGGTATGCTACCGTACTCGGCATCGATGATCGCACGTGCGTAGTGAATCGGTCCCTTGTCCACCACGTGCCCTGTCGTGCTGGTGAACATCACCCAGCCGAAGAGCCAGAGGAGGTATGCCTCCAAGCTCCGTCACACTGAGTAATCGTCGACGTTAGGGTGGAGCTGATCAGGCTACACACCAAGAATATTGTTAGTTCCACTGATGCTTTAGAGTTTGGGCGAATATAAATCTAACAAGTACGCGACTTACAGTAAACTATAGCAGCCACGCCTTCAAGGGGCCGCTCATAGTATAAGGAGGGAGCGAACCCGACGCACCAAGTCCAGGCTGGCGCTGCACGTGAGAAAACCGAAGGGTGGTGTCCTCCGTCTATCCATGTGCCCCGTCAACGAGACCCACAGCGTCCCCTACGAGGGGAAGGCCCAAAAGGTAGGAGACGTCCTAAAGTGTGGGAGCCATCTCGCCACACGGAAGGTGGAACGTGTGCATCTCCGGTCTCCAGCGATCCACTAGTGCTGCCAGAATTGACTGGTATGCGTCCCACCGCTTCGCTGGGTCCCTCTCATCCGATGCGGCCTCGACTAGCCTGCACAGCGAAAGAAGGCCAGTCTCACGCAGCCTGCAAAACATAGCACCGTAGTCAATATTGCAAAAGATAGATATGAAAAAGTGTGGCCAAAAGATGATGGTGCTACTCTTACCTTTCACAGAACCGAAGGTCTGTATACAAGAGGTGACGCGAAGGCCATAGACGGAAGGTGCTCAGCTCGGCACCCTCACCCTCAAAGGTTGACAGGTAAGACCGGTGTGACCGATCGAGCCCCCGGTCTAGCAGCTCCGGTGTCTGGTACGCCATACCTGCATGCAAATAAAAAGTTAGCACAATTTTTAATATGAAAGCAACAAGTAAGTGTCAGTTCGCAAAGTTAATTGACCTACCACATTAAAAATTATGGTAAAGGTTCATAGCACTATTACGTGATAATGGAGGACGATAATAAGGTACATATTGTTCTATTACAAAGATTTAGGACGCAATATGGCACGACAACTTAAGTTACAAAATCTCTATTACAATGATACATGAATTGACACTACACTACAGCACCACCAGATGCACGAGAACATCTAGGACGGGGTCGCCTTGAAGTAGTGCCTTTACCCGAAGGACGACTTCCATTAGTGTCTGAACTCGATGGACCAACTTCCGCCGCACCCGGGCCTGTTGCATCTTTAGAACATTTCTTGTAAGTATGACCTTTTTGGTCGTACTTTGAACAACGTTTACACCTTTCACCTGTTTCGGACTCAGCCATATCATTACGAATGCGTTTTGTCTTGCGGCGACCTACTTTGTCTCTCAATTTTATTGGGTCAGGAATGTAAATAACTTGGGGATGCTTGGTAGTAAATGTCTTTGCAATACCGAAGCCATATATCTTGCCACTCCAGGTATTGAAGATTACTTTTTTTCTAAAATAAGGTGAGACAAAATGGCGTGCTTCTATCCCACACTCAACGCTGGTGGCAATAACATGAGAACATAGCTTGTGGAGCAGAGTAGGCTTTCGGCACAAGCACTTGCAGGTCCTGTCTTCCTTCAGGATGCACTCCTGCACAACTATCTTACGGTAGATTCCATGCATGTCCTTGTCGACACACAATATTTCGAACCTGTGCTCTTATGTACCTTGAGGTATAGCTTGATGTCTTTGGTTCTTATTACTTTTATCTATCATGTACTTAGTCAGTAATATGCCAAAGAAAAGATCATTGTCTGCCATGGAGGGCTAACTGCTTTGTATCGATCTTTGAAATACGTGCATGTGCCATATAAGATAAATTCAACAATACCAACAAGTGGGAGCCTTCAAACACCACGCATCACCCAGTTGTAAACCTCTGCCAAATTTATAGTCATTATATCAAATCGAGAACCATCTTTGTCAAACAACAAGGCTCGTTTCTTCTTTGACGCATTCTCAATCCACTCCAAAAATTTCCTAATCGACGAAGCCAACCTTCTTTTCATACGAGGTCTATCACTTGGGAGAGGTCTAAGAGCTTCTGGAGCCTCATCCTCTATAAGGGTAGCTCTCCTGGACTGCTCCTCTGTTTATTTAGACGTCAGATCATCCAACTTCCTCCAAAAACTCATTGAATTTCTTTTCTTGATTCTAGACGCATAGCTTCTTGAAAAGATCCATAAGGTGCTTATTCTTGAATTGTCTGTAAAAATTAGCACTCATATGACACATGCACCATCTACTTCGAAGATCTGACCACATTGGTGGGTAGCCCTTATCCACGCAGCCATCCCTCAATTTCTCAATTGTCTGCGGCAAGCTGGCGTGATGGTTATATATTAAGCATATATCTGGCCTTATCCGTACAACTGCAGACTTAACCCGCTCTAGGAGTCAGTTATCAGTGTTCTCACTCTCAACAAAAGCAAAAGCCACGGGTAACACTTGGTTGTTCCTATAAACTCTAATTGTTGTCAATATATGTCCTCTTTACTTTCTAGTCAGGAATGTCCCATCAATGCAGAGGATAGGACGACAATGCACAAATGTCTAAATGCAAAGAATACATGTTGCAACACACTTTGGTTACAATGGTCAATTGATGGGAAAACTTTCAGGTCGTAGTAGGTCTCCAGATTTCTCTAAAGAATGCAGGCTAAAAGACGAGGCAAATTATCATCCGATGCTTCAAATGTGCTAAACCTCATTTCCGCAACCTTCTGTTTCGTCCTCCATGCCTTCGCATAGCTAATTGTGTATTTGAATTTCTCCTCAATATGCCTAACAATGGACCTTGGTTTGTACCCCAGGTTGTTCACAACGTGGGAGTACATCTCTGTTGTAACAAATGTAGATGTCATGTTTCTATGGTATTTCTCGACCTCTTGTAAGTGACAAGAATGCTCGGTCACAATCAGCACTTGTCAATAATCCTTCCATTTACCCTTGAATGCGTGCACTTGACATGGACACCCATCCTTCACGCACTTCACTTCATACACCGAATTGATTGACTTCACGACCCAAAACTCTCTCTGAAGTGACACCACCCATTATTTCACTACCTCCTTCAAATCCTCCATGAATGCATACTTAGCCCTTGGATGACATCATTCTCCTTGTACTCCTATGGCACATAATGCCGCTCGGAGATAATAAGTCCGGAGAAGTCCTCGTTGGTAAATTTTGCAGGCATTACATTCTCCTCATCGGACGATTCATCATCCTCTAGATGCTCGTTATCAACATTTTCCCTATCCATTTTCTCAATGATGGTGTCGATTATTTCTCCCTCATCCGCCGCACCTATTGGCTGCCTATGTTCTCCGTGCTCTCCTTCGTTTTCCTCCGTTGTTTCGGTATCACCTCTTGTCACACTTGGACCCTCATCATCTTGCATGGCCATTAGAATGGTGTTATCCTTCTCGTACACCGACATAAGTATGCTAAGTGGCCAACCATGTTGGAATGCATTCTCCACGTACTATCTCCAAGTGGCAGCACAATCCACTAGCATAAGTTCCAAAAAAATCTTCGGCTACACGACTCACTACAACATATACGGTTATTGCATTGATCTGGGGGTCGACTCGGAAGCCTCGCATCAACCAATTATACACTGACCCGAAACTTCTCTCAGCCGACCTATTAACACCCTGTGGACCATACCTAACATTCCCTTGCCCATGAAATAACTGAAATACCACCTTATTTGACATCTCTGTTGACGAAAAAATAGAGTTAAACTAAGTACCAACATGCTCATCAGATCTAATACCGTGTAATCGACTTTTTATAACCACGGTCTCTGAAAAAATTACAACATCTAATAGGTTGACATAAAAAAACTACAGATCTATGAATGTAATAATTTATTTTCAAATCATACGCTACACGTAACTAGTACAATATTGCACATACTACATCACTTAATGAATACAAATGGAAATTGCAAATGGAACATAAGGTTTTACCTGCAGACGAGTTCACAAACCAGCAGGGCTTGGCCGCTTTCCTTCGCCTCCCCTCTCAGCTCTCTCTTCTTTTTTTCTGATATTTTTGAGAATTTTATGAATTTTTGGGAGGCTGGGAGAGGGTTTTATACCGAGTCACCAAAAAATCGCCCTTGTGAAGGGCATTTTTAGCCCTTTTGCAAGCGGTACCCTGCCCCTACGGCCGGGCGGCTGCCATTTATGGAGGCAGCCCCCTAGCCGAGCAAAATCACCCTCCTAGAGGGTGGCAAGGGAGCCGCTTGCAAAATGGCGGATCCACAGGGCTACTGCTTTTGCAGGCGGCCTCCTGGCCGGACAAAAACCGCCCTTTAGGAGGGTGGCAAGGAGGCTACCTGCAAAATGGCGGCTCCCGGCGCAGCCTCTTTTGCAGAGGCCCCCTTGCCGCCCTGCAAAATATCCGACGGCCCAACGGCTACCCAACAGCGGCGGCCGATGGTCGTCTGCCATGTCATCAAAAATCGCTCTCTGGGAGGGCGTTTTTTAAAAAAGCCCTCCTAGAGGGGGTGGGAATGTAGATTTGTAAATTTTGAAAACTAAAATATACTTCTGTAAATATTTTTTAAAAAATATAAAAGTAAAAAAATTCTCTAGCCACGGGCATGACCTGGTGGGTTGGGCCCATTGGGCTAGCATGTTTGGTGCATGGCTAGGCCTACTACGGTACTACCCTAGCCGTGGTCCATTTTATTTCAATTTTGTTGTGGGATTTTTTTCCTTTTCTTTATACTTTTTATTGAAATTTGTTCTTTTTTGAAACTCTAAATTCTTTTATACCTTTTTGAAACCATATAAAACCATAGTAATGCATATTCTCTCCATCCCAAAAAAACTAACTACACTTGTCTAGATTCATCCCCAAAAATTGATTCTTTTTGGGACAGAGGGAGTACATAATATATTGATGATATATAACTAGTACTCTATGATACATCCACAAAAGTCGAGAAACCTATTGTATCTCTGTCAGCTAATGTATACCGAGAGTGGGGATCCGGGCAGACCCCCTTGAGGTAAGGCCGGGGGTGTAGTTCTTGAGTTTATATAGGAAATGGAAAAAGATGGACACAAGGGACTTAGACAGGTTCAAGCCACGCGGTGGCGTAATAGCCTACTCGTGTATGTTTGGTGTTATGCTTAGCATCTTGGTTGAGAAAGTTTTCAGAGTCCAGCCCTCCTCCTCATGGCCTTGGACCTACCCTTGTAGAACACGGGTGGTCACAGAGTGACCGAACCGAAGGGATGGGCGCCAAAAATTACACCGTAGAATTATCTAGTTGCAGCTATATTATGGTAGGGTACAAGATAGGCACCCCCAGTAGGGCGTGCTGCATAGTGTCGGCCGTCCCTTTCCAACAGGCCTTGCGCTCCTCCAAGTTGGGCCCCTGGGAAGCAGATTGTCACACCCAAAAATTCACCAGAATTTCCAAAGCTAATTTGTGCATTAAATCCTCGTCTAGGAATCATCCGAGTTACACAAACCAACAATTTGATAAACATAACCAAAACGAAATAATGATAAATACTTACAAAGGAGGCACTTAGTTCTCACACGAAAGAAATCAGCAGTGGAACAGCAACTAGTGAAGCTTCAGCACCAAGCCACAGGCAGCTCAACTAGGGTATAAGCCAAACACCAAACTTCTTCTTCCATGCAAAGCTTCACTCTGATGATGGTAATATTATAAGACTGAGTACCACCCACCGCACTCAACAAGCCATACTAGAAATGCAAAATAATGTAACAGGATTCCAAAGAGAAGGCATAGTATGGCTTATTTGCAGAAATAACACTTCAAACATTGTGATTTAAAATCATTGGAAAACAGTATAATTTAATTAATATCAACATTGAACCAACCACCGAACAACACTCCAATGCAGTTCAGGCCCAAATCATAACCCTCTAAACTGGAGCTATCAAGTTTCATCATTTATCACCATTATTGAATAGTGTGGGACTAACCACGAAAAACATTGCTATGATGCCCATTAACAATAGGCATGGCTATTCGAACAGTTTTACTCTGGTCAAAGGTGTACCAATTTACCCACAAGACACAGTTCCACACATGTCACCATGCCCCGAAATACCACCATGGTACTATAAAGGGTGAAATCGTGATAGACCTTTCATGCAACTTGTCCAACAGAAAAGCCACCCGCTGAACCACCAGTCTCCGGCAGGAACTGATCAGGTGCCCAATAGGGAGACGGTCCAATGCCCAAAACATGGACTTATCACTGCCATGGTGGTCTTATTGACACTGCCACAACACACCGTGGTGCTTCCTGTTAAACTCACTACACGTCCAGTCAAGCCATTACCCATTCTAGCTTATGGTTAGTATAGGTATTGCTTCGTAACAAGTAGTCCGCAAACCGATCCTTAATTGTCATGAGCACCACTAGCATCATCACCATTCCACGTGCTCACAATCCGCCATTCAATCAAATTTTAGTTGGCTAAATTAATTAACCAACCACGACCAACTCTCGTAAAACCATAACCATTAATCATTAATTAATCAGGGTGAATAAATAGTTTCACCACATAAAATGACGCTAAAGTTTTTACGCATTGGCTAAGAAAAACCTAAATAATCTTGCTAGATCATTAATTAAACATCCAGTTAGTCAATATTAATTACCCAGGGTATCAAGGTACATGTAACAATAACAAAATGGCCATAATAATCAAGGAAAATAGGATAATAAATAAATACCCGTAAGAATGACATTCAAAAGCTTTGCATGCAATAACATTAAAATAAAAATAGTTTTCACAACTGGTATCAACATGCTCAAGGGGATTGTCGTGTGACTTGTCTTGTAATAGAAAAGTCTTCAATAGATCTTCGAACTCTTTCTTGAACTTCACGATCTTCCGAAATGGTAAAACGATTGATGGCACATAAAATGAGGAAAAACACTAACAAACCCTAAATAAACAATACATAAACATGCAGATAATGATTTTAGATGAATTTAGAAAGAAGAACGGGTCGAATCAGAGTTCGAACGGAAAAGTTACGGCTTCCGGAAGATTGAATTCAGAGAAAATCCGAAAAGAAAAGGAGAAAGAATATTCTCAGAATATTCCCTTAGGAAAATAATTATCAAGGATTTATTTTTGATAGAATGTTGAAGTGGGCCCCACTATTAGTGTCTAGGTTTTTGGTGAACTTTATCTAGGGAATAGAGGAGGAGCTAGGGTGGTGGATTGACTGAGGTGGACGCCATGTGGCCGAGATGGGTGAGGTGGCTGCCGAGGTGGATTGATAACACAGCAGATTGGGGCTAACGTGGCATGATGACGTGGTACAGATCAGGTATTTAAGGAAATCTAGCGGTCTAGATCCGATCTTGGGAGATTGACGGTTGGGATTTGTTTTCGGTTTTTGATGGAGATTGAGCGGCTCAGATGGAGTCGGGTTGATCCGACGGTAGAGATCGGTCGGCCTCGGGACACCAAGGTCCACATGTCACACGGTTGGGAGTACTACCGGCCAACGAGGCTCGCTTGGCAGCGACATAGGGGTGCTGCGCCCAGCCTTGGCACGGCATAGCGCGTGACGAGAAGGTGTTTGACGGCGACAATAGCGGCGACGACCGGCGGCAGAGGGCGATGACGACGGCGACCAAGGACGGTGAAGGAGAGCGATGATTTGAGGCTCAATGGCGGCCACAGGAGTTCCAGGAGAAGACGGATGCTCGGCTTGACTTCCCCACAATGGCGGCCAGCTCGAAATGGCGACGGTAATGTGGGCAGAGACAACGGTGAGCTCGGGTTGTGGCGAAGGCAGCTAGGGCTTCGGGAGGAGGCTCACCAGCAGCCGACGGAGCTTGTGAAGGGGATGGCAATGGTGACTCGGCACTCGACGATGACAGCTACTTGAAGTGATGGCGGTGGCTCAATTCTAGTGGCGGCGGCTTGCGGTTAGGGAGCAGGGGCAAGAGGGCGGAGCCAATTTATAGGGGAGGGAGCCGAGCCCTAGGGCTAGCGGCGGCGGCGCGGTCTGGGCCAGCAGCGGCGACGGGCCAAGGCGAGGGCAGCTGGCGCAGGCCGAGGAGGAGGCAGACACGGGAGGCCGGGCCTAGGAGCGGCAGGGCAGCGCCGCGTCTGAGCCAGACTGAAGGAGAGATGGAGCCGAGAGGAAGGAGGAGGGGGGAAAAGGAGAAAAGAAAAGAATAGGAAAAGGAAAGGAAAATAAGGAAAAAAATGGGAAAACTTCAATCTGCACAAATTGGAATTTTAGGCAAAATTGAGGAATGTTGGATCATCCAAAATATTAGAAATATTTTGGGAATAAAGGAACTAGAGAGGATATTTTAAGGAGGTTAGAAATTGAGCAAAACTCGGAATATCCTTGGGATTGGAATTCATTTCAAAGGAATTGGATTGATTTCGAAAGAACAGAATTTTCTTTGGAATTAATTCCGAACCTTAGGGATTTAGAACTTTAAAATTCCGAGAACTTCGGATTTTGGACTTTGGAGAATTTTAAGGTTTTGGGGAAACGGGCTGCTGGACCCAAAAGCATTTAGAGAGGAAGGGAACCCGAGTCCGGGACTAGAGAGAGAAGAGGATTGGGCAAGGAACGACCCAAGATAAGGAATTGGGAATTTGTTTAAATAATTACTGAAAATGATCTTTGTAATATTAAAATTAATTCTGGAGCTCTGAAAAATCCGAGAAAATTTCAGAGAGGTTATTTACACACAAAGAATTTATTAAAAATGAATTCAACAATGATTTATTAAAAAAATTTTATTTCCGCTTTTTACTTTACTTAATTGATTTACTTTACAATTTAATATAAATTATAGAAAATCCATTATTAATTAATTAATTTAATTCCTAAAAAATCGGGTTGTGACACGGATCCAGGAGGAGGCCGTGGCCACCTGCCACGTGCGCAGGACACCACCCATTCTCACGTGGGGGTGCTCTAGTGGAGAAAACCTTGCTGTCTCACAGTCCCACTTGTCGGTGCTTAGGCGGAGTAGGTAAAAAGTGTGGAGAACATGCAGGCCGTCAGGGGTCAAACGTGCTGCCTGACAGCCTACGCCCCCTAACAGCCTGCACAGGACTCCGATTGACAGTCGACAGGTGACATGGCTTGACATATCTACTACGCCGCATGCTCTGGTAGGTAGATATCTGTAACATTGCCCCTCCTTGGAGTGGCGCGCGCAGGACAAGGCATGGTTGCACACTTGCCTCGGCGCATTAAATGTACTGGTAGCCGTTTGGCCCCCAAGCTCTACCTTGTAGGCACACGTGGGTCACGGGTGCTCGGGGACGCCACTTGACCCCTGAGCACTACCCTGCATTCTCCTCGAGGCCACCCACCGGGAGCGGCCCTGGACAAGGGCTTGGCTCGAGCTCGGGAGCAGCCTGCTTAGGGCCCTGAAAGGCACTTCTTTGATCGATGGAGGCTCGAGGTCGTCGCAGCTCCATGCTATTCTCATTCTCTAGCTTCTTCCCGAGCACAGGGACGTGCACAGCCCTCGAGATAAGCACATGCCATAACTTGTGCTCGGGGAACATGTCACGTGGCGCTCGGCTGTCCCGCGCCCGCAACACAGGGATCCCCGATTCCCACATCATTGACAATCTCCATACCCACCGTCAATATCCATACTACATTATGATACATCTACAAACATCAGTGATGTCCATAAATGCAGGATATCTCTACAAGACGACAATAATACATATAGTACATTTTAAAAATGCCAATGATACATGTGCTACCTTCAAGAATAACGATGCTTGTCGATGGATTGGAACCCGACCGCATTATCATGTATATACGATGTATTTTAAGGACATAGGGTAAGCTGATATGAAGATGCAAACGAACATGCAAAGAGATAGTGATTTTTATACAGATTCAGGCCCCTTAGAAGTGATAGCCCTACTCCTGTGTGGCCAGGAGGCCAGTGTTTTTCACTACATCAATCTTATGAGTACAAAGTATGGGAGAGTAAACTCTAATGTAGTCTGCCAGTATGTCGATGTAGAGATTAGTTATGGTGGTCGGCGGTTAGTTGTTGTTGGGTTCCTCCAATATCGACTAGACAAGATTGGGCGTATGTGGCTTTTGTTAGCTTGTGTTGTTTCTCCTTGGCCTGTTCCTCTCCCTATGGGAGGTCTTGTATTTATACCCTCGGATTCCCCCTTATCCAAGTAGAACTAGGAAGGCATATTAGGATACGAATCCGAACAGTCCTGGCATAGCCCAAGTAGGACTTTGTGTTTCTGTCTTTATCTGGGACTCCTTTCTTATCTGCTCCGGACTCTATCTATATGTATAGGGTTTGTTTCCATATAGAAATTGGTATATTGTACTCTGCCGAGGTATGTGCATGTCTGTGGGATATCCCATATTTAGTACATTGACAGTAACCCCTGAACTCTATTCAAATGAAGATGTCGTCCAGTCCAATTGCTACGATGAGTCAACCTTGTTAGAGTAAATAAACGTAGTCGGTATTCAACCAACTAGGTCAGGTCCGACTTCTTTAATCCTTTTGTCCAAGCAGTTTGTCAATGTAGCCATCCAAGTGTGTGCATAGAATCTCGGCAGAGTACCCATTTATTTTGTCTATTCTTTCTTTCACCTCAAATACTCGAATAATCAGGCCAGTAAACATTAAAGCCCCCGAGCAATGTCAGGTAGCTTTATATAGGTGTTAAGCATGAGTAAATAAATGCATATATTAAACACCTAATAAAACTTTGTACTCAAATGCAATTTTTCCATGGCTGTAAACTTTTACAGTTTCTTGCTCCGACTAGCGCTAGCTTGTCTTCCTTATATGTCTCATTCCGACCACAAACCCTTTGAGCGTTCCGGGCCGTCCCGGAACATATCTCATTGTTGCATTCAGTCAAAACAAGATATTTGAGACTTTACCCTTTGCCAATTTCATGAACAGAAAATTTCAAGCTTGTCTAGTACTCGGACAATATAGACATATCCCATAATTTGACAGTATGGAAACCCCTTAGCCCTTGACTACTCAGGTAATTTAGAGCGATATCTAACATGTGAGTAGTCAAAAACACGAATATAGGAAAAATATATTTGCCAACATAGGGAATAGCAAGGTACATTATATGATATATGTAAAACTTACAGAATATTGCATTTCTTTGTCAGCTATCCTGTACACGTCTGGTCAGAGTACTCAGACCACTTTGTAGAGACCTTCTCACTTTAGATGAGAACTTGTTGTTTATCAACTTATATCTTCACCTTTTTGAGAGCATTGTCACCTTCGGCAAGTGAGTGAGCTCGAATTCGCTGTTTGTGATAAAGATGAAGAGCTTGGTGGTATCATGTAATGCAGAGCAGCATACGTGGTCACCTTGCATGGGTTGTCTGGTGTATACATGTCATGTGATCATATTTCAGAGCTATCGTTAGGGGTCTTATTTGGTCGGTATAGAATTTCAACCAATAGATAATTTTTGGTTTGACTCTGTCTTTTTATCCTTTCTTGTACATAATGAGGTTTGAAGTTGCTGATCCGGCACACGTCTAATCAGAATAGAGTTTCGACTAGTGGACTCTATGGGACCAGTATATGCCTTGTAATCGAGATGTGGAGTTGTCTGTCTGAGCTTAATTTAGTCAAGATAGAATATCGACCAACAGAGATCTTCTGACTAGTCTTCTCACTCGGAATGGTCATCAGATCGGTTGTCCTATTATTTTGATTTTTCTGAAATGAACTACTCAGCACAAATTGTTAGATAACAAGCCCCTGAGCGACGATCAGGAGTAACATAAACTAAAATCTTGAAATGTTTTTCAATAATAAATAGATCCAAGTAGGAAAGAGATATAAGAATTATTGATATACTTTGACCGTTTGATGTCTTTTGTCCACAATCTCGGTAGTGTAAGCAACTGCTCGGGCTGAGTAAAATCTTGTGACGAAGAAATAGTCAATTTGGACAGCTAGGTGCTTGACCTAGGCTGATTTGCATGAGTGCTCGGGTGGCAACTTGATGTGCATCCCATGTGGCCAACACGGTTCGCATTTGTTTTACCAACTTGCAAGCATATCGGAGGACTGTGGTTTACTTCAAGCTTCTTGTCCGAAACGTTTTTCCGATTATATTGCTTATCTTCCACGTATGCCTCCTTTATTAGATGATGGCATGCTATATGTCATCATCGTTGGAGATCTCTGCCTGTATCATTGTTCTAGATGTCATGGGTAGTGCCTCGAGCCCTTCGTTTATAAGTGAAGTGCCTCCTTCACCCATGGTTCGACTAATTGGTTTCAACCTGTTGAGATGGATGGCATGGACAATGTCATCAGGCTGGTAACTTTTGCGATGTATAGTCCAATAGTATTGCGATGACACTCTAGGTGTCATCACTGTTCGAAGTCTCTACTTAAATCATCATGGTAGATGATATGAGCAAAACCTCGAACCCTCTGTTTGCAAGCGGAGCACCTCCCTTTATCTATGTTCCTACAATGTCCGATCAGGAATAGTCAGGATAGATGATGTGTGTATAGCGGAGTACTCAGATGCTCGATGTCGAGCAAGTCCTCGAATAATTTCCTGAAAATATGATATCTAGAAGTAAGAAAATATAACAAAGATCCATCGAGTAGGAGCTCGCACGGTTTCTATAAATCTTCTAGTTTTATCATGATATAACCAACATATTCAGATCAAATATTGGGTACTATATTTATCATAAACAAGCATAATTTATACAGAAAGTAAACTAGAGCAAGCCCACAGGGGTTAGACCGCAGTCAACCTAGCATAATATGAACTCGCAAAATAAATATTATATAAATAAGTGCTCTAGGTAAACATGGTAATTTATATTCTAAAATAATAAATAACTCTATCCAGTCGAAGAGTTTGATTTGAAAAAATGTACAATAAATTGTATATAAAAATATTGTATACCTTTGTATATACATGCTGCCGTATGTATCTACAAAATTAGTAGATTAATCTAAAAAATCAATCTTACTAATTACCTTTGTTGATGTTCTATATCGATGCATGTAGTCATCTCGTGGAGTATGGCCGTGTACATGTAGCAACATTCTGCTAGCATCTATACGAGAAGTCCTGATCAGTATATTAATTTTCCTCCGTACAGACGTAGATGATGGTTGACTCTGCTGGTCTTGATAACTTGATGCATAGCACGCACGCAAAAGCAATGCTGCATGCATGTGTGTCTGGCCAGGCCAAGTCCAAATCGGACAAGGATGCAGCGTGCAGCGAGCGGCAGCCGTCCTTTCTTCGGCGTTACTCATGGGAAGCGCACAATAGCGAATTTACTTCCATCCAGGCACGGACTCAGGATTTAGAGACTGTATATTTAAAATAAGAAGTAAATTTTTTTATAATTAAAAGCTTACTAATTGGTATATATAACATCATACAGTAGAAATTATATAATATATAGCAGGTAGACCACAAAATTGAGCATAAATTATATATTCATAAAATTAAGCATAACTTTAAATTATTTAACATATAGAAGTACTAATTGTTTAACATATTAAAGTGGTAATTTATGAAATATATAAAGAATAGAAAATGGTAAAACGATAAAAAATCTTACAATTTAGAGGACAACTTTTCGATACTTGATTTTTTGAAAATGAGTGATCATGTGCTCATCCAATACATCCAAGTATATATAGCCAAAATCATAGTTGCATACCGCATTCTACAAGTACTAACCTAGCTAGCTATAGCTTGCATACTAATACTGCATTTTCCAATTAAGGCATAATATTTTGCTGATTAATTTCCGTGCAACCTGATAACGTCCGCTTTCTCCCGCAGATCAAAGTGTCAACCCCCATAACCCCAAAATAGCACACCAAGCAGACGGCATCTGTTCATCCAAGCACGTACTGCAACGAAGCGTGTACTATCCTACGCGAAGCAAACACAGCACGGAAAGGAGAGAGAGAGAGAGGGAGGAGAACGAGGGGAGCGACGTGCTCACAGGTTGATGACGGGTGACGCGGTGGTGATAGGAGCGGCGGAGGACTGCAGTAGTACGGCTCGGAGACGGGGAGGCAGCGGAGAAACGCAACGCAGCCACGCAAGCGGACGCGAGCACCTCCAAAGCGGCCGCACCGCGCGCCTCCCACCCGCGCTAGTGCCGCCCGCCCGCCTGGCCGCCTGCACCGCTGCCGCCGCCGCCCACCTAGGGTTCACGAGCGCCGTGCCGCCCATCCAAGAGGCCTTGTGTTGGCTGTTTTTTTAGAACTTGCGTTCGCTGTGATGCATAGATGGGAAATTTGCCTGCTGGATGCTTCTTGGGCTTGTGCAAATGGGCCAACAACGGGGGAGGAGAGAGCCAGGCCCAAGTATGTAGGTTTGTTTGTCTCTTCGACTGAATAACGCCTCTTTTTTATTTTTTAAATACACTTTTAAATACACGTACGAATTACATAGTATTTATATATATATATATATTTTTATCAAAAAAACTTAGATATATATTTGAATACCCTTGAATTGATGTGGGCCCGCCCCTACTTCCATCGTGAACTCCTCTGGTCTGGCAGAGGAAGTTGTTGTGATTATTGCGTGTACGTACGTGAGAACGCATGGTCATCGTCCAGGTGAGTATAGTTGCTCGATCTGTTCGGCGGTTGCGTCGGTTCATTCAATCTGCTCGGTAATTGCGGTGTCCGTTTGATCTTTTTGTAGCCGCATGACCCGCCGATTTGATCTACCAGATTTTGGACGGGGGGTATTAGTTCTAAAGTGGTCGGATCGGGCCTTCGATTCGAGGTCCCGTGGTCAATGATTTCGAACTGTTATTTTTCACGGCGATGATGTTTTGAAGTGACATTGATTCTCTAGAGCTAGTAAAGATTAAAACAGTAATGGTTCCGATCCAGAGAAAGAAGTACTCTAGTCGGATCCTATCTCTCAATCCGAAATCATCTGAGTATCCCTCGTCGGAAAATCCGTCTCTTGGTCACTATGTCTTCGTAAATCTTCTGAATACCAGCGTCCTCTGTAACACCTAAAAATTCACCACCGAAATTCTGAACATTCATGTGTATTAAATCCCTGTCCAGAAAAGTCGGGGTATATAATTTCAAGTTACCAGAGTGCGTCTTATAAACAGAATAAAATTATATTACAAAAATATAGCGGTAAAGATAAATAAAGTTTATGTACAACTAGCCAAGCAGCAGCTTCCATCTTACAGGCATCTTGATGGCGGAACCACCCTAGTCCTCATGGCGATCCTCGTCGGACACGTACTCCACCACTGAGAGAGAAAAAATGGAGCAAGGCTGAGTAGCCTGTTTATGCCTTTGTAGCTTGGGTAACAATCTGATTACAAATTAATGTTAGGGTGCTTAGCCATGCTTAGAGTAAATTAGCTCACCTTGGGAGTAAATATTCGCTATTATATTCTTTACTCAACTTTATGTTGGGAGGATGGAAATTTGGACGTTGTTATTTAAACAAATAAAATTTGACCTTAATGGTGGGCTGTGGGTGCAAGGTTTTGTTGGTCGCACCCATAGCAATTAAGGACCGGTTTGCGGGAACCCCTTGAGCAGTTTCTCATATATACCACAAGCCAGCATGGGCAATGGCTGGGCTTGTAGCGTAGCCTCTCTCTTTCCTAGGCACTGTTGGTGAGAATGCGCGTGATAGAGTTGGGTTGGCTCAGGGTCGGGTTGATCGGCTTCCGGATCCATTGTGGCGCAAGGGGGTATCCTGGCCGATATGTTGTGCCTTGTCGGCAAGCGCAACCTCAGTGTGGTGTTGATGGTTAGGGAGGAGTTGTGTGCCTCTCGCGGGGTGTCATGGTGACACACTGGCACATGGGAATGTGTGTGGGGATGTGTCTTGTGGGTATAGTTGTACACCTCTGGCCAGAGTTAAAATCAATTCAAATAGTTGTACCCGCGGTTATGGGCGTATTGGTTAAGACTCTCCGTGATTAGTCTCATCTTAATAATTTTGACCTAAAACCTGCTGTAGGGATAGGACGGATGGTTGGGCTTGGTCAACGTGGTGTAGTGTTGATCGGTGATGGATTAATATTGCTTAATTAAACAACTCTGTTGCTCGCTTGTGAACTACTATTGTTTACAACTGCTTTTATGCAAATGAACCCCGAGCCTACCCTTGTCTCCCGTGCATTGTGCATAATTGCGGGTATGACTTGTTGAGTACAGTGGGTGGTACTTAGTCTTGCTCTCTTTCCCCCTCTTAGAGATGGTGTACCTTTCCGACGAGGATCGTCAGGAAAACTAGGCTGGATCCGCCGTTGAGCTGCCTGTGGAATGGAAGCCTCCACGTGACTAGTTATTTATAGGCTTTATTTATTTTTTCCGCTACATTTATGTAAGATAATTTTATTCTATTTGTAAGACGCACTCTGTATGGCAATTTGGTATTGTGTAACCTGGCTTTCCTGGACAGGGATTTAATATACAGAAATATTCAGAATTCTGGTTGTGAATTTTCGGGCGTTACATGCTACCATAGCCTTGATCTTTGCAATCATTGGCATTGCCGCGTGGTCAGGTCCTAGCTACAGTTTGTTGAGTAGAGTTGCTGTGGCCACGACATTCTACTAAGGAGTGACGAATACATCATGGTCGCCTATCCTAGTTTGGAGGATGTTCTTTTGTGCTTGTTGCCCAGCATCGTGCAATTGACGGTTGCACGCGTCCCGTTCGGCTTGTCGATGTTTGTCTTCCTTCTCCTTTTGCTCATGTAGTCGGTGAGCTTCTTCCTCCTGTTGGTCACGCAGTCAGCGAGCTTCTTGACTTGGGGTCAAATTTTCTTTTGACACCATAAACACCTCGCAGGGAGGTCAAAAGCTTCCAATACTATCCTCCGGCTGATCGGAGTCGAAGAATTGGAATAGAGTGATGATTACCTTGACCTCCCTAGATTCGGACCCGACTGGCACAAAGCCATATCTGAGTCGGTCTCCAGGGGATGGAGTTGCCTCCATGTTGTTGAATCAAGGATGCTGCCTGAGGATGGTGTGGAAGACAGCTACGGCATTGGCGAGGCCGAGTGAGGGATTGACGATCTCATATCCCCTAGATCCGATCCTGACTGGCGCTAAGCCATGTCTGACTCAAACCATAGGAATGTGAGTTGCCTCTGGCCTGGTAGATCGAAGTTCTCGCCAAAGCATGTTGTCGAATATTGCCGCAGCATTGCCAAGGCCAATAGGCGTGTGGTTAATCGGATCTCCCTCCGATCGGTCGGCCGAGGCAGATCGGATAGCCCAGATCAAGCCAAGACCAAGCCTAGCCGGCGCGCGCGGCCTGATGGTCACCGCCGGTGACCATCCGGTGTGGCGGAGGGCTACGGCGCACAGTGGGAGAGATGGGGAATCCATTGGAGTGCTCACCGAAGGGCGTCGACGGCGGGAGGATGACCAATGGCGGCAAACAGAGGAGTTAGGTGGCGACAGGACCTTGGGAAGACGACGGTGACGATGTTCCAGTAGAGATCGAGGGCAACAAAGTGTGGGACAGCGGCGAGGAGGACCTGGGGAAGGTGTAGGAAGAGGTTAAAGGCAGAATGGCCGAGAGGACCAACGCAATTTGGTGGCCGAAGGCCAGTGGATACACCTACCGAAGAGCTCAACGGGGAGAACGGGGTTCCGGTGGCGATTAGGGGTGGCCAGCGGCAGGATGTGATGCAGCGGGGTGCAGCGAAGCTAGTGAGCGCGAGCGTGGTGGCTGGCAACGGCTGTAGCAGCGGCGACGCATGGTTGAAGTCGGCAGAACATGGCGGCGGCTCAGGATCTCGTCGCACGAGGGGGTTAGAAGGCACAAGAGACTCGAGCGTTTGAGGGAAAAGAGAGAGGAGGTGACAGGGAGCATTTATATAGGCCTGGGCTAGAAAGATCGTGGCTGAGGCAGGGGAATTTCACGAAATCGTGGATGGCGGCCATGGCGGTAGTGGGGCGAAATCCACCCGTGGACGTGGGGGAGAGGGGCGGAGAAGGTGGGGGTAACGGGCGGGGACTCGGTCCGCGTGGTTTGAACCAGGGGCAAGGGCACGTGGGCTCGGGACGAGGCGCAAATCGAGCAGCGACGGGATTTTTCCCCTCCGGCCGATTCAGCCGGAGGTTAGGGATGACCCCGACATGTGGGGCCCCGGTCCCACATGTCGGCGTGAGGGAGAAGGGCGTGGGCGAGTGGGTCTGACGAGCGGGGCGAGAGGGAGAAGGGGCGCGCAGGGGCACGTGGGCTGGCCCAAGAGAAAAAGAAAAAGGAAAAAGAGGGAAAAGAGGAAAGGAAAAAAGAAAAGAGGATTTCCAGAGCAATTTTAATTCCGATAACACTTTTCGATTTATTGAAAATACTTCCAGTGCTTTAAAAATTCTAATAAAAATCCTGTTAATGTATTTTGGCAAGAGGAATACAAGAAAAATATTCCCAGCCATGATGGATTGTTATTTTGTATTTTCTCCATTAATTAATTTCTCTTGCCTTATTTAAATAATTTCTTTAGGCAATTTCTTGAGTGTATTTTTGTGTGGCTCCATTAAGGGGGAAAAATCCTAGGGTGTGACAAACCTACCCTTCTTAAATAGAATATCGTCCTCGAGATTCGAAAGTGCTGGCGAAGAGGTGCAGATGGGAGGACTTCAATTTATCCTCTCGCTCCCAAGTAGCTTCTTCCTCTGAATGGTGGCTCCACTGTACATTGTAGAATATGATCACTCGGCTCCTGGTGTTTCTTTCGCTGATCTCCAAGATTCAGATTGGCCTCTCCACGTAAGTGAGGTCCTCCTGGATTTTGATCTGTTCCAGATCGGCCTGTTCTGCTGGTACCCTCAGACATTTCTTCAACTGGGACACGTGGAACACATCGTGTATACCTGCCATCGAAGCTGGAAGATCCAACTGGTACGCGACTTCGCCTTTGCGAGCTAGGACCTGGCAAGGTCCCACGAGGTGCGGTGCTAACTTCCCTTTTGTTTGGAACCTGTGTACCCCTCGAAGTGGGGTGACGCGAAGATACACGTAGTCTCCTTCCTCAAAACTTAAGTCTCTGCGGCGGTTGTCGGCATAGCTCTTCTGTCTTAACTAGGCTGTCTTCAATCTTTCCCGGATAATGGCCACTTTCTCCTCGGCTTCTTTGAGTGCATCTATCCCGAATACCTGGCGTTCACCGGTCTGATCCCAGAAGAAGGGTGTGCGGCACTTCCTGCCATATAAGGCTTCGAACGGTGCCATCTGCAGACTGGCTTAGTAACTGTTGTTGTACAAGAACTCCACGTAGGGCAGACTCTTATCCCAAATCCCACCGAAGTCTAAGGCATAGGCTCTCAGCATGTCCAATATTTGATTGACTCTTTCAGTCTGCCCATCTGTCTGTGGATGGTAGGCCATGTTGAAATTCAGTCAGGTTCCCAGTTCTGCTTGTAGCTTCTGCCAGAATTTGGAAGTGAACTGGCTACCATGGCCGGATACAATCCTCTTGGGTACCCCATGTAAACACATTATGCATGCCATGTAGAGTTCTGCCAGTCTCTTGCCCGAGTAGGTCGTGTGGACAGGAATGAAATGGGCGACCTTGGTGAGTCGATCAACGATCACTCAGATCGAATCATATCCTGAGGATGTTCGAGGTAAACCGGTAATGAAGTCCATCCCGATCTCTTGCCATTTCCACTCTGGGACTCTGAGCGGTTGTAGAAGTCCTGCGGGCTGTTGGTGTTCTGCTTTGACTCGCTGGCACACATCACAAAGTGCCACGAATTCCGCTATCTCTCTTCTCATGCTGGCCCACCAAAACTTTGTCTTGAGATCTTGGTATATTTTAGTGCTTCCAAGGTGAATGGAGTACTGCATCTCATGAGCTTCCCGAAGTATCAAGTACTTGATTTCCTTGTTTTCGGGGACGCATAACTATTTTCCCTTCCAGACCGTCCCGTTCTCGTCTTCTGTGAAGCCCTGGGCTTTTCTAATTCTCATGTTTTTTTTGAGCTCTTTAATCTTTGGATCATTCGCTTGTGCCTCACGAACCTAATCGAAGAGTTTGGGTTGGGCCTCTAGGGCTGCCACAAATCCAGGGCCAACGATGGCCAAATTCAAGCGTTCAAAGTCTTTCTGAACTTCCTTGCACAGCGCCTCTGCTTGACCAGTGTTGCTGTAGCTCTTCCTGCTCAAAGCATCTGCTACCACATTGGCTTTACTTGGGTGGTAGTGTATTCCCACGTCATAATCTTTAATCAACTCCAGCCACCTTCTTTGACGGAGGTTCAGGTCAGGTTGGGTAAATATGTATTTTAGATACTTGTGGTCCGTGTAGATCTCACTCCGGTTACCGATGAGGTAATACTGCCAAATCTTCAAAGCATGGACCACTGCTGCCAATTCCAGGTCGTGCGTCGGGTAGTTGCCCTCATGGGGACGCAATTGGCAGGATGCGTAGGCTACGACCTTGCCTTCTTGCATCAGCGCACATCCTAGCCCTTAGCGGGATGCATCGCTGTACACCTGGAAGTCCTTCTTGGTGTCTGGCAAGATCAACATTGGTGTCGACACTAACCTCTTTTTGAGCTCCTCAAAACTACAGTTGCATTAGGCTGTCCAAACAAACTTCACGTCCTTCTTCAGTAACTGTGTCATGGGCCTCATGATCTTTGAGCAGTTTTCAATGAACCGGCGGTAATAACCAGCGAGTCCAAGGAAACTCCGCACTTTTGTCACTGTCTTGGGTGGTTTCCAATTAGTCATTGACTCCACATTCATCGAATCCATGACAACTGCCTGAGCGGTGGTGACGTGCCCGAGGAACTGCACTTCGTTCAGCCAAAGTCGCACTTGCTAAACTTGGCATACAGCTGGTGCTCTCTTAACTTCTTGAGAACCAACCAGAGGTGCTGTTCATGTTCTTCTGCTGATTTCAAGTAGATGAGGATGCCGTCGATGAAACCATCTACAAACTTGTCTATAAACTCCATAAACACCTTGTTCATCAGGTTCATGAAGAAAGCCGGTGCGTTCGTCAGTCCAAAGGACATAATGGTGCACTTGTACAGTTCATACCGAGTGGTGAAGGCCATCTTCGGAATATACTATTCCCAGATTCTCAGCTGGTGATATCTTGATCGCAGGTCTATCTTAGAAAAGATGGTGACTCCCTCCAGTTGATCAAAAAGATCGTCAATCCTTGGTAAGGGGTACTTGTTCTTGATGGTTACGTCATTTAGTGTGCGATAGTCCACGCACATCCGCTTTGTTTTGTCTTTCTTCTCCACGAAGATAACCGGTGCATCCCAAGGCGACGTGCTCGGTCGGATGTAGCCCTTCTGTAGCAGGTCGTCAACTTGCTTCTTGACTTCCACCATCTCGTTTGGTGCCATTTTGTAGGGCCTTTTGTATATGGGGGCCGTTCCCGGTGCCAGATCGATTCTGAACTCGATCTCTCTTTTTGGTGGCATTCCTGGCAGATCTTCTGGAAAAACATCCGGTACTCCCTTACTATCGGAATATCTTCCACCTTTCTGTCTGGTTTCTTCCTACTTTTAGGCTGTTCCTCGGCTGCAACCTGATTCAGACTTGCCTCTTGACTCTGCGGCACTGGTGCTTCGAAGGTAACCACCTTTCCTTCCGGGCTAGTCACCGTGACAGTGTGGTCGGCACAGTTAATCACTCCTTTGTGCCAGGTTAACCAATCCATCCCTAGGATGACATTTAGGTCTTTGGATTCTAGGAGGATGAGATTGGCTAGAAATGATGATCCTTCGATTTCTAGGTTCATTGAGGGACAATAGTGAGCCATGGTCATGCGGTTCCCGAGGGTGTGAACCCGCATAGGGATCTTAAGTTCCACTACCTTTATCCCATATGTCCCCACAAATTTCTTTGATATGAAAGAATGTGTTGCACTAGATTCAAAAAGTACCATTGTAGGGATTGAGTTTAAGAGAAACGTACCCAGTACCACTTCTGGTGCAGCCTATGCCTCTTCTCTGGAGACGTGGTTAACATGCCCCTTGATCACGGGCTGATTGGCTTCGGGGTTCTGGGGAGCTGCAGGCCTAGCGCCAATGCGCTTTGGCTTCGGGCACTTGTCCACGAAGTGGCCCGGCTCGTTGCAGTTGAAGCAAATGAGGGTTTTTCCCCCTGTCCTTCCTAGGCTATCTCTGCTGAGCTGGCGCCATTGGCGGGCGCAGAGCGGGGTGACAGTTGTGCTGCCCGCTGTTGTTGCTGTTGCCCCCGAAGTGCCCGGGATGGAATGGACGCTGCTGGCAGACGATCATGGTGGAGGGTCCACCCTGATACCCCCGCATCACCCTCGGCCTCTGGTGCTGTCCCTGGTGAGCTCTGAACTGGGCCGTCTTCCGCTTGCGGTCCATCTTGTTGCGCTGGTCCTCCTAGCGGATCGCCTTGTCCACCAGCTTCTTGAAGTCAGGGTAGTCACTTGAGAGAAGCTAGTTGGTCAGCTCGTCGTCAAGTCCCTCCAGGAACTTCTCCTGCCTCTCCGCGTCAGTGCGGACATCCTCTGGCGCATAGCGTGCCAAGCAGTTCAAGTCATGGAGATATTCCATGACTGTCTTGTTCCCTTGCACTAAGTCTCTAAATTCCCTCTTCTTCTGTACCACGATGCCGGCCGGAATCTAGGATTTCCGAAAGTTGTGGCAAAATTCTGCCCAAGTGACCTCAGTCCTAGCAGTGTGGGTCAAGAGGAAATTATCCCACCAAGCAGAGGCGGCACCCTGAAGTTGGTGCGTGGTGAGGGCAACCTTTTCCTGGTCATTGCATTGGAGAAGGTTGAGTTTTTTCTCAATCGCCAACAGCCAGTCGTTGGCGTCCATGGGGTTGGTGGTGCTCGAGAATGTGGGTGGCCTGACCCTCAAGAACTCGGGCAGTTTGGACTGGGGAGCGACGGCTGGGATGTGAACCTGCTGGTGCTGCTATTGCAGATTGTTCTGCTACATCTGCTACAAGCCCATCTATTGCCCATGCTGGCTTGTGGTATGTACGAGAGACTGCTCAAGGGGTTCCCGCGAACCGGTCCTTAGTTGCTATGGGTACGACCAGCAAAACCATGCACCCACAGCCCACCATTAAGGTCAAATTTTATTTGTTTAAATAATCACGTCCAAAGATCCATCCTTGTCGGTGCCATGGGCCCTGGGTACCTCATGAGAAGCGTTTGGGCCACTCAGACAGAGGATGGGCCTAGCCTTGTAATTAGGGATACAATAGAACTCGACAGACTTAACCTTGTATGACAGAGAAAATACAGTCCTAGTTGGGCACGTTGTACTCCTAGAAGGAGATCCCTTGGTCGTAGTCCGACTGGGACTCCTACTTTGTAACTCTATCCCCTAGTATATAAGGGGTGGCAGGGCTCCCCCTGAGGGCAGAATCACCAAGATCACAATCATACATCCTTAAAGGAAATACACCACAATTGGACATAGGGTATTACCACATCTCGAGGGTCTGAACCAATATAAACCTTTCGTGTTCCTTTGCAGTCCATCGAGTTTCGGTCCGATGAGTAGCCCTATATATTTATTGCCGATACAAAACATTGACAGTTGGCGCGCCAGGTAGGGGCTTCGTCGAGATCATCTTCATCAAGCCTGATGGATCCAATCACCAGAGTCGACGGCATCAACTTCTTCCTCGGGCAAATAATTAGCTTCGGGAGCCTCGACTTCGTCGCCGACAAATTTGGTAACCTTACCCTGTCCGACTCAGATTCTATCCGATCGGCCAGGGATCAAGCCGACTCTGCACCGGTCGGCCTACTCAACGCTGCTGCAATCTTTGGCGACATGCTGCAGCGATCTCTAATATGTCCGAGTCTAGGGACAACTCCTTCTTTCAGTATTCGACTCGGACTCGGTTTTGAGCCGGTCGAGATCGGGCTAAGAAAAGAAGAGATCGTCAATCTCCCGTTCGGACTCAGGAATGCCGCGGATATCTTCAATCAACATCCGATGCGGCAAACCTGATTCCCTGGAGTTCAACTCAGATATGGCCCAGAGCAGCTCGAGATTGGATCTAGAGAGGTCGGAGTTGTCATTACCCCCTTTAACTATTCCAACTTCGATACTCAGTCGGACTCCGACTCTAAGTCGGACAGCAGTTCGGCAAGCTTCTCTTCACCACGCGAAATCTTCATGGCGTCTAAGGGTCCAACTCCCACTCAGGAGGCACGCCAACTACGCGATTTGCAAGAAGAGGAAGCCAGCTGACTACGAGAACAACAGGAGGAAGAAGCAAGACGCCTGCACGCCGAGCGTGACGCCCGCAACGATGATCTGCGCAGGGCTGGGCGGACTGCTCAACAAGAAACCCTCCAAACTCGAATCGATGACCACGACGTCTTTGTAACGCCTCAGCAAAACATCGTGGCCGCCGCAACTCTACTGGACATGCTCCAATTTGGGCCTGATCACCAGGCCACCCCGACTATAGCAAGGATAAAAGCCATGATCACTGCTGCTGCATGCCAGCAGCGTCAACAGTCAGGCGATACACTCATACCGACTAACAAGTCAGCTTCCCCATCAGCAGTCTCATCCGTCTCGACGCGACGCCGAGCGGCCGGCTCCAGTCAGCTGCACACAGAGTCACGCCAGACGTCACTCGGCAACCCCAACAATAACAGGCGGTGTCAAAACAATCGTTGGGACAACCAGGATCTCCGAGGCTGACTACGGTGTGACCTTCGGCAAGACATCAACGCTCTGCACCGTGAATGAGAGGAAGACGATCTACTCCGACTAGAAGACGAGAACGAGTGCCTCGGCCTCCACCACGAATGGTTTCACCGTCGCAGTCAGAGTCGGAGTCCTCATGTAGATGAAGGAGTACTGGCCTTCACCTAGGAGCTGCAACAAGTCGACTGGCCCTCAGGCTTCAAGCTGACTGGAATTGAAAAATACGATGGGAAGACCAATTCCGAGTCCTGGCTCATGGTCTACACCCTGGCAATCTGAGTAGCTGGAGGAGATCATAAGGCCATGGCTAACTACATCCCAGTTGCTCTAGCCGACTCGACGAGGACATGGCTAACAGGACTTCCTAAGAGATCAATCGGCTCCTGGCGAGAACTTCAGGAACGCTTCATCGCCAATTTCCAAAGAACATACGAGAGGCCATCTTTCGAGTACAATCTATATCAGTGCCATCAAAGGAAGAACGAGTCTCTTCGTGGTTTCATCAAGAGGTTCTCTGAGAAGAAGAATTCAATCCCAATGATCAAGGATGAGGTCGTCATCGCCGCTTTTCGAAAAGGAGTCAACGACACCCCATTCATCGCTAAATTCACTTGGAAGCCTCCCAACTCTGTCAAGGCTCTATTTGATATGGCGAACAAGTACGCCGACTCAGCTGACGCTATTGCTGAGGCCCTTGATGACAAAAAGGCACCCTGACAGAAGAAGCGGAAGGACACCGATGATGCGGCCTTGACTAAGGCTGGGAACCGCAAACGCAAGTCTGGCAACTGCAAGCGCAAGTCGGACAACGTGGTGGCTGCCGTGGAGCGTACTCGGCTACGACCCCCGAGAACAGATGAGTACCAAAAAGTGATGAACGGGCCATGCCCCTTTTATCCAAAGGGGAAGCATGCGGCTAAGGACTGCTTTATGTTCAAAAAGTTTGCTTTTGAGCAGACTTCAACATCTGGTAGCAACAAAGACAAGGACAAGCCAGATTTGGGCGCAGCCGGGGATTACCAAGATCCCCTGGCTGAGCTCAACCACATCTTTGGAGGGCCGACTGCATATGAGTCCAAGAGGAAGCAGAAGCTCACAGCACGCCAAGTCAACTCGGTCTCAGCAGATGCCCTCCAATACTTGCGTTGGTAAAAAACGCCAATCACGTTTGACCGCGCGGATCACCCCGATCGGGTTACTCATCCAGGACGCTATCCACTCGTCTTGGACCCGGTCATCAGGCGCATCAAACTGAAGAAGGTTCTCATCGATGGAGGAAGCGCTCTCAACATTTTGTTCGCCAAGATGCTTGATGAGATGAAGATCCCTCGTTCCGAGCTACGGCCAAGTACAGCGCCCTTCCACGGGGTAATCCCCGGCCCGTCTTCTACTCCACTGGGATAGATAACTCTGCCAGTTACTTTTGGCACGCGGGATAATTTCTGCACTAAGAATATCTGCTTCAAGGTTGCCGATTTCGAGACCGCGTATCACGCAATACTCGAACGGCTAGCACTAGCCAAATTTATGGCAGTGCCACATTATACATACATGATGCTCAAGATGCCAGGACCAACCGGAGTTCTTTCTCTTCGCAGCGATGTCAAACAAGCCTTCACATGCGACAAGGAGAGCTGCGAGCTGGCCCAATCTCAAGAAGCAGCAGTCGGGGTGCAATAACGTTCGACTAGCCGCTACAACAGCAAGCGAGGACAATCAAGTCCCGGTCAAAAAAGCAGCTAAGTCGGGAATTTTAGCGGACTCTAAAAATAATTCATCATCTTTCAGCCATGGACAGCAATCAAATCTCAAGCTCTAGCCGACTTCGTGGCTGAGTGGACAGAAGTCCAGACGACTACAAATACGGACAAGCTAGAGTACTCAATGATGTACTTTGACGGTTCTCTACAGATCGGCGGTGTAGGGGCTGGCGTCGTCCTAACGTCACCCACTGGTGAAAAACTCAAGCATGTCCTCCAGATTCACTTTCCGGCCTCCCTCAATGTTGCTGAGTACGAGGCGCTCATCCACGGGCTCCGCATTGCTATATCACTCGGCATCCGCCGACTGGTCGTACGAGGGGATTCTCAACTCGCGGTCAACTAAGTCATGAAAGACTGGACATGTCTCAACGATAATATGGCGATGTACTGCCAGGAGGTCTGAAAGATGGAAAATAAGTTCAATGGGCTGGAAATAACTCATGTATTGCAACAATACAACAAAGCTGCAAACGAATTGGCCAATATGGGATCTAAACGAGAAGTGGTCCCGACTGGGATTTTTGTCGAACAACTATTGGTGCCATCAGTCAAGAAGACGCCAGTGCTTGAACAGTAGGGGGCTGAATCTACCCCGGCAACAAATGAAGTGCTAATCATCTCTCCAGATTGGCAGACTCTAGTTGTCAAATTCCTATTGAACGACGAACTCCTAGCAGATCGCAGTGAAGCCGAGCAAATCAAACGTTGAAACAAATGTTTCCTTGTAGTCAAAGAAGACCTGTATCGTCGAAGTGCATCCGGAGTTCTCATGCACTGTGTCACACCTAAGGAGGGCAAGCAGATTCTGCAGTCGATCCACTGGGGTATTTGTGGCAACCACGCTGCATCCAGGACGTTAGTCAGAAAGGCTTATAGACAGGATTTCTTTTGGCCGACTGCGGTAACAGATGCTAAAGATATAGTTCGCACATGTGAGGGATGCCAATTCTATGCAAGGCAAACACATCTTTCCGCTCAAGAACTTCAAACAATTTCAATCTCTTGGCCCTTTGCAGTTTGGGGGCTTAACATGGTCGGGCCGTTCAAAAAAGCGCCAGGAGGGTTCACACACTTGTTTGTCGTAGTGGATAAATTCATAAAGTGGATTGAGACAAAACCTATTGCTACCATCACAGCGGCACGAGCAAAGGACTTCATCATGAGTATCTTATGCCGATTTGGAGTTCCTAACTACATCATAACAGACAACGGTACTCAGTTCACTGGCGGCGTGTTTCAAGATTTCTGTGATGACTTCAGCATCAAGATCTGTTATGCTCATGTGGCACACCCACAGAATAATGGGCAGGTTGAGCATGCCAATGACATGGTCTTACAAGGTATCAAGGCTAGGATATTCGACCGACTACAACCATATTCAGGGCGGTGGGTACAAGAACTCCCATCTGTTCTCTGGTCTCTAAGAACCACGGTTAGTCAGGCAACAGGGCAATCCCCTTTCTTCCTAGTCTATGATGCTGAGGCTATGTTACCAACTGAGTTAGTGTTCGGCTCTCCGCAAGTTCAGGCCTACTCAGAAGACAAATCAAACGAAACCGACTGGTCGAACTCGATCAGTTGGAAGAAGCAAGGGACATCGCAACTGTCCAGTCAGCAAGGTATCTTCAAGGCCTACGTCGTTATCACAGTCGAAATGTTCGTGGCCGCGCCTTTTTGGTGGGAGATCTCGTCTTGAGAAAAATACAAACCACCAAAGACAGGCATAAACTATCCCCTTTGTGGGAAGGGCCGTTCATTATCGCTGAGGTGACGCATCCAGGCGCCTACCGACTAAAGACTGAAGACGGTGCCCTAGTCAGCAACTCATGGAATATGGAACAGCTACGTCCTTTCTATACCTGAGTCTTGTATTTCCTTTCTACATATAAAGATTTTTTTCTCTGACTCACTATGTCGCTTGTTCCAACCTAGTAGTGAGTTGGGGGCTGCATGTATTATGTGCCTTGTTAATAAAATTCGAGCTTGTTTTATCTAAGTTATGAAGTTATATAACGATTATGCTAAGTTTACCCGAGTATAGCTTTCAGACTAGAATGTTTTTCTTAAGTTCCTATCGATTTAGTCGGTGTAGACTACATAGTCGGGTAAAGCTAATGACGACTTAGAATAAACAAGTACTCGGTAGCACTTTATAGATATTTACAAGTGCCTTTATAAAATTTGTATACATTCATCAGTAGTCACCTACTGCATAATTGTTTTGTTCTTACATACCCAGGTCATTGGCTATTGCCTCCGCGGTCGGCCTCGCCTGGCTGATCAGCTCCAGTGCCTCTTCGGGAGTCGTCCCCTCGGCAAAGCCCTCACCAATGGCCTCAATGTCTACCCTAGGGTATATTGACTTGGTCATGGCAACAGTTTGAGCAACACCAATAGCTGCACGCTCATTCGAGTACTCCTTCAAGATACTTGGGGCTTCGCTTAGGCGTGCCTACACCTGGGTGACAGTACTGGAGCTGGTCCTAGGAAAGTGAGGTTGCATGATATCAAGGATTCCTTTCATGGATCCAACAAGGATTTCCTGTGACTCCTTGATTGTCTTGATTTCCTCTGTGAAGGAGCCAAATTGAATCTAGGCGTTGACTTTTGAAGCTATTCAGATGCATCAATAAGAGTATTTGTTAGCCGAGACATGCAGTCAGAGCAACAAGCAGTTGAGCCAAGATCATTGTCAAGTGGGATACTTACTGGCATAGTCGGCCTCCACCTTGGCTTTGGCCTTTTCTACTTCCTTCAGCTTTTCATCTTGTTTCTCCCTCTCCTTTGCTTGAGTTTTTAGCTCAGCTTCGAGGGCTACAAATTAAAACAGTCAAGAACTCAAGATGGCAGTCAAAACTCAACAAGGCAGTCGGGAATCAACAATGCTAAAGAAATCTACTCGGGATTCACTCTGGAGGACAACACAGAAGACTTACTTCTGATCTTTTCAGCTAGAGTCCAGTTTTTATCCCTAAGCTTATCAACCGATCCCCTCAGCCATGTTTCCCTCTCTTGGCTAGTCTGCTCCAAGTCGTCCTTGGCTACCTGGAGCTGGCACAATTGTTGGAGCTGGGGGGCGAGCTGGGTCAAGACCTTGTTCATCTTTTCTGAGCGATCAACGATCTTCTACTCAGAACAAAACAGAGGAAAAACAGAGTCAAACAGTAAAGTACCAGATCAATGGAAACTATCAAAGATTCAACATGGCGAGATTCGCTACATACCTGGACTCCCCTGGACGCAGCGATAGCAGCATGTAGAAGATTTTCATGTTCCCTCATTGCTGCTTGCTCGTCGTGCTCGTAGCTCTCTACAACTCCCTCGGGGGTAACCCACTGAAAAGTTCTTGGGAAGTTGCGTGGTGGGGCTTTGTTAACGCCAAAATTTGGTAGGGCTCTGTGTCAGATTCGATTAAGAAGAAGATTACAGTTAACTAATGGAAGTTGATCCAAAAGGGACCAAATTCGGAAAGAAGCCATGAAGACCACAGTATGGCAGTTAATTATTAATTAGGCAAGGATTAATATTTTATCTTTAGGAGACCTGGTCTCGTGTCTGATCGGGTCATGTTAGTATTTCCTTTTGTGTTTAGGAAATCTTGTATCGTGTCCAAAAAGGACTCATATCAACTCGGGGTATAAATATGTATGCCCGGGTGCTGTGTAATCTATCTACAACAACCAGATCAATATAATTTCGGCGCATCGCCACCCCTTCGACGGGTTCTTGCTTCTCGAGCTGGGCTGCATCGGTTAAGTTCGACCTCCTGCGAGAGGGTAAGTCTCATCACCCCGGACACCGCATCGGCTAGGACTTCCTCGGTTAAGTCCGATATTCTAGTCGGTTCACGGTGGACGGCTTACCACGATATATCTATTTTATCTATGGCTGCATCAGTTTAGTTTGACCTCATAGATCGATTAGGTATATCACATCACGCGTGCATAGATCGTATCGGCTTACTGGGTGTAACTTATCGACAGTTTGTGCTGCATCGGTTAGGTCCGACATATTAAACTGCCTCCGATAAGTTATTCCTGCTAGGTTGATATTTTCTGTGCAAGTGTTTTATCGGAATGCATAGCCGATAAGTTATCATATAGTTCATCACGATCGCAGTAGATCTATTGGCATATCGAGGTCTTGTTATCGTCACCAGTCTGTGCTGCAACGGTTGGGTCCGATCTATTAGACTGGTAATAATAACTTTACTCTTAATAAGCCGATGGGTTTTATGCGATGTTTTATCGTAGTGCTTAGCCAATAAGTTATCTGTATATCTAGCCGATTTGTCACAAATATTTAGAAAATCACTGCTAACCCGGGCGCGAACACGAGCGAGAACCCGGTCCCAAACATCAAGCAAGCACCCGGGCACGAACATAGGCGAGGACCCGGGCACGGGCATGACATCAGGTAAGCACCTGGGCACGAGCACGGACGAGGACCCGGGTACGGGCACGGATAGCAGACGAAGATCCGGGCGCGGACGCGAGCAAGGGCCTAGGCACGGGTGCGGGCAACATCTTTGCGGCGACACTAGTAATTTTAATCACAATCGGCTGGAGTTTATTTAATCTACTTATTTACGCATCCTACTTATTTATTTTATCAGTTTACAGCCGATTTTTGAGCATCCCTTCGATGATCGGCTAGTTTGATATTTGTTTACTATTATGCTACTGCTTATGCCATCATCGGCTTCCAGTCGGTGTATAAGTGCCACAGTTCATATCGGCCATCGGCCGATGAGACGAGTCAAGATCGTCTTCCAGCCGATTGGCTCATTGATCTAATTTTCTCCATCTCCTTGTCAATTGCAGGGTCAAATTGACTGGCACGCCTACGAACCTCAAGATTTTAGGACCTACACTGGAGTGAAGCAAATCTCCCAGGCCTTCGCGTGTCTCCAAGACGCCAAACGGCCCCGGCGGTTTTTGGCGTCAACAGGCTTCGAGCCTAGGGAGATCTCTTTCATCAGAAGACGACGATATTGATGTTGATGGGGTCTTGGCCCTGAACTCGGCAGCTGCAGGGGCTTTGGCGATCTGCTCGGGGGCTAGAGCAGTAGCTTCAGCACTCACTCCCTGGGTGACCGGCGCTGGTGATCCTGCTATTAGGACTACTTCAGCTTCAACACCTGGGGTAGCCTCTGGAGCAGCAGATGAAATTGTTGGTGCTGGCTCGGCTGGGACGGGCTCGGTGGCAAGAGTAGCTGGCGTAGTCCCCTTGGGATCTATGTCAACTCGCTTCCTGCACAATATATCAAATATCAAGACACTACTACATCATTCAAGGTTCTTAGAAGATTGAAGATTGCTTACCTTTTGGAAGTCTTGAACTTTCACGAGGGGGCTCCAGAAGATGCCAGCGAGGGACTTGATAGCCTGCTCGGTGGCGGATAGCTGCCGGCTGTCGGGCCAGTCGGCGCGGCAGTTGGCGGTGGCGATTTGGTCCCAGTTGGCTCTGTTCCTGATGCAGCCGACTAGGTTATCGAGGCACTTGGCTGTGCTGGCCTTGGGGTCGATGTTGCTGGGCTCGATGTTGCTGATCTTGAGCTTGGCGGCGCTGGCCATGGGGACACCGGTCTTGGGCTTGGCGGCCTGGGAGCTAAACTGGCAGGATCCTTGATCTTCAGGCTCCCTGGCACTGCACTTGGCGTGCTTGTCTTCTTCTTGCCCGGGTCTTCAAATGGTTTCTTCCCAGCCCTCTTGGTGCTGGGTTGGGCAGTAGAAGGACTGGCTGGTCATTTCTTTGACTGGGTGGTCGGCTGGTTTTGGGAGTCGTTATCAAACTCCACACAATTATACAAGTATTTCAACGATATACATCATACATTACAGAACAATCCAAGATGGATATACACAGACATTCATCACAGAAGGATAACAATCCAATATCAGTTTTTCAAGATTACTTGTGGCCGAGGCCTATTTCGGCTATAGGGTGTGGGGGCGCATTCTGTGTCCTCAGTCTCCACTACCCCATTGACAAAAAAGCCGAGCAAGGTATCGATGACCTTGTTCTTGTCAGCTAAGTCAGGGTATTCACGGCTGGGATCATCTTTGCCCTGATAATCCCAACCAAAGTGGTTTCTAGCCTTCAAAGGTTTGGTGCGACAGTTCAGGAAGCACCTTGCCACCCAGGGACCAGTCAACCCTGAACTCTTCAGGAGATCTATCTTCTCCATCAACAGGTACACTTGCCCATTTCTTCATAATTTGGCACTGAAGACCAGCTGGGCAGAACTGTTGGTGGGGAACCAGTAAAAGGGGGCAAAGAAGGTTTGAGATTAGAACAGTAGATTCATTCTCTGTGCTAACCCTTGAGGGAGGTTTTCAAAGGAACATTGAGATAGGTTTTCTTCATTTCATTCCTGAGTTGGAGACCGGCTCCCCCAATGGCTTGGATTTTATTTTTGGATGGCTGGGGCTTGATATGAAAAAGATATCGGAAGAGATTGAAATGGGGCTTAACCACCAGAAGAGCTTCGCACAGAGTGGCGAAGATGGAAATGTGCAACATAGAGTTGGGATTTAAATTCACCAACTCTAGTTGAGAAAAGAATAGAAGCTGGCGAAGAAAGTTGAAAGAAGGGAGGGCAAGACCGCAATCGAAGAATGAGGTGAAGACGACGGTCTCACCAGATTTGTGCGATGGAATCGACTACCCCTCTGCAGTGTGCCAGTGGATTGCATCCTGACATTGCAGCATCAACCGCTTCTCCAACAGCTTCAACTTCAGTGAACTACAGTCCCACATCGGCCAAACTCTGGCGGACATCTCTGGGATCTCAAATGGGGCCCTCGGCATTGCTGAAGGTGAAAAAATTTGGAGGAAATGTTGGTGGAAGCTTGGAATGGATGCGGCGGAGCAGAATCAGGCGAGTCTCGTGCGGGGGCATAGACGACAGCAAACCCTAGCGAGGCAGAGCACGAAATATGAGCGCGGAAGCTAGAAGACGAAACGATTGGCGGATTAGAGAAGATGATGGAATCTTTTTTCTCTCTCCCCACTTTTATAGAGCCTGTGCTAATAAGTGGGCTTGGGCCGACAAATTCAGTACTGGGCCACAAGACATGAGTTTCTAAATGGTATGCTCTATTGAGCCGACTGCTAGTTGTGTTAAAATCACAGTGCAGATGCTATTTACAGAAACCGATTAAATAATCAGATATGTTTCATGAAAGCCTAATTACTGGATACATGTGTTCAGATGTCTGAATTATTTACCAGGTATTGAGGATACATCCTTGTCGATGTTTTACACCGGCAATAAATATATGGGGCTAGTCGGCGGATGTAAACTCGGTGGATTGCAAAGGAACACAGAGGGATTTTATACTGGTTCGGGCCCTCGGTGTGAGGTAATACTCTACGTCCAGTTTGTATGTATTCCTTTGAGGATATACGGTGGTGGTTCTGATGAACTTGTGTGCACCTGCCCTCATGGGGCGCCCTGCCTCCCCTTATATACTGGGGGACAGGGTTACAAGGTAGGAGTCCCCATCGGATTACGACTAGGAGATCTCCCCTTAGAGATATAATGCACCCGACTAGGACTGTATATTCCTTTCTATACAAGGTGAAGTCTGCCGAATCTAGCTATATCTCTAATTACAAGGCTAGGCCCATCCTCTATCCGAGTGGCCCATATGCTTGTCATGAGGTACCCGGGGCCCATGGCACCCACAGTAGCCCCCCGAGACCTTCATAGTTGAGTCACAGCTGATGCCAAGTGCTCATCCTCCACGGTGAAGTCTTCCCGAGTGCATTGCCCCTGAGTGCTCTTTGTCTGAGTGCTGCTTCTCCCGAGTCCTGCTTCATGTCAGCTAGCAGCGAGGCTATGAAGGTCTCGATGTAGATGTTGGAATAGTGTGCGCCGAATAGGCGCACCTATTAGGTGTAGCCCCCGACTTTGTGCTTAATTGTGAGAACAATTAAACATGAAGTCAAAGATCTTTAACCTTGTAGTCTTTCCCAAGTAGATTACTACTGGTACATGAGACTCTTCGGTATCATGTCAACCGGAATATAATTTATAGTCTTGCCGAGCAGGGAACTACTCGTATGTAGGACTCTTCAGCGTCATGTCAGCCGGAAAGGGGGGTGTTTATAGTCTTTCCCGAGTAGTATACTACTCGAAAATCAGACTCGTCGGCATCATGTCAGCCAGGATGATTATTTATAGTCTTTCCCAAGTAATATATTACTCGAAAATTAGACTCGTCAGCTTCATGTCAGCTGGAAAAGGGTTTATAGTCTTTCCTGAGTGGCGTCCCATTCGGAAGTTAGACTCTTCAGCTCGTCAGCTGGAAGAATGTTTATAGTCTTTCCGAGTAGTATACTACTCGAAAGTTAGACTCCTCCGCATCATGTCAGCGGGAATGAGAAATTTATAGTCTCTCCCGAGTAGTGTACTACTCGAAAGTTAGACTCATCCGCGTCATGTCAGCGGGAATGAGAATTTTATAGTCTCTCCCGAGTAGTATACTACTCGAAAGTTAGACTCATCCGCGTCATGTCAGTGGGAATAATGTTGCTCATGGCAACTGGTGGCCACGCATGTAGGCCGAGTACCACTTTATGAAAATAAATCCATGGCGTGGTCAGGTGTACCCGAGAAAGATATCTGCATCCCCAATTTTAATGAAGACCAGCTTGTGATCCTTGTAAGGATATATCCTCGAGACCTGGTGGATAAAACAGATACCCAAACATATATGTTTAGCAATAAGGCTCTCATGAAGCATATCTGTTTACCTCATCGGTTCCTGTTGGTAGCACCAGCGCTATAATTTCAACTCAGCCTGCGGGCGGCCCATAAGGAGCATGCTACTGTAGGAACTCATATCTTGGTGGCTGCTACCAAATAAGCCGGCCTGAGCCGACCTATCCGGCATAGCTCTATAGAAGTATCATCCATCGCCTGTCAGGATGAGTTTTTTTGGTGTCGATAACCGCAATCAGCCAAAGAAATCCTTACTCGCAAGCCTTTCCGACTTATGTTCTGGATGCAACCTGGTTGCCACATAAGCCTGAGTGGGTATAATGCAGGATCTGCTTGCCCTCCTCAGGTGTGACGCAGTGCATGAGAACTCCGGATGCACTTTGACGATGTAAGTCTTCTCTGACTTGGGTAAAGCCGAACAAGGTACCCGAACCTTGCATTAGCAGAGGGTTCGGCTGGCGACCCTCATGGGGCGTACCCTATCCAACAGAATTATAGCCAAGCCAGGCGCCCAAACCTTGCATTAGCATAGGATTCGGCTAGCGACCCTCATGGGGCGTACCCAACCTGACAGAGCTATGACCAAATAAGGTACCCGAACCTAGCATTAGCGTAGGATTCGGCTGGCGACCCTCATGGGGCGTACCCTACTTAGCCGAGTGGTATACAGCCCCGACTGGCGCCGGGGGCCGATTGTTAGCTCACATGGAGCGTAGTCGGGGAAGATGACGTCCCGACTGGTGCAAGTACTCGGTGAGTAGCCCTCATGGAGCATCCCGAGTGTATTTTGGCAGACTTGTCCAGCCCCCGAGCGTAGGAGATAGGCTCGCAGCCCTGAGTTCCTGTCACGCGTATCCGGAGCTGGGCCTGCAATATAAAGATATCGGATGAGTAGCATCTGATGATGAAAACAATCATCCGAATAAAATGTATTTTACAATACATGTAAATACAAGTTTTTCCTCTTTTTGATATTAATTTCCCCGAGTAGTTGACCCCTTACGTTTAAGCACTCTGCCCGACTAGTTCATAGCCCCCGAGCGTCGGGAGTTGGCTCATGGCTCTTTCCCAGACACGCGTTTTGGGTGACTTGAGTTCGTCTTACATGGAGCAGAGTTTCACGGATCGAGATTTATGCTACTCGAGTACTTTTGCAATCATTTAAGAGCAAAAACAGAGAAGAGTGTGGCTTGTGCACCTATTAGGTGTAAGCGGCTGCGGCATTGGTAAAGCCGAGTGAAGAAATATTTATCAGGAAGCACTTAGCTGTTCGGTATTTTGGAGTGGGGATGCCATCCTTGCGTTTGAGCTTGTGAGCCCCCGAGCATGTCACTTGTTGTCCTGATAATCTTCAGTTGTTGAAAGTCGAAGACGATTGTGACCGACTGCCACAATAGAGCCGTCTGACTTGCGTTTGCGATTCCCAGCTTTAGTCAGGACCGCGTCGTCGGTGTCGTCCCGCTTCTTCTGTCAGGGTGACTTGTTGTCATCGAGGGCCTCAGCAACAGCGTGGGCCGAGTCGGCGTACTTGTTTGCCATGTCGAATAGGGCCTTGACAGAGTTGGGAGGCTTCCGCGTGAATTTGTCGATGAACGAGGTGTCTCTGACTCCTTTTCGAAAGGCGGCGATGATGACCTCATCCTTGATCTTCGGGATTGAGTTCCTCCTCTCAGAAAACCTCTTGATGAAGTCACGAAGAAACTCGTTCTTCCTTTGGCGCAACTGATATAGGTCGTACTCGGAAGATGGCCTCTCGTATGTTCCCTGGAAGTTGGTGATGAACCGTTCCCGGAGTTCTCCCCAAGAGCCAATTGATCGCTTTGGGAGTCCTGTTAGCCATGTCCTCGCTGAGTCGGCTAGAGCAACTGGGAGGTAGTTAGCCATGACTTTGTGATTTCCCCCAGCTGCTCGGATCGCCAGAGTGTAGACCGTGAGCCAGGACTCGGGATCGGTCTTGCCGTCGTATTTTTCGATGCTTGTAGGCTTGAAACCCGACGGCCAGTCGACCTGTTGTAGCTCCTGGGTGAAGGCCAGTATGCCTTCGTCTTCATGAGGACTCCGACCCCGACTACGGCGGCGAAACCGCTCGTGGTGGAGGCCGAAATGCTCGTTCTCGTCTTCCAGTTGGCGTTGCTCGTCTTCTTCTCGTTCGCAGCGCCGAGCATTGGTGTCCTGCCGAAGATCACTCCATAGTTGGCTTCGGAGATCCCGGTTGTCCCGACGGTCACTTCGACGTTGCCGGTTGTTGTTTGGGTTGCCGAGTGACGTTTGGCGTGACTCCGCGTGCAGCCGACTAGAGCCGGCCGCTCGGCGTCGCTTTGAGGTAGACGAGATTGCCATTGGGGATGCCGACCGGTTGGTCGGTATGAGGGTATCGCCCGACTGTTGGTGCTGCTGACATGCAGCAGCGGTAAGCATGGCTTTTATCCTTGCGATCGTCGGGGTGGCCTAGTGATCAGGCCCGAACTGGAGTGTATCCAGTAGAGTTGCAGCGGCCACGATGTTCTGTTGGGGAGTAACGAAGACATCGTGGTCGCCGACTCGGGTTTGGAGGATTTGCTGCTGAGCGGTTTGCCCAGCCCTGCGTAGCTCGTCGTTGCGGGCGTGCAGGCGTCTTGCTTCTTCCTCCTGTTGTTCTTGCAGTCGGCAGGCCTCCTCCTCTTGTGGCTCGTGTCGTCGGCATGATTCCTGAGTAGGAGTAGAGCCTCTGGATGCCATGAAAATTTCTCGCGGTGGAGTGAAGCTTGCCGAGCTAGTGTCCGACTTGGAGTCGGAATCCGACTGGGAGTCGTAGCTCGACTGAGAGTCGTGGTCGGAATAGTCGATGGGGGTGATTACAACTCCGACCTTCCTAGATCCGATCTCGAGCGGCTCGGGGCCGTGTCCGAGTCGAACTCCAGAGGATCGGGTTTGCCGCGTCGGATGTAGATTGTAGATATCCGCGGCGTCGCCGAGTCCGAACGGGAAATTGACGATCTCTTCCTTTTTTGGCCTGATCTCGGCTGGCTCGAAACCGAGTCCAAGTCGAACACTGAAAGGAAGAGTTGTCCCTGGACTCAGGCGTATAGGAGATCGCCGCGGCATGTCGTCGAAGATTGCCGCAGCGTCGTGTGGGCCGACTGGCGCGGAGTCGGCTGGTTCCTCAGTCGGTTGGATCGGGTCCATGTCGGCCAAGGTGAGATTGCCGAACATGTCGGCGGCGAAGTCGAGGCTTCCGAATGAGATTGTATCTCCGGGGGAGAGTTTGCCGCCGTCGACTCCGGTTGCTGGATCCATCGAGCTTGTAGATGTAGATCGCGCCGAAGCCCCTACCTGGCGCGCCAACTGTCGATGTTTTACACCGGCAATAAATATATGGGGCTAGTCGGCGGATGTAAACTCGGTGGATTGCAAAGGAACACAGAGGGATTTTATACTGGTTTGGGCCCTCGGATTACGACTAGGAGATCTCCCCTTAGAGATATAACGCACCCGACTAGGACTGTATATTCCTTTCTATACAAGGCGAAGTCTGTCGAATCTAGCTATATCTCTAATTACAAGGCTAGGCCTATCCTCTATCCGAGTGGCCCATATGCTTGTCATGAGGTATCCGGGGCCCATGGCACCCACAATCCTTATAAGGATTGACAGTTGGTCTCCATTAAAATTAGGGATGTAGGTATCCCTTAAGTACACCTAACCTTATATTGGGTTAAAATCCAAGAAGTGGTACTCGGCCTACATGCTTAGCCAACAATTGCCCTAAGCAAAAATTCTTCCAGCTAACATGATGCTGAAGAGTCTAATATCCGAGTAATACACTACTCGGGAAAAACTAAAAGGTTAAAAATCTTTGACTTTATATTTAATTGTTTCACAATTAAGCACAAAGTCGGGCGCTACACCTAATAGGTGCGCCTATTCGGCGCACACTATTCATATATTTCCATGAAGCCCTTCATAGCCTCGTTGCCAACTGACATGAAGCAGGACTCGAGAGAAGAAACACTCGGAAAAAGAGTACTTGAGAACAAGGCACTCGGGATTTCTTTATCGTCGAGGATAAGCACTCAGCTTGAGCTGTGACTCAACTATGAAGGTCTCAAAGGCTGCTATGGAGGCCATGGGCCCCGGGTACCTCATGAGAAGCATATGGGCCACTTGGATAGAGGATGGGCCTAGCTTTGTAATTAGGAATACAATAGGACTCGACATACATTATCTTGCACAACAAGGAAATGATATAGTCCTAGTCGAGCACGTTGTATTCCTAGAAGAAAATCCCTTGGTCAGAGTCCAACTGGGATTCCTACTCTGTAACCCTGTCCCCCGATATATAAGGGGAGGCAAGGCGCCCTCTGAGGGCAAAATAAGAAGTACAATCTCACCAAAGAAACCTTAAAGGCAATACATCATAATTGTACATAGGGTATTACCTCATCTCGAGAGCCTGAACCAGTATAAATTATTCCGTGTTTCTTTGCAATCCATCAAGTTTAGGTCTCACGAGTAGTCCCATATTCTTATTGCCAGTGTAAAACATCGACAATTAAGGGGGAAAAAATCCCGGGGTGTGACATAGCAGCAGCAGCCGTATAACACAACCAGGAGAACTCCAGGACTCTAGTTCTCCGTCAAGTAAGTCGAGGTCCACAAGCAAACGCTCAATGACCATATTCAGTCGGAGACCGTCTGAGTAGCCGCGCGGATCATAATTCGATCATGGTGACGACCAACGGCAACACCGCGACGACTGTGGCCGGCGCGACAGGGACGTTAGGGATCAACCACGTCGTGATCTCCGCCATGATATTCAAGCTCGTCGTCGTGAACATGAAGAAAACAAATGACGCTGACTAGAAGACGAGCATGGCCGTTTTGGCCTCTACCACGAATGTTTCAACCGTGGGAGCCGGAGCCCGCCCCAATGATCCCTTGACCACAGAAGCCACTCGGATGATGGAATTTCAACTTTCACGCCCGAACTACACCGAGTCGACTAGCCAACTGGTTTTAAGCCGATTGAAATCGAGAAGTACAACGGCAAGACGGATCCCGAGTCTTGTCTCACAGTCTACACCTTGGCAATCTAAGTTGCCAAAGGCGACCATAAGGCGATGGACAACTATCTTCTAGTTGCCTTGGCTGATTCAGCATGGACCTGGATAACGAGGTTTCCGAAAGGATCAACTGATTCTTGGGGAGAACTTCACGACCGGTTTGTGGCCAACTTCTAGTGCACCAACGAAAGGCCAGGCACCGAGTTTGACTTGTACCAAATGCATCAAAAGTGGAACGAGTCGCTCCGGGACTTCATCGAACGGTTCTCCGAGAAAAGGAACACGATTCCAAGATCAAGGACGAGACTATCATTGCCGCCTTCCGCAATAGAGTTAAGGATACCCCTTTCATCGCCAAGTTCACTCGTAAGATGCTGAGTACTGTCAAAGATCTCTTCAAGAGGGCCAACAAGTATGTCTCCTCTGCCGAAGCGGTGGCCGAGTTGCAAGACGAGAAGCCTCGACAAAGAGACCGACGCGACTCGAATGATGCTGGACCATCAAGAACAAGGAACCACAAGCGGAAGTCTGAAGACCTCATAGCGACTGTCGAACGCAGCCGTCCTCAAGCTCCTAGAACCGAAGATTATTAGAAGGACAAGTGATATTTCCGGGGGCTCAAAAGCTCAAACGCGAGGATGGCACCCTCCATTCCCAATTCATGGAATACCGAATAGCTAAGTCGCTTTCTAATAAATATTTTCTCCTTTATATGATGTTCTCATCCGAGTGGTTTATTTTGTTCCCGACTTATTATTTAATTGGTAATCCAGCTTAGCACTAAGTCGGGAGCTACACCTAATAGGAGCACATACTACACTTTCTGTTTTTGCTCTTAACGGTTGCAAAACTACTCGAGTAGCATGAATTCTGATCCGTAAAGCTTTGCTCTATGAAAGATGAACTCAAGTCACCCAAAACAGATGTATAGGAAAGAGCCATAAGCCGACTCCTGGCGCTCGGGGACTATGACTAGTCGGGCAGAGTGTTTAAACGTAAAGAATCAACTACTCAGGAAAATTAAAATCAATAAGAGGAGGAACACATATTTACATATATTGCAAAGTACTTAGATTTTCCTCGGGTAATTGTTTTCTACATCAGATGCTACTCATCCTACATGTTTATAATTGTCACGCCCAGAAATTCACCAGAATTTCCAAAGCTAATTTGTGCAATAAATCCTCGTCCAGGAATCAGCCGAGGTACACAAATTGACAATTTGATAAACATGACCAAAACGAAATAACGATAAATACTTACAACAGAGGCACTTAGTCCTCACACAGGAGAAAACAGTAGCGGAACGGCAACTAGCGTAGCTTCAGCTCCAAACCACAGGCAGCTCAACTGGGGTATAAGCCAAACACCATCTTCTCTTCCACGCAAAGCTTCACTCTAAAGATTGCAATAATGCAAGACTGAGTACCAGCCACCGTACTCAACAAGCCACACTAGGGGATGCAATGTAATGCAACAGGATACCAAAGGAAAGGCATAATATGGCTTATTTGCGTAAAACAACATTTAAAACATTTGCATTTAAAATCATTAAAAACAGCATAGTTTAATTATTAATCAGTATTGAATCAACCACTGAACAGCGCTCCAACGCAGTTCAGGCCCAAACCAAAACTCCTCCAAACAGGAGCTATCCATATTCCATCATTTATTTTTATTAATGAGTAGTGTGGGACTAATCACAGAAACATTGCTAGGCTCGCCCTTAACCGTGGGCACGGCTATTCGAATAGTTTTACTCTGGCTAGAGGTGTACCAATTTACCCACAAGACATAACTCCACAACACATCACTGTGCCCCTCAATACCACCACGGTACCTCAACACATCAATGTGCGCCTAAGTACCACCACGGTACCTTGGAAAGGAATTGTGACAGGATCATTCATGTAACTCGCACAATAGGAGAGCCTCCCGCCGAACCTCCGGTCTCCGGTAGGGGTGATCAATGCCCTCCCCGCAAGACGGTCCGACGCCCGAAGCATGGTCTTATTGTCACTGCCATGTGTGGACTTCTACCAGCCACAAACACGCCCTGGAGCCTCCTATTGAACTCGGCACACTTCAAACTCCTGCTAGCCCATACTAGCTTGTGGTTAGCACGAGTGTTGCTTCGTAACAAGTAGTCCGCGAACCGGTCCTTAATTGTCATGAGCACCGCTAGCAACAAACACAACCCTAGTGCTCACAACCCACCATTCAGTCAAGTTTTAGTTAACATAGTTAATTATTCAACCACGACCAAGCGTCGTGAAAATATAACCAGTATATATTAATTAATCAGACTGAATGAATAATTTCCCACATATAATGACACTACAGTTTCTAGGCATGGCTAAGCAACTCCTAAATAATCTAGCCAGATAAATACTTAAACATCCAGCTAGTCAGTATTATTCACCCAAGGTATCAAGGTATAGATAGCAATAACCAAAATGGCCATAATTATCAAGGAATATTGGCTATTAAGTAATTACCCGTAATAATGTCATTCTAAAGCATTTCATGCAATAACTTTAAAATAAAATAGCTTTCGCAAACGGGATCAACATACTCAAGGAGATTGTCGTGTGACTTGCCTTGCAATCGCAAAACGTCTTCAATTGCTCTTCCGAACTCTTCCGTAGACTCCGCGATCTTCCGAAACGGCAATATACATAACTACACGTAAAACAATAATAATCCTAAGAAACTCCAATAAACAATACATAAAATACATAAACAAGTAAATTATGATTTTATATGAATTTAGAAAGAAGAACGGGTCGAATCGGAGCTCGGATGGAAAGGATACGGCTTTCGGAATATTGAATTCGGAATAACTCCGAAAAGAATTGGAAAAGAATATTCTCGGGAATACTCTCTGGACTTTCGGATTAAAATAATTATTTTAGATAAATGCTGACATGTGGGGTCTATGGTCAGTGACCGGGTGTATGATGGACTTGGTTCATGGATTTAGAAATAGGAGGAGCGGATGGAATGTTGAGGTGGATAACATGTGGCCGAAGGGGATGAGGTGGCAACCGAAGCGGCAGCTGAGGTGGCTAGGGCTGACATGGCTTTGACCGATTAAAAAGGGTTAGACGGCCAAGGTGGCTCGGATCGACTTCGGATTATCGGACGATTAAGATTTATTGGGGCACTGTGCCTTGGGTCCCCTAGTCATGCACTGGAAGAAACACTGGGGCCTAGAGGTCACAAAGGAGAATACTCCTGAGGATGTCCGACGATGTGATGGCGGTGTCCCGTGGCATACAGAGGCAACAAGGGAGACGGACCGGGGATAGCGTGGCCAAGACGAGCCAGAGGGACGCGGCGATGGCGACAGACTTCGGGTTCACTGGCGGCACTGAATCACAAAGACGGCGATGACGGCTCGTCGGCCGAGATGACGGCAGATGGAGAGTAGAGCAGGGATGGGATGAGGTGGCGTAGCGATGGTGGCGCTGCAGGCAACAGCAGGAATGGCGACGGCAGGTGACGACACCGGGTGGCGGAAAAGACGGCCTGAAGGCGGTGCGGCGGACCGGCAACGGAGCAGCGACCCGGGCGACGCGACGGCGGATGGCCAGGAGGGAGCGGGCGACGGCCGGCACGACGACAGCGGGGGACGTAGCGGCGCTTGGCGAAAAAACGACGAGGAGCAGGAGGCAGAGGCGACGAGGGGAGGCGCCGTTGGGGCAACACAGCCGGAGAGGAGGCTTAGATGCCGGCGACAACGAAGCCGAGCGGGGAACAGCACGGCGCCCAGCAGAGAAGATGGAGGCGACGGGGCGGTTGGAGGAGGACGGCAACTCGACGGAGGCGCCAGATGACGACGTCGGCGACGACGGACGACAGGAGGCAGAGGAGGATGGGCGACGATGCCGATTGGAAAAGAACGATGGCAGCGATAAACCAAAGAAGGGCGGCTTCAGTCCGAATTCTCACCGGCGACGGGAGGTCTGGAGCTGACCAGCGACGGGGATCGAAGACGACGACGACGGCGACGATGCCGAAACGGGGAGCAGCTGTGTCGGGAGGAACAGAGAGAGAGAGAGCGGATCTAGGGGTAGGAGAAGATGAAGGCTGCGCTAATGTGCTCAGCGGTGACGGCGACGACTGGGCACAGCAGCATCCACGACTGGGGAGCAGAGCAGGCATAGCGGCGCTGGGAGTCGAGCGACGGCGATGCCGACGGCCAGAGGAGGAGGCGGCGGCCTGGGCGGCGGCGGAGGACTGCTTGATGCAGGGACGGCGGCAAGCGGCGAAACTGACGAAGAGGGAACGGCGACGGCGGCTGGAGGGGGACGGCAGCTCGACGGCGACGCTAGACGGAGACGCCAGGGACGACGCGACGACGACAGGCGGCTTCCTGATCCGAGGCGTCGAAGGAGGATAAGAAGATGGGGCATTGGGGAGGACGAGGTGGATGCTCACCGGCGACGGGCGGTAGGCGGGGATGACGACGACCACGGCGAACTCTGTCGGCGGCAAGGCAGAGACAGCCGGCAGGGCGGCGGCTGAGGCAGCGCAGGACGCCGGCGCGGCGGCAGGTGTATACGGTGGCGCGGCACGAGGGCGAGCTGGCGGCGGTAGATGGAGACAGCAGGGCGGCGCGACGGGGTGGCGGCGGCGGCCTGGCGGCGTGGAGAGGAGCAGAGCCGGCTAGGGCACAGGGCTGGCGGCTGAGGCATATATAGGGGCGGCGGCGGGTTCGGCGGTGGCCGTTGTGGGCCGGAGGCGCAGGGGGCGGCGCTGGGCCGGGCGGCGGTGGCGGCGCGTGCAGCGGGCCAGGGCTGGGGCGGCCAGGGCCGAGAGGGAGGCAGGCGCTGAGGTCTGGGCCGAGGAGCTCGGCCAGGGGAGCTCGGGCTTCGGCCAGCCATGGCCTCCAGCGGTAGATGCAGAGAGAGAGTGTGGGTGCCATGGGCCCCGGGTACCTCATGACAAGCATATGGGCCACTCGGATAGAGGATGGGCCTAGCCTTGTAATTAGAGATATAGCTAGATTCGGCAGACTTCGCCTTGTATAGAAAGGAATATACAGTCCTAGTCGGGTACGTTATATCTCTAAGGGGAGATCTCCTAGTCGTAATCCGATGGGGACTCCTACCTTGTAACCCTCTCCCCCAGTATATAAGGGGAGGCAGGGCGCCCCATGAGGGCAGGTTGAGATGGTTCACCAGAATCACCACCATAATTCCTCAAAGGAATACATATAAACTGGACGTAGGGTATTACCTCACACCGAGGGCCTGAACCAGTATAAAATCTCCCTGTGTTCCTTTGCAATCCACCGAGTTTCCATCCGCCGAGTAGCCCCATATATTTATTGCCGGTGTAAAACATCGACAGTTGGCGCGCCAGGTAGGGGTTTCGGCGCGATCTACATCTACAAGCTCGATGGATCCAGCAACCGAAGTCGACGGCGGCAAACTCCCCCCCGGAGATACGATCGCATTCAGAAGCCTTGACTTCGTCGCCGACCAGATCGGCAATCTCACCCCGGCCGACACGGACCCGATCCAACCGGCCGAGGAACCAGCTGACTCCGCGCCAGTCGGCCCACACGACGCTGCGGCAATCTTCGACGACATGCTGCGGCGATCTCCAATACGCCCGAGTCCAGGGACAACTCTTCCTTTCAGTGTTCGACTCGGACTCGGTTCTGAGCCGGCCGAGATCGGGCCGAGAAGGGAAGAGATCATCAACTTCCCGTTCCGACTCAGCGACGCCGCGGATATCTACAATCTACATCCGACGCGGCAAACCCGATCCCCTGGAGTTCGACTCGGATACGGCTCCGAGCCGCTCGAGATCGGATCTAGGGAGGTCGGAGTTGTAATCACCCCCATCAACCATCCCGACTTCGACTCGAAGTCGGACTCCGACTTCCAGTCGGACTACGACTCTGAGTCGGACAGCAACTCGGCAAGCTTCACTCCGCCGCGAGAAATTTTCATGGCATCCAGAGGCTCTACTCCTATTCAGGAATCATGCCGACGACACGAGCCACAAGAGGAGGAGGCCTGCCGACTGCAAGAACAACAGGAGGAAGAAGCAAGACGCCTGCACGCCCGCAACGACGATCTACGCAAGGCTGAGCAAACCGCTCAGCAGCAAATCCTCCAAACCCGAGTCGGCGACCACGATGTCTTCGTTACTCCCCAACAGAACATCGTGGCCGCTGCAACCCTACTGGACACAGTCCAGCTTGAGCCTGATCATCAGGCCACCCCGACGATCGCAAGGATAAAAGCCATGCTTACCGCTGCTGCATGTCAGCAGCACCAACAGTCGGGAGATACCCTCATACCGACCAACCGGTCGGCATCCCCAATGGCAGTCTCGTCTACCTCAAAGCGACGCCAAGTGGCCGGCTCTAGTCAGCTGCACACGGAGTCACGCCAAACGTCATTCGGCAACCCAAACAACAACCGGCAACGTCGAAGTGACCGTCGGGACAACCGGGATCTCCGAGGCCAACTATGGCGTGATCTTCGGCAGGACACCAATGCTCGGCGCCGCGAACGAGAAGAAGACGAGCAACGCCAACTGGAAGACGAGAACGAGCATTTCGGCCTCCACCACGAGCGGTTTCGCCGCCGTAGTCGGGGTCGAAGTCCTCATGAAGACGAAGGCATACCGGCCTTCACCCAGGAGCTACAACAGGTCGACTGGCCGTCGGGTTTCAAGCCTAAAAGCATCAAAAAATACGACGGCAAGACCGATCCCGAGTCCTGGCTCACAGCATACACTCTGGCAATCCAAGCTGCTGGAGGTGACCACAAAGTCATGGCTAACTACCTCCTAGTTGCTCTAGCCGACTCAGCGAGGACATGGCTAACAGGACTCCCAAAGCGATCAATCGGCTCTTGGGGAGAACTCCGGGAACGGTTCATCACCAACTTCCAGGGAACATACGAGAGGCCATCTTCCGAGTATCACCTATATCAGTTGCGCCAAAGGAAGAACGAGTCTCTTCGTGACTTCATCAGGAGGTTTTCTGAGAGGAGGAGCTCAATCCCGAAGATCAAGGACGAGGTCATCATTGCAGCCTTTCGAAAAGGAGTCAGAGACACCTCGTTCATCGACAAATTCACGCGGAAGCCTCCCAACTCTGTCAAGGCCCTATTCGACATGGCAAACAAGTACGCCGACTCGGCCCACGCTGTTGCCGAGGCCCTCGATGATAACAAGTCACCCTGACAGAAGAAGCGGGACGACACCGACGACGCGGTCCCGACTAAAGCTGGGAATCACAAACGCAAGTCAGACAGCTCTATTGTGGCAGTCGGTCACAATCGTCTTCGACTTTGAACAACTGAAGACTATCAGGACAACAAGTGACATGCTCGGGGGCTCACAAGCTCAAACGCAAGGATGGCATCCCCACTCCCAAATACCGAACAGCTAAGTCACTTTCTGATAAACATCTTCTCACTCGGCCTTGCTAGTGCCGCAGCCGCTTACACCTAATAGGTGTACAAGCTGCACATTTACTTTTTTCTGTTTTTGCTCTTAAATGATTACAAAAGTACTCGAGTAGCATAAATCTCGATCCGTGAAACTCTGCTCCATGTAAGACGAACTCAAGTCACCCAAAACGCGTGCCTGGGAAAGAGCCATGAGCCAACTCCCGACGCTAGGGGGCTATGACTAGTCGGGCAGAGTGCTTAAACGTAAGGGGTCAACTACTCGAGGAAATTAATATCAAAAAGAGGAAGAACACGTATTTACATACATTGTAAAATACATTTTATTCGGGTGATTATTTTCATCATCAGATGCTACTCATCCGATATCTTTATATTGCAGGCCCAGCTCCGGATACGCGTGACAGGAACTCAGGGCTGCGAGCCCATCTCCTACGCTCGGGGGCTGGACAAGTCTGCCAAAATACACTCGGGATACTCCATGAGGGCTACTCACCGAGTACTTGCGCCAGTCGGGACGTCATCTTCCCCGACTACGCTCCATGCGAATCAACAATCGGCCCCCGGCACCAGTCGGGGCTGTGTACCACTCGGCTAAGTAGGGTACGCCCCATGAGGGACGCCAGCCGAATCCTACGCTAATGCTAGGTTCGGGTACCTTATTTGGCCGCAACTCTGTCAGGTTGGGTACGCCCCATGAGGGTCGCCAGCCGAATCCTATGCTAATGCAAGATTCGGGTGCCTAGCTTGGCTATAACTCTGTTGGATAGGGTACGCCCCATGAGGGTCACCAGCCGAACCCTCTGCTAATGCAAGGTTCGGGTACCTTGTTCGGCTTTTCCCAAGTCAGAGAAGACTTACATCGTCAAAGCGCATCCGGAGTTCTCATGCACTGCGTCACACCTGAGGAGGGCAAGCAGATCCTGCAACATACCTACTCGGGTACATGTGGCAACCAGTTTGCATCCAGAACGTAAGTCGGAAAGGCTTGCGAATAAGGATTTCTCTGGCTGATTGCGGTTACCAACACAAAAAAAAACTCATCCTGACATGTGATGGATGATACTTCCCTAGAGCTATGCTGGATAGGTCGGCTCAGGCCGGCTTATTTGGTAGCAGCCACCAAGATATGAGTTCCTACGGTAGCATACTCCATATGGGCCGCCCGCAGGCTGAGTTGAAATTATAGCGCTGGTGCTACCAACAGGAGCCGATGAGGTAAACAGATATGCTTCATGAGAGCCTTATTGCTAAACATATATGTTTGGGTATCTGTCTTATCCGCCAGGTCTCGAGGATACATCCTTACAAGGATCACAAGCTGGTCTTCATTGAAGTTGGAGATACAGGTATCTCTCTCGAGTACACCTAACCACATAATGGATTTATTTTTCATACAGTGGTACTCGGCCTATATGCGCGGCCACCAGTTGCCATGAGCAACATTACTCCAGCCGACATGACGCTGAAGAGTCTAACTTTCGAGTAGTGCACTACTCGGGAGAGACTATAAAATTCTCATTCCCGCTGACATGACGCGGATGAGTCTAACTTTCGAGTAGTACACTACTCGAGAGAGACTATAAATTTCTCATTCCCGCTGACATGACGCGGATGAGTCTAACTTTCGAGTAGTACACTACTCGAGAGAGACTATAAATTTCTCATTCCCGCTGACATGACGCGGATGAGTCTAACTTTCGAGTAGTACACTACTCGAGAGAGACTATAAATTTCTCATTCCCGCTGACATGACGCGGATGAGTCTAACTTTCGAGTAGTACACTACTCGGGAGAGACTATAAAATTCTCATTCCCGCTGACATGATGCGGAGGAGTCTAACTTTCGAGTAGCATACTACTCGGGAAAGACTATAAACATTCTTCCAGCTGACGAGCTGAAGAGTCTAACTTCCGAATGGGACGCCACTCGGGAAAGACTATAAACACCTTTTCCAGCTGACATGAAGCTGACGAGTCGAATTTTCGAGTAGTATATTACTCGGGAAAGACTATAAACACCCCCTTTCCAGCTGACATGACGCTGAAGAGTCCCATATACGAGTAGCATCCTACTCGGCAAGACTATAAACACACATTCCGACTGACACGAAGTCGAAGAGTCCTACATACGAGTAGTTCCCTACTCGGCAAGACTATAAATCATATTCCGGTTGACATGATACCGAAGAGTCTCATGTACCAGTAGTAATCTACTCGGGAAAGACTACAAGGTTAAAGATCTTTGACTTCATGTTTAATTGTTTTCACAATTAAGCACAAAGTCGGGGGCTACACCTAATAGGTGCGCCTATTCGGCGCACACTATTCCAACATCTACATCGAGACCTTCATAGCCTCGCTGCCAGCTGACATGAAGCAGGACTCGGGAGAAGCAGCACTCAGACAAAGAGTACTCGGGAGCAATGCACTCGGGAAGACTTCACCGTGGAGGATGAGCACTCGGCATCAGCTGTGACTCAACTATGAAGGCCTCGGGGGCTACTGTGGGTGCCATGGGCCCCGGGTACCTCATGACAAGCATATGGGCCACTCGGATAGAGGATGGGCCTAGCCTTGTAATTAGAGATATAGCTAGATTCGGCAGACTTCGCCTTGTATAGAAAGGAATATACAGTCCTAGTCGGGTACGTTATATCTCTAAGGGGAGATCTCCTAGTCGTAATCCAATGGGGACTCCTACCTTGTAACCCTGTCCCCCAGTATATAAGGGGAGGCAGGGCGCCCCATGAGGGCAGGTTGAGATGGTTCACCAGAATCACCACCATAATTCCTCAAAGGAATACATATAAACTGGACGTAGGGTATTACCTCACACCGAGGGCCTGAACCAGTATAAAATCTCCCTGTGTTCCTTTGCAATCCACCGAGTTTCCATCCGCCGAGTAGCCCCATATATTTATTGCCGGTGTAAAACATCGACAGAGAGAGAGTGCAAAAGAAGAAAGGAGGAGATAAACAGGAGGGAGAAAAAAGAAAGGGAAAGAAAGAAAGAAGGGGGAAAAAGGAAAAAGGAAGGAAAAGGAGGAAAAAGGAAGGGGTATTTTGGAAAAGTTCCAAAATTCGGAAAATTAGAATTTATGAGCTCGAGGAATGTTTCCGAATAAAATATTTTGGGATTAGGGAGTTGACAAGGGTGTTTTATTCGGACCGGAATTTGGAGAAATCTCAGACAATTGGGGATTTGGATTTGCTTCAACGGAAAAGGAGTTTAAGGGAATATCTGGGATTTAACTCAAAGGGAAATATAGATATTTTGAATACAAAGGATCTCGAATTGGGAGTCCAAAAGAGTTCTAGGATTCCAAAATGAATAAATCCGGAAATTCCGAATTTAGGTTTTCGAGGTGACTTTAAGGTTTTGGGAGCGATACAAAACCCTAGAGGAAAAGGGAGTCAGAGTTCACGATGAACGGGGAGACTTCAAAGGACTGAATTAGAAACGACCCGAACAGGGGAAAGGAAAAGGAATTTATTTATATTTAATTAATTTACTTTAGTGATCTTTATAGCATTAAAATTAATTCTGTAGCTCTGAAAAAATCCAAGAAAATTTCAGAGAGTTTACTAAATCACGGGGAATTTACCAGAAGTAAATGCCACCACGGAACACGAAGAATTTAATATTATAAATAATCAAATGCTTAAAATACTCCGACAGAACCCCTGGAATATAAAAGCATCCAAGTATTTATTTAAAGATTTAACCTTGGGATTTTTAATATTGGAAATTTCAAAATTTTATTCAAACTCTTTTCTCAAACAAAAAATTTCTAGTGTATTCTTGCATTTCCATTTACCCGCGATAATTTTTAATTAAGGCAATTTTCAGGGCGTTACAATAATGCAGGATCCAGATCCGGATACGCGTAACAAGAACTCATGACTACGAGCCTATCTCATACGCTCGAGGACTGGACCAGTCGGCCAAGTTACACTTGGATTGCGATGCTTTCAGCAACCGCTCGGTATGCCCCATGTGGGCCGCTAGCTGAGTACTCGCACCAGTCTGAACTCAGATACCATCTCTGCTTCGATACATCCCATGAGGGCCTATAGCTGACCATGAGCACCAATTGGGGTTCGGGTACCATTCTGATAGGTAGGGTACATCCCATGAGGATCGCTAGCCGAATCCTATGCTAATGCGAGGTTCAGATATCTTATTTGGCCACAACTTTGCTAGGTTGGGTATGTCCCATGAGGGTCGCCAGCCGAATCCTGCGCTAGCGCAGCGTTCGAGTACCTATTTGGCCAAAACACGGTTACACTGAATGCGGGAGCTTGGGCTTGCGCATTCAGTTGTGGGCCATGAAATAAAAAAGATAAATATGACACCTTATTGGGCTGACCATTGGTCATGATAAAATCATGATGCAGTTGCTGTTTTAGAAGATTCTAATCAAATAATCGGATACACTTCATGCTAAGCCGACAATTAGGTATAATGTAGTCAGGTATCTTGATTATTTCAAGGTATTGAGGATATATCCTTATAAGGATCAACAGCTGGTGTCCAATAAAATTTGGATGCAGATATCACTCAAGTACATGAGCAAACTTTTGTCATAATTGATTGAAGGGTTGTTTTCCCAGGTGATTATCACTCGGGAATGACTTAAAGGTTAAATTATTTGACTCTACGTTTAGTTGCTTCACAACTAAGCATAGAGTCGGGGGCTATACCTAATAGGTGCACCTACTTGGTGCATACTATTCAATATTTTTATGAAGTCCTTCATAGTCTCGTTGCTAGCTAACAGAAGCAGGACTCGGGAAGAAAGACACTCGGAACACAAGTACTTGGGAAGGAAGCACTTGGGAATTTCTTCACCATGGAGTAAGAGCACTCGGCGCCAAGCCGTGACTCTACTATGAAGGTCTCAGGGGCTACTGTGGAGGATATGGGTCCCGGGTACCTTATAGGAGGTAAATGTGACCACCCGGATAGGAGATGGGCTCACCCATGTAATTAGAGATAAAGTAGAACTCGGCTTCATGTTACTTTCTACTACAAGGAAAGAAAAAGAGTCCTAGCCGAATACTCTATGTATAGATAAGGTAACCCTAGGCCGTGTTCAGCTGAGTTTCCTACCTTGTAACTCTCACCCCTCGACCCATATAACGTGGGCAAGGAGTCCCCCTTAGGGGAATAACTCATACACAAGCGAAAGTAATCCACCACAAACAAGAGTAGGGTATTACCTCTCGCCGAGGGCCTGAACCTGTCTAAATCTCTTTATCTTTAGAATCCATCCATCTTTAGGTCCAAAACATAGCCCCGTGTTCATTATTGCCAATAGAAAACATTGACATCAATAGCTATTCTGGTGTACATTAGCACTACCACTCATCCCATTTGACTCTTCCCCTTTGCAAGCTGCCATGCCTCTATACTACATTTCACTGAGGACGAGAGGAGGCATGCACGACTAAAGTCGCACTTGAGTAATGCGAGCGCCCACAAGCCCGTTGTGCAGTGATATGCATGTAGGTATGCTCTAAGAACCCTAGTTTAGGTTGTGCCTTCGATTTTTGGGTCTATAGTCTAGGTTCCACTCTTTCTGCAATCCAGATTTATTTGCTCAATAGTGTAGGAATCTTGGCGTACTTATAGTAAACGTTCCCTAGGCAAACAAGAACAACATAAAGTAGGATGGATTGCATCCAGTACAAAGAGGTTAAAGTAGGTGATGACATGGTCTGCGAAGTTGGCAACTCAAGGATCTCAGTTACACAACTTTGGCAGACCATCAATAAGTTCAATGGTTTCAAACAATATCTTGTGTGGGACATTGGGTTTGAAGGGTTGCTGGAACTTCCCAACTTGACAACTGTTTTATAGGAAATTTAGCCTTTGGCTGATGAGCAAGGTAGAACTCACATCACAGTCCCTACTATTAGATAGTAGGAACCAACTTGATTTCTCTACAGACGATATCCATATGGTGTTTCGCATTTCTTGCAAGCTATTATGCCCAAAGGCAGTGCATGGAGTACCTTTTCTACTAGTCTTATTTGTCTACTCTAAACACCAGAGATTCTCCTGATTTCCTTTTTCTACACCCTAAGGCCCTGTTCTTTTCGGCTGAAGTAACGGCTTAAATAAGCCACACGTAAAACGAGGAATATCATTAGCTCGTGATTAATTAAATATTTACTATTAAAAAGTTGAAAAATGGATCTATTTGCTTTTTTAGAGCTATTTTCATATAGAAAATTTTTGCAAAAAACGCACCGTTTATCGTTTTGGGAAATGTGCGTACAGGAAACGAAAAAAATAAGCTAGGTGAAGTAGTGGTGCCGAACAGCCCCTAAGTAGTGATTTATACCATGGATTCCTCTTATTTTCTTCTTCTACATCCCGACTAGTGATTCGTACAAATGAATTGCCCGAGTATAAGATTGATTACCTCCTCGTAGTGAGTGGATTTGTGTAGATAGATTTTCCACACTTATTTTCATTTCTTTCTTTGATTAGCTTTACGTTGTGTAGAATATATTGTAATTTTGTGTACTTCATTTACTTTTGTTTGCATCCCTGCGGACAGGAGAAGAGAATCTTATAGAACGGAAGCTGTTAGCCCATAAGATGATTCTTCCTTTATCCTAAGAATAAAGCCAGTATATATGAAGCTTACGTGGAGGAGAACCGATCATTTTTCAGTGCAAAAAGATACCAAACTCTAGATTGCAGAGCTTAGCCATCAAAACAAACAGAAAGTAAATGAACGATAAAAATTATATAAAAATAACTGAATTGATATGATTCGATTGGATGTTGGGGATTTGAATCGGCTGTTCACCCTTTATATATATAGGACCAGTTGGTCTCATTTGTGTAACAGAGAATTCTTGATTTAATCTATACTTCTTTAAAAGAATATGCCACCTACTCCTATTGCAATTTTACAAATTACTTTTTGAACTTTTTAGTATTAAGAAATAATTAAATCTAAATGGATGACCACATATAAAATCAAATTAAGATGAATATTTTCTAGAGAAAAAGATGTGTTACACATTTATTGGAAAATATATTTATTTTCATTTTAGACAATATTATAATATATTATCGTCTATATATAACAAAACACGTATATCCAGCTAGTTAAGTTAAAGTTCACATATGTGACTCGGCTATTCATTTATATCTATACTAAACGAATACATCTAGGAGTATTTGTTTTGTTCGTGTAACTTCTTGAAACCGAAAAGATCATTATATTCGCTAAGCATGCACCAAGTGGATTAGGAAATAATCAATCCCTAATCTTAATATAATCCCAGATAAAATTAGTGCTTCCCTAATCCCTAATATAATCCGAGACCAAATTGGTGCTTCCATGACCTGATATGTTTACATTCCTATGCTGCCCACTCCTGTTCCTTCGCTAAGCTGGTTAGCTAATTAGCCTAATTAACGGCTGGATTAACTTAACTAATATACAGGTTTAACCGTTCGGTTAACCAAACAGTTAGGCCATCTCCAGATTGGTCACTGCTGCTATCTGACCCATGCATACATGGAGGCCTAGGGTCTGACAGACTGACAGTGAGGTACTAAATATTAATCTCATTATACTAATAAATAAAACATTAATCCTGCTAACAAAGCCGATCGCTATCATGGTCTGCAACAGCTTGCTTGCTTCTGTTGGACTGTTTTTTCTTGTTTTTTTCTTTTTGAATATTTGCAGCTCTCAATTGTGTTATCTGTATTCAGTTCTTGCCCTCCACACATCTGCAATCGTCGTCAAACCGGCGACCATGGTATCCTCCGCCGCGGCGACAGACCGCGCCGCCCTTGTCAAGGCCTTCGACGAGTCCCACACCGGCGTCCGTGGGCTCGTCGAGTCCGGCGTCTCTACCGTCCCCGACATCTTCCGCCACCCCGACCCTTACGCCTCCATCCCCCTCGCTCCCCCCGGCGTCTCCATCCCCGTCGTCGACCTCTCCCTCCCCGCGCCCCTCGCCGCCGAGGCCGCAGCCGCGGGCGCACGGGACTGGGGATTCTTCTACCTCGTCAATTACCACGCCCTCGTCCCCTCCGACTACCCCGACCGGCTCCTCGCCGCCGTGCGCGCCGTCAACGAGCTCCCCGCCCTCGAGCGCGCCGCGCACTACGGCCGCTCCAGGGACGGCGGGGTCAACTACTACTCCAACGTCGACCTCTACCGGTCCGGCGCCGCGAGCTGGCGCGACACCATCCAGATCATTTTCGGGCCCTCGCGGGCCGACGCGGAGCGCATCCCGGCGGTGTGCCGCGCCGAGATCCTCGAGTGGGACGTGCATGCCACCGCCGTGGCCCGCGCCCTGATGGCGCTGCTCTGCGAGGGGCTCGGCCTCGGCGCCGATACGCTGGAGGAGACTTCGTGCCTCGAGGGGAAAGTGATGGTCTGCCACTACTACCCGGTGTGCCCTGAGCCCGAGCGCACCATGGGGATCGTCCCACACACGGACCCCGGCGTGCTCACCGTCCTCGCGCAGGATGGTATCGGTGGACTGCAGGTGAAGCACACGAATGAGGATGGGGAGAGCTACTGGGTGGATGCGAAGCCTGTGCCCGGCGCGCTTGTGATCAATGTCGGGGACCTATTGCAGGTAAAATTCACTCAATTGGTACCTGAACGATGCCAATCAAATCCAACTCAAGTTCTGTCAGTACGATCCAATTCATCTCATGTGTATTTGAATCATACTCCTGCACATTAAGACTATTTGCTACTCCCTCGTCTCATATTATAGGCTATAGCTACTTCCAACATTCAAATTTAGTCCCATAATATAGCTACTTCTACATGTACTTCCTCATCTCAACCAATCACAACCATCTCTTATTTAATTTCTTCACTTACTTCCTCATTTCAACCAATTACAACCCTCTCCCATTTAATACCATCCTATTCCTTAATTTCTTCAAAAAAAGTGCCAAGTCCTTATAATATGGGACAGACAGAGTATAAAATTTGTTACTTTCAACATCAATTAGGAACAAGGCAAATGCTCCTGGTACTTAAATCTGTGCACAGATTAGCTTTATTCTGTGAGATTTCAAGTGGTTCAAACTTCAAACCCAAGAAAATGTTCAGTTTCGTGGTATGAGTAAGAATAAGAGATTTTTTGTAGTGCTATTAAATTTAATTTGACAACCTGTCAAGGGTTCATTTCACGATTTTCATGGTTCCAAAGCATGGTCGCAGAAACCCATAGCGCTGTGGTAGCCCATGATTTAAAACACTCTACCTGTACTTAACACATGGTCCATAGTTATTGGATTTTGTGCAACTGTTATCATTTTGCCTGCATGTCCAGTTTAAGTTTATAATTACGAAATATTATTTCTTGTGTGACCATGTTTTCCAGATTTTTTAAAACGAATTTGTTCTTAGGTTTTAACTGTCTAAATGAAAGATATAGTTCTTTTTGTCTCCAAAGTCCAAACCTGGCAAATCAGAGAAGTTATTACTCCACTTAATGGCAACCATCTCATGGCAACAAGTCCACCGCATATATAACGATGCTTTAGTGATCCCCATATTGAAAGATATAAGTGAAGATGTCAATATCCCACATTCTCACATAATCACACAATCCATAGTTTTGAATAGCGCCATGAATCCAACACCAAAATATGATCTTTTCTACAGTCCTTTCAAGGGACTAAGTGGAGCCAAAAAAATTCCACCTTCTGAGGAGGTAGTGGAGTACAAATCATTTGCTCCTACAAGTAAGCACTTGAGAGGGATTGAGGGAGGGTGCCATCATATATATTTTGTGTTGATCCTTTGCCCAAGTGGCACTATGAAGGCATAATTCCTTTATATGCAAAAAATGTTATTACTCCTGATATTCAGCTTGTCCTTCCAAAATTTTAGACTAGAATGTAATTACCAGAATCAAGACCCCAATTAGGCCTATATATTTGCAACCTGCTCTCCTGCAAGTCTTCTAATCAAATTGTTTCCGTATTTTGTGCTCCAGCATCTCCAACAATAGTCCCCATTTCAAAGCCCCCAAAGGCCAATTAGGGGCTGCCCCAATTTCCTTTGAACCCCAAAAATGCTTCCAACTCCAGCAACAGCCCCGTTTCTTTTTCTCTTCTATTTCACCATACAATCTATGTTTATGATAGTTTAACACCATAATAATTGAATATAAATATTTCTAATGCATAGAATTCATCCATATACAAATACATAATTTGGAACACCACAATTCAAATTTTATATTCAAAATTTTCAAACATAGAAATGACATATCCTACACGCAAATGTTCAATACACCAAATAGTCCATAGGAATGGTTCAATAGTACTCTGTGATTTAATGGATGGATTTCATAATTCTACAACTAATCCACAAAATGCATCCACTTACATCCATTTTTCTACAAATTCCACAAATTTTCCACAAATCAATTAAAATAAGAAAAAAACATGTTACCTTGATGTGTGGAGAGATTGTCAGCCAGGGAGGAGCACCAGCTGGAGGAGGAGGCCGCTTGGAGTAGGAGGCCACCAGGGAGGAGCGGCGCCCGAGAGGGCCGCTAGGGAGGAGGGGGCACTAGGAAGGAGGGGCATCGAGGAGGGGGTGCTGGGAAGAGCCACTAGGGAGGAGGACCGCTGGGGAGGAGTGCCGCTGGGAGGAAGGGCACTGGCGGAGGAAGATGGTGCCGCGTGGGGAAAAAAAAGGAGGTGCGCGCTGGGAAATTTCTCCCATGCCTCCCAACCGTGAATGGGGGCTGTGCAGTAGAGCCCCTAGGACTGGGGACCTACGGGGGTGATTTGGGATCCTCCCTATTTTGGGCCTTGCTGGACTTTTTTTCTTATGTTAACACCTAAAAGCTGTTTGGGGGTTATGTTTGGGGGCCCTGCTGGAGATGCTCTAAGCCCTGGCAACCCTAGTATAAAATTTTTGTATTTGGGTTAAAATCGAGCGAAAACGGGCCATCCTGTCCATGATTGGATTTTAGCTATGGGGTCATCATTGGTGTGGTGCCCCAAAGATACTGTGCCCCACAAGGACTCTGGGTGATAGAATACCATCGTGATTTTTTTTTGAACGGAAAATGTAGGAACTCAGGTGTTCAGGTTGCAAAAGTTAATTCAGTATAAATACAAACAACAAAGATAACACAAACTTGTGATTCTGAACAGGAGTTTTTGCCAAATATAATAGCTTTGTAGATTACATTTCCCCCCAGCCATCATTATCTATTTTTATCTAAACAGCTGTGCTTAGCTGGGCCAGAACAAAAATTGGTACTCTATCCGTCCTAAAATATAGCTACCTTTCTAGTTCAAATTGAACTAGAAAGGTAGCTATATTTTAGGACAGAGAGAGTACTACATTATTTTCCATTCACCATAATCATCATGTTTGAAGAAGAAAATCATGTTGATTTCATACAATAATCACACATAAAAGGTAAGATGAATGAATAAAAAGATGATTTTCCTGGAAAGAGAGCACTTTTCTTCACTACAGAATGATGTCACGTTTCTTGGGATAATGATTTTCTTGAGATAACTAAGATATTCAAAGTATTGTTTCGCAGTTTTAAGAGGCTTCCTGGAAATGTTTCACTAATGCCATTTTTTCCCATTGAACCTTGTTCTTTCTGTCAGATTATGTCTAATGATAAGTACAAGAGCGTGGAACACCGGGTAGTAATGAATTCGCATGAAGAAGCCAGAGTTTCAAGCGCCATCTTTTTCAATCCTGGCAAGCGAGGGGACTCAGTTTTTTATGGACCATTGCCAGATCTGGTTTCTTCGGGAAATCCGCCAAAGTACAGGAATTTTATTATGTCCGAGTTTTTAGAGGCCTTCTTTAAGCGAGACCTTTCGAGCAAAGCTCTCATTGAGCACTTCAAAATATAAAGTTATTCAAATTTTGCAGATAGAAAGGTTTGAACTTCTCTAAACTATGTAGATATCAGTACTGATAATGTAATGCGAGTGTTCTACTTCTTAATCATAAAAGCCTCGTATAGTGTTATTCAAATGTTGCAGATAAAAAGGTTTGAACTTCTGTAAACTATGTAGATTCCGATGCTGATAATGTAATGCGAGTGTTTTGCTTCTTAGGTGGTGTTTGAATCAGCTTATGGGTGTGGCTTATAAGCCGCTCACAAAACAAGGAACGTTATTAGCGCATGATTAATTATTAATTGTTAGAAACTTAAAAAATGGATCTATTTGATTTTTTAGAGATATTTTCATATAGAAAGTTTTTGCAAAAAAGCACCGTTTTGTGTTTCAGGAAGCGTACTAGCCACAAGCTAGAAGCTAAAAAGAACTTAGCCTTAATCATAAAAGCCTCCATATTGTGTTATTCAAATGTTGCAGATAACTTCTTAATCATACAAGCCATGCTTTCTATCTTTTGTAAGAGCCTCAAAGGGATGCTAGATTGAATAACCATTTCAAGAACTGGTTTATTTGGGCAGCCCAGCAAAGTAAATAAGTTTAAGCATGTCTGATTTTGTGGGGACCTTTCTGGACAAGAACTTGCAAACCGATCAGTACGCAATACTACAGGATTCTGTAAATGTTGCCAGACAAAGCTTGATGTTTGTACATGTAGCCATGCCATGTCAATTATATTCTTTGATAGTGCTATCTGTAGGAAAATTATTATACCTCATAATATTCTAGGTTATATTCTTTGTATGATTTCTACATAGTCCATCTGGATAAATACTAAATGCAACATTTTCCCAATGGGTGGGTTTGGTACTGAGCCGGTGAGTCCAGCCGGCAGGCTGGTTACTGGCTAGTCCGCTTGCAGCATTGTTTTCACTGATTAGGCTGCACACACCACCAGACAAAGAGGTCATCACATACGGTTTCGTGAACTGTCCGACTACGTCTGTCACTGATAATAGTCAATGGTTCAGAAAAGAAAAATCATCTCTGACTGTAACATACGGTTTATAAATACAGCTGTCTCTGTTGTGAGCAGCATAGACAGTATTTTTACTAGTGGTTTGTGATGATCCGCCGGCTTACTTATTGCTCTCTTATTCATTGTACAATACTTCCACTACCTTGCTGTCAGGCAGCTAATTGAGCTTCAATGTATGCCATAGCTTGTTTGTAATTTTTTGAGATGCTTTACAATGGTCTCTGCTTGGGCAAGATTTGGTTTCCTATAAATTGATCCCTGATGCCAACTTCAACTTACGCTCCTTGGGATAAATATAGGTCGAGTTTTGCTTTACTTTTCCCTCCTCCTTCAGAAACATGTGAAACAAAATTAGCTCTTATATCTTTGCTTACATGACTTTACGTAGTTCAATTGTATTCTACACTTGGTTCGAGCCTGAACTAACTTTTACATGCAGTTCTGTTGCAAACTTATTCTAGTATGGATACCGAGTCTTCATTAAAAAAAATATCGATATCATCGATATGGAAATTGAATTAATGAATTGTCAGTGCTTGGAATCTTGGAGCCCAGAACATGGAGTTCGCACAGCCAGAATGTTACGTCATCTGGCAGATGTTCAGAAGCTCACCAACTGTCGTGGGTTGCATTTCTCGTTGGTCCTGGTGTTCTACAGTTTTTTTTATCGGTGACAACCAGTTACAAAATGGATAATCCATGCATTGTATTTATTTTGCGATAAGATATGTAAGCTCCCATTTTAAAGTGACAAGTTGGCTTATTTTCATGTTTATACATTCATAGTTGTCAACCCAGCACAATGTGTTCAGTGTCATTGCAGGCATGCCATCAGCACAGGCTTCAACATCAGAAATGCAGTCTTCCCTAACCATGTTTGTCATGTTTGTTCTTTGAATCAACAGCTCAAGGACTTCACTTCCTCCCACTGGAATGATCCTCATCATATTCTGATTCTTATCATGCATTGGAGATATCTCTATGACTCCGTTACTCTTTCAGCCATTGCAGTGCGATATTATTGGGTCTGGGTGTAAGGATGACTAACCTGTCTGGGTTTCCTCCTAGTGAGAGACCAGTATTACCTGCATTGGCTCCTACCTGTGGCTATGGCCCATCACTCTGCCTCTGTCCTGTGGAGATTCTCCCATTTTTTCTCTCAAAATTTAGGTTTGACTGAAAGATTTCATGATAATACTATCATTTGTGCCGTAATTGCAGTTCTCTTTTGCATCTGTTCTCTGTTGCAGGCTTGCTTCTAGAGTCACCAGAAATTATGTCGTCCTCATGCCACTTGGAGGATGATGTGAACGGTGCAGAGGAGCTGAAACCACTTCACAAGCATACAGCCTTCCTTGGCTGGATAACAGGATGCACTCACGCATCATCTTTCTCTGCTGGACGGCTGGACCTTTTGACCTAACCTATCCAACATGCAATCGTTTGCGTGCTTATTCTCTGTCACAAGAGAATCTGTTTGTTCTCTCTGGGGTCTGTGATTTGGACAGTTGGCAATCCTTCAATTTTGAACACATATAATTTAGTTACATGTTTTATTTCATTAGATAAATCCCATTTTCCATTGCAGGAAAAGAAAAGTGATCCATGCCACCTTAGGGTTCCTTTAAAACATAAGAATAGAAAAAATACATAATTGAAATGTCATATGTAGATGAATCCCACATAAATCCAAAACAGAGGAATTTGAAAGATGATGTGTTTCGATGTCTCATAGGAAAATATCATAGAAATATAAAAGCTTTCTATAGAGAGAGAGGAGAGATGAAGAGAGAAGATACATTGGACTTCTTAAAGGAAAAATAAAATAAGATTTGAGCTCATGTGTAAATTTCCTGTGAAATTGAACTATGGAAAAGCAATCCAAAGGAATTTATCCACTCTCAATCCTATGTTCCAAACAACCAACTTAGGAAAAGTTTCTAAGGATTTGAATCCTTCAAAATTCACATTAAAATCATTCGATACAAAAGAGACCTTAGATTTTGGAAAATCATGGAGAGACGGTTCAAAATGTTCTGACATGCACTTTGCAGTGCGAATTAAGTGCTCTGTCAGAACTCAAAACCACATGATGTTTCTTATCTTCGTGTTGGATAATAAATGTTTTTACTACTCTCTTCCTTCTAAAATATAATTAACTAAAAGCTTTTTAAGGGACTAAGGATTCTGGTGTAAGATTAAAAATATCTTCATTATAGTAGATGGGGTGCGGAGTCTATTTTAGTTAGGATTATGTGGTCATTAGGAATAGGATGGAAAGTTTTGTGTCAAAATTTATGTTTTACCTGTTCTAACATAGTTATATTTAGGATAAATTCAAACTCTAAAGATAACCATATTTTAGGACGGAGAGATAAGATGCTAATGTATGCTTTTGTTATAATGTTGATCATTACATTTTTAGACGGAAATGTTGATGTGCAATTTGCTTGATCGGTTATATAAGACGATGTTCTCTGAACGAAATCATCAATTGAATTCTGAATATCACACTGCTTCATGGTTGTTCTGTTTGCGATGGGTTGACTTTGATGCATCATGCATCTATCATCAAACTAGCTTGGACAGAAGAAAGGGAACTCCATGTTATTTATTTCATGGTATGTTCTGAAATGAACATTTTTAATAAAATTATTTTGAAAAAACAAATTAGATACTTGCAGCCTGTGCTAGCTTTTGTAGATTGGTTTTTACCTGCTAAAGTTGCTTATGCCGTGCATCATCGATCTACAGCCAAGTTGGCATGGTATTTATCTATAATCAAGTGGCAATGAACTTATGCCCATAAACAAATAAGGCCACCAAATGCATTGTTTGCCCTCTATTGACTATATTCATAGGTTGTTTGGTTCATCGTTAAACATGTCTAAGGTTACCACATTCCATGTTAGGTAAGTTTGACCAAGTTAACCTCTTGTTTGGTCCATGATCACACTTGTGACATGATTTCCTTCCAATTCTTATGGTCCAATATGTCATCAACTCAAAAAAAAAACATAATCTTATTTTGCTAGCTAAAGTGTGGCTCACTTTTTGCTAGACATAAGTTAGACAAGTATGGTATAAAAGTATGACAAATATGAGTAAGCTTAGTAGACCATCCAAATAGCCTCTTATTAAGCGATGGTTGATCATAAACGGAATTTTTTAGAAACAATTCTATCATAATTGGCCATTAATTGCTTGTTGAACAACCAGGTAGCCGTAGCTAAAAATGGCTTTTCATGTTCTCACAACCAAGAGAATGATGCAGAACGTGTACATCATGTTGTCAGAATGTAAGACATGATATTTTTATTGACAAGCGGGCCTTATCAAAATTAGTATGACTAACGATATAATATCACCCATTAATCTATGCGCTTGCACGAGGCTGCTAAGTGCTAATCACGGTCTTAAACAAACTCTTCACATTCTCCCAAAACAAGAGAAAAAACTCATATTCACATGGCCCTACGGAAGAACAGAACCAACCACTCCACTAACAAAATACACCCTCCTGACTCCAGTCATGCAAGAGTGATGTTTTAGACATGTTTGCACGTACCAATGTGTGATTAATAATGTTATTTGATTCCCTTATTAACCCTTGTAATTGAAATGCTCCACTGCTTCTCTGCTCGCTGGCTTGAACGTCTTTTATTGTTGACAAGACGGCTATAAGTTATTTCGAACAGTCTCCATATACTCCTCCTTAAAAATGTTATGTTAAAACTACGTGATCAAAGGTAATAATAAGCTCAGATCCATGCATGTGAAATGCGTTATAGGAAAAGAGAGTGGCATTAAGGAGAGCTCTGCTGTGACTCGGTGACACGCTGTTCCATAGTCCACATGCCTATGTGATTTGCCGGCGATGCTACTTAAGGCATAGGTTGAAGGTGAAGATCTAAAAGAAGGAGAAAAAAAATCACATAAAATAAGATAAGTTATTAGCGTATGATTAATTAAGTATTAGCTATTGTAAACTTGAAAAAATAGATTTATATGATTTTTTTTAAAACAATGTCTATATATAAAATTTTTTGTAAAAAACAAATCGTTTAACAATTCGGAAAACACGCTTATAAGAAATAATGAGTTTTTTTTCCTCTCTCTTCGCTACGGAATGGTGCCTAAGAAACTAAAGAAGATCAGTTGTACTTTTGACGTTTGAAGACTTGGACACGTCTGTACACTCGACAACCTGCAATGCAGTAGAGTGAAAGTGCAATCTGGCAGATTCTGTTGCACTTGGGATATTGCCTTGCAATTAACGGCACAGAATGCTGAAGACTTTGCTCATGGACTCATCGTATTCTGAAAGCTTCCGCATGCACGATTTTGTTAGTCATAAGCACCTACGTGAAGCAAACCATGTCGCCGGAATTGCAGGATTTTTCCAAATGCTCATATAAGCTTCTGTTGCCCTGTTTTTGCTGGCACGCCCAGCTAACCTTGGAGTGGCATTTCAGTTCCGTGAAATCTGCAGGCTCCCGTTACCTGCAATTTGTCATGCGGCATTACGGGGAATGATATTAGTAAAAACTTAAAAACTATTATATAAAAGTTTTAAAAAATATAAAAAATCACACATATAGGTAAATGATATTAGATAAACATATAAAATACAAGACCAAATTCAACTTAGTTTATGAGATATAAAATTAACAAATAGCTAATAAAAGATATTATTCCTAATTTTTATCCTTTTTCCTATTTGCTAATTTTATATCTCACAAATGAAATTGAATTTGGTCTTGATTTTTTGTATGGTTCTCTAATATCATCTTACCTATTTATGTGTTTTTTTATAATTTGTTAAAAAATTTATAATGTGGTTTATATTTTTTTTATCAAAATTATGGTTTACAGCATATATTTATCCAGGCATTGCATACCTACCTGCTTGGATTATGGAAATTGTTGCCACCGGAGGAACCACGAAGATGAACGATAAACCGAAAACAGAGATGAGAGATCGACGAAAACAACACCACATGCATCATCACTCTGCACTGTAGACCAACTTGCTTAAGGCGCTTAAACTGGCGTATAGGAAGCAGGAAGTCGCGGTCGCGTGGTGGACGACGGCGATCGACGTCGTCCTTCCGACACGTACGCTCCAATATATCTGCATTATAGTAGTAATATCTATGGCCGCTTTCGTGCGCGCCCGCACTTCGAATCTTTGGTAGCACTGGCATACATACGTACCGCTTCCTGCGTCTCATAATATAAAGAGTATTATACTAATAATAAATATTAAAAAAATTGTTAAAATTAAATAAAAAAAGGTTATGATTGATTGAAAAGAGAAAATTAATAAAAAAACTTTTATGATGAAAGCCTTTAATTGGTTAAAAAGAGAATGTAATAGTAGAAGTTATTATATTTTAGTATAAATTTTAAATGTTACTATTTCTATTTTAAAATATAAGAATTTGTAGTATTCAAATTTTGTATTAAAATATAAGGATATTTATGCACTGATTCCTATAATTCACATCATTTTAATTATTCCAAAACCAATTAAAAGCTTGAAAAGAGAATCTAAGTAATTTAAAAATTAATAATTGAAGTAACTAAAAAATCTTTTGACCCAATCTTAATATTTATTATATAACCTAAAAATCTTTATATTTTGAAATAAAGTGAGTAGAAGTTATATATTTTGGAGATAGAGTAGGAACTAACTCGATTTGAGCGCGCGACGCGACGCGATGGCGATGTGAAAGCATGCACTGCAGCCGCACGCACGCAACGCCGAAAGGATGTCGAGGAGGATCTGGTTGTTTGCACGTGCTGCCAACGCGCCGCTAGCTGCCGGGTTAGCGATCGATCGGCGTGGCCTTCTCCGATCCACTGTCGTCAGGGTCAGGGCGCGGGTCACGTCCTCCCGCGTCGACGGCGTCATCGCGTGCGCGGTGGTGCTGTCGAGCTCGAGCACGAGGACGCTGTCGACGAGACGGGACGGGCCCGCTCGGAGCCGGAGGTGCTCTGATCTTTTAGTACTAGTGGTAGCTCCCTCGGCTGGTGCTGCGCACTGCTCAGTAGACTGCGCCGTCGCGCTCCGAGGTCCCCGTCAATCCCACTCGTGAATTAGGATTTTGTGATGAAAGTTAAACAGGAAGCAAAGATAGTTGTCTCTCCCTAGCCCTACCCGTATACGTATAATTAGCTGTGATGATCTATTCGTCTAACTTAGTAGAATAATTTTGTTAAGCATAAGTCATATAAATAAAGGGTTATAATAACTTCGGTTAAAATAGATGTCGAATATAGTAGCTCTATTAGGATACAGTTGGACTTAGAGTTGTGTTAGATGGTAAGGGGTGGAGTTAGAGTCGAACTCTGTAACCCGATAACCGTGAGCCATCACAATATAAACATGGTGATGACAATATAGCGCAGGCGTATAGGGAGAGCATGGTGACGAGACTATGGACTCGTAGCAGCTAGGTGTGCTATATTGATAGGGATGAGCTCTTATAATCAGATCCTCGAGGATTAGGTTTCGGCTAAACCTCGTTAACAAATATCGTGTGTTCCTGTGTCGTCATCTGGTATGTTTTGGCTGATCAATAGCTGTAGCGATCAGGGACATAAGTCGTCGTTCCGCTATATTAGCTAACTTTTATAACAACTTCTACCAGTAATGATGTTGACAGTAAAGACCACCATAAAAGTATAACCGTACCGTTTATAAGCTACACAACATTCTTAGAAATAGTTTGAAGGGGAAGAAGAAGAAGATCACATAAAACGAGATAAGCCATTAATGCATGATTAATTGAGTATTAGCTATTGCAAACTTAAAAAATGTATTAATATGATTTTTTTTAAAGTAACTTCTATATAGAAAATTTTTATAAAAAACACATCGTTTAACAGTTCGGGAAGCATGCTCACGGAAAACGAGGCGTTTTTCACCTCTAACCGGCTGCTTTGATCGGTCCCTTAGTGTGCATGTAGTTACATGATAACTTACATGTTTTAGAAAGAATCTTCAACTCACATATTACAACAACATTGCTTACATCGAAATCCTGTATTTCTAACATTTAAGGAATAAAAAAGGAGCCTCCATGTTCGCTTTTAAGACCTAGACATTTTGGTATTAATTGGAGAAATGAAGAAAAATATAAGAGATTGCCTATGTAATTTTTACAAGTAACCCCATCTCATTCAATTTTTCCATTTGTCTGACATATACCAAACCCTAACCCCCTCCTCTTCACTTCCAACTGCCGCCGCAGTCCACCCCTTCTCGCGCCTCCGCTGACATAATCGTTGAGCCCTCGCACCACTGCCCGCCATGCCTTCTTCCCGAGCTCTAGCGAGGTGCCCCTGCCCTGCCCTACTCCTCCACCTCCGGCGGCTCCTACCATCGGATTCGCCCACCACTCCTGACCACCACCTAATCAGTTGGCCAAGATTTATCCGCCCCGTTCTCCTCCTCCGTCCCTAGCGGTTCCCGCTGTTGGATCAGCCAGCACCACCCTCCAATTCGTAACCTCTCTATTCCGTTTTGCCCCCGCCGCCGACCCGGCCCACTGACAGCGTGCTACCAACCCCGCGGCTCTAGCGGTGCCACTGCCTTGCTGCTCACCCCTGTCTCTGTGGCCCACCACGGGGCCACCATCTCCCCCGTCTTCCTTTAAGCCGGGGAACTCCCCTTCCTCCCTCTCCCCCCTCCCTCCTACCACCCCGACCCCCAACCCCGAAACCTAACTAGTCAAGGTCATCGCCACCGGTCCTTAGATTTGAAGGAGAAGTCCACTGGAGCATGGGTCACGAAGCAAGTCTGAAGGTTAGGAATTTGCAAGATTTGGACTTTGATATTTTTTTTGTTGAATGTAGGTTAGCAAGTCCGAAAATATAAACAGTTGATCATAGATTATGTCCAGATTATAATGACGTAGATTAACTAAAAAGTCCACGTAGCCATACAACATATTGATAGCTGAAATCAGGATTAAAAATAAAGAACATAAAAGAAGAATCCACCTAAAACACAAATATGAGATTAACTAAAATTCAGAATAAAAATAAAATAAAACTAGCAAGTTGATTCCAATACGAATTCGAAACCCAAGTACCTAAATCATTAAAATTTAGAATAAAAAAAGAAGAGTCCATGTAAAATACAGTACAAGATTAATTAAAGTTCAGAATAAAAATAAAAAATTGGAAATTTGATTCCAATACCGCCGAAGGATGGAATTCTCGAATACCTGGAGCATACACCGTACCAGTTCCATGATCAATGGCTAGTATATGTATTCACAACTTGGCAATCACATCTATACATTAACTTCTGTATATAAGGCCAAGGGTAACAAAAGGTACAACATGTTTAAGTTTTACAAAACTAGCAGGCCCAATAGGCTAAATAAAACAGTAGTAGTGGAAATATAACATAGTGGTCTATAGTATGCCCATCTACCAACCCCATAGGCAACTGACTAGGATAATACCTAGTTCGAACCTCCCTGAAGATCAAAATTGCCTGCATCAAAGCACTCATCATCTGTATTAAATTCTAAAAAAAATAATATGGAAAGGTTAATACACGAATGTACTGGGAAGTGTCAATCCTACATACATGCAAGCTTATAACAAGGAGAGCTATTTGTAGTCTCACTTTAGCATAAAGCCAATTTTATTTCACAACAGTTCGCAATGGCATAATTAAATATTAAAACATTGACAAAAAGTAAAGCAAATATATATAACAATGTTATAGCAAGCTTGTGGTCATCCATGATGGCAAGTCATCATATTGGTCTCAAATTATCATGAATAGTAACATCAGTAATCCCATCATGCCCAAATTTGTAAACACATTTAGAAATCATAAAACTGTACTCATGACACATCGCCATATCGCTCATGACCATCAGCACGGCTAATTGATTAGTTTTATTAACTCTGCAGAGTTTGTACAACTTTACTCACATGATATGAAAATTCTAGTTTGTTCGGTATCCCTCAATACCACCACACTCTACTATTGAATACAGTCTAGAGTCATAACGAAGTTGTTACATCACTTAAAACCTAGCCTTGCACCAGTGACGGTGTAACACCCCCACCCTGGCACCACCTACAATGACACCAGAGAGGGAGCGCTGCAGGAAATCGGCGTAAACCGACTCCCACGGAACTGCGATACCTGTACCAGTCCTAGGAAACCTTGCTGGTACCCGCGGTCAACCGAGACGTACCATGGCAACTAATTATATATATATATATATATATATATATATATATATATATATATATATATATATATATATATATATATATAAGTTGCAACTTCGGGAAAGCCCAAAGCAACAACCTTCAAACAGAACAGCAGCATCAAAACGACAATGCAATGAGAACCCAATCCACAAGCAACGGTTTGGGATTATGAAAGAAATCCTAAGTCTTCAGCTTCAACTTTACTCTTCTTGAAGGAGAGAAAAAGATAATGGATTAAGTACATACGTACTCAGCAAGTCATGGGAAAAGTGGGTTATGCAAGCCACCAAGGAAGGCTGGGGTTTATTTCGCAAACATTATATTTGAAACATTTTCCAAAACTCTAAGTGTATGTTGATCCGAGTGTAGCTGAAAAGAGGCTCTCGCTTTAATCCTGTCAGTGAATTGCTTTGCAACAACTCAAGCGGACAAACAGATTTTAATTGATTAAAGTTTCTAGTCAAGTCCACCGCCTGTCGGACCACGACAGCAGTTTAGTGGATTTCATCTATTAGTTTATTTTCACTTTTGTCCTATTCCGGACAAAACCTTATATTATTTTTCCTCTATTATTTTCTTTTCATTTTCGTCCTTTTCCTTTCCAGGACCACATCCATCTCATCCTCTCAACTTCGGCTCCTAGAGCCATCATATCTCCAGCACACTGCTTCTACTCAGGAAGCCTAAACTATGATGCCATCTGACATCTCGATCCACACAGGACCGTTTTAGACCAAGTACTGGTTATCCATTAGCCGACCTGGCTGATTCTGGTAACAGTTCCCAACCGTAAACTTATTTTGCAAACCTTTTATAAAAAAAACTACGCTAGAGGAATCACTTCACATCGCCCATGACCGTGGGCACAACTGTTCGAACAGTTCAATACTCTACAGAGGTGTACGCTTTCCCTACGCGACGCGAGCTTACTCCCTTACTGGCTAAGCAGGGGAGGTTTGCAACAAGGCCTTTCCGAAGTGTCTCCAAGATTGCTTGATGCTAACTGGACAGGTCCCACACCAAGTACCAGGCGAGTCCCAGACTCCTCGTACTCAGGATCCCACGAGTTCATCTCATATTGTCACCTCGACAACTCTATGTCCAAAGGCAACCAAGCCAACCCTATGTCTACTAATTACTTGGCCAGGGGTGTCCCATTCCACCCATGTGGTTGCATTGTACTATGATCAGTGTAATTTCCCAAGGAATCGGTCCTTATATGCGAATACAAAGCATCTCTACCCAGGTGATCACCTTGCATCATGGGTTTTCGCAAACCATTTCTTCTTTCGCAAACATACCGACATCACGTGTCGGGTCGAAAAGGTTTTTTAAACCCACGTTTTTCCATTTCGACAACACAGGTGATTTGAGTGGAACCGTCGATACCCATATTCATAGAGCACGGATGCCGAGGTAACACTGAGGTGGAGCGACAAGGAATAGGGTTTTCAAAGCAGGATATTGAAACTACTAGATAGGTCCATTAGTTCATCGCATGAACCGAGGCTAATTCAATTTAGCGTGCGCACTAAAATGTAGTTTGATAAACAATAATATTTTGTAAACTGGAAATGATACGTTCAAGGAGTGACTTGCCTCTACCTTCCTCTTCAAAATCTTCGAAAATCCAAGTCCGAAAGAATTTCCGTCATCGTCGACTATGCGTAATGAGAGAAAACATGCAAAAATCATAGAAATAAAATACTATTATTAATAACTAATAGTGCCATGAGGTAGATCTCAATTTTAGAAAAAATTGGAGACTTGAACGGGGTCAATCGGAGTTACGGATAAAAAAATATGGATTTTTGAAGTTTATGAGATTTTTTAGAAATAAAAGGATTTATTTAAATTGAAAAAGGAATATTCTCAATAATATTCCTTGGGCTGATAGCCGGGACCCACATGTCAGTGGCATGGAGGGGGCTGAGGGGGTGCTGGTCTACATGGCAGAGTGATGAAGTGGGGGTGAGGAAGTGGGGACCACTTGTCAGTAGGAAGGGAAGAGATGAGGGAATGACAGGGAGGGCCCACATGTAAGTGAAAGTGAGAGAATAAGAGGATGGGTTCACCTGTCAGTGAGAAAGAGAGTGAGAAGGTAGGTGGATTGACAGAGAGGGCCCATATGTCATTCACAGTGGCGAGAGCAAACGGAGAGGTCCCACATGTGAGACAAAATTTGATTTAAGGATTACTTAGTTTTTCTTAATCGTGTCGGGCCCACATGTCATACAGATAGAGAGATGGTGAGGGGCCACACGTCCGTGGGGCCCATATGTCATGCAATGGGAGACGGCGGGGGCCGTTGGACAAAGAGAGAAAGGGAGAGAGAGCGGCCCAGCAGGGGTGATCGACGACCGATGACGCCCCGAGCAGTGCCAGTGAGCAGTGGTGAGCCAGCGGTGGCGGACCACTGCTTTAGAGAGCGGAGGAGACAGGGAGCGAGCTAGGCAGCTCAGATTAGGAGGACGACGTGCGACGGCAGCCGACGATGTGGAATAGGAGGCGGCGGAGAGAGGATGGTGCACGGCGGCGGCGGAGCACATGCGCCGGCGTGGGGTTCGGGAGGGGGTTTGGGCGCTGGGTTTAGGGGGAGAGGAGGAGGGAGAAGACAAGGGGGTGCTCACCGAAGGAAAAAAGGATTGGCGGCGGCGGCTTGCCGAGTTCGAGCTCGAGCTTGGGCCGGCAAGGCGGCATGGCCGCGGTGAGGGACGAGCTGCGGCAAGGAAAAAAAAGGGGAGATCCGTGGATTTTATAGGAGGAAAGCGGCGCTAGGCGACAGGGAAATAGAGGCGGTGGCACGGAGCTCCAAGCGGCAGCCATGGTGGTGCTCAGTTTGCGCGTGGGGTGGCTACGCCGTCAAAAGCAGCTGTGGGCGCGGCGCAGCATACAGGGACAGCGGGGAGGCCGAGGTTGTCGGGCAGCTGGTTGATGGTGGGGAGGCCGAGGAGGTCAGGGCGGCGCTGGGCGAGGAAAGCCATGCACGCTCACAGCGTTGACGCTCGGGCATTTGACCGAGCATGTGGGGTGCGTGCCAGTCGGAGCAGAGGAGAGGGATGAATCCAACAAGCAAGGCCCGTGCATCGGGGACACGGTGTCCGCTGGCGAGGCTGACGGGTAGGCTTGGGTGAGTGGCGGGCCCGCGCGCGAGTGGGCCGAGGCGAGCTGGGCCACACGTAGGTTGGCGCGGGCGGCTGAGCGCGGGGAGGGGGATAGAGGCCGAGCGAGGCCGGTTTTTAGGCCACGGGGAGGAGAGAAAAGGGAGAAAAGGAGTTCGGTCCATTTGAACAGTAAAGTTTCCCATTTCTCCCAGGGATTTTTAGAGAGACAAATGAATATTTGGAGGGGCATTTGAATTGGAAATTTGATGCTTGAGTTTATAATATTCTTAGGAGTTCAACAGGGGACTTTCTAGTTGGTACTTTGATATATATATATATATATATGTGTGTGTGTGTGTGTGTGTGTGTGAAATGGGTTTGAATTTTTTAAGAGACTTAGGGAGGGTTTCAAAGGAAATATTTGGAGCTCAAATTTGATTTGAAATTTGAGATTATGACTTGGGAGGATTTTGGGGATTCAAATTCAAATTTTGAAATATTGAGCAGGGGTTTTGGAAGGAAGTTTCTGATGGAGACTTGATTTTCTTGAGAGGATAAAATAAAGAGGATTTTATTGGAGAGATTGAGAGGGGAATTCGAATTTCAAAATTCGAATCCGAGAATTTAAATTTTGGATCGGGATTCTGGTTGGGGAACTTTGGGGTTTCAAGAAGGGATAAATCAAGATCTTTGACACTTAGTCCTTAGACACATAAAAAGAATCGAATTTTCGAAATTAGGGTTTTTAATGGCCCAAAAATCAGAGCGTTACAGACGGTGAGTGGGAATCCACACCAAGGGGCCCATAGCCCTCTGGGTCCCACTGGTAGCGCAGAAGGGAGGAGCTAGAATTTGGCTGTCTACACTTGTGATTATATAGGTAGTTTGGGCTCCTGTTTTAAATAGTTAAACTGAGTTTTAAATTGTATAAAAATCACTGTTAGTAGAGAGATATTTGATTTACAATCTGACCAAATTGCACAGCCAGAAGAGCTAGGGTTAAATTGTGGTGAAAAGGTGAAATGGGCATCGTGATAAGGTTAAAATACTGTTTTTGGCACTTTTAACCGAATTACTTGAGGGGTCAAAAGAAGTGATAAAATTGAAAAAACATTACAGTAGGCCACTTTAAATGTCTAGTATTTTTGAGAATTTTTCTAGAATTTGAAGGTTGTACCAACTTGCCATTAAAAATTTCTTAGATGATTTAGTCTATATGAGATGTATTTTTGCAAAGCACAAAAATTCCAAAAACACTCAAAATACAACAACACACAAAAGGTACACTTTTATTACTACCTTTCATGTTTACACATTTTTTTAATATGTTACAAATACGAACTCCAAACTTAAATCCCCAAATTACTAAAATTTGGAATAAAATAAATAATAACAAAAAAGTCCACGTAGAAGACAATACAAGATTAATTGAAATTTACAATAAAAATAGTAAGTGGAGTGATTATAGTAAATCCCGCCATATAGATGCATGTGCCACCACGCTAGCTATACTCAATTAGGATTACCCATGATTTGTGGAATCTAACCAATGTAGATGTGTAACCAAACAGGCTATTTGTAATGCAAACGACCAACGTAAGTGGCCTCACCGCCTCAGAGATAGACTTTCACGTAGGCTGAAACCAACTTTAGTGGGATCCATAGATTCTTTTTCACTTCAGCCCTATTCAATTTTTATATATGCCCTTGTTTTATTTTAGTTTACATCTATGTCCAAATTATGCATTGAGAACACTAGAAGGTGAATAAAAGTTACATGTCAACAAAAACTCAATTTATTCCATAAAAAACGCTTTCATTTCTTACCTCCTCTTTCTCTTCATCTTCTTCCACTTTGCCAGCCATGTTAGCTCTCTCCAGCAAGCAAGCCGTCGGCACCCCAGCTCCTCTTCAATACCCCCTCCATCTCCGAGAGCTGCTCGACCATCTCAGGATAGCCGAGAGCCCATGGCCACCCATCACCGCCCACACGGCCACGCCTAGGCATTCTTGACTTGCATGTAGCTATCCTCAAGCCATCGTGAATTCTTTTACAGTGTAATATATTATAATATATTAGTAAATCGTACTAGTGATCAAACGGTTTAGATTCGCTCTATACTAATAAAACTTACACTTGTAATATATATAGTATACATCACTAGTATAATTAGTATAAGGTATTATGATAAAATAAAAATAACATATATGTAATTTGTTAGTTATTTTCAGCTGATTATTATGTATTTTTTTATCATTCGATCGTACGGAGATTTGTGCTAGAGAAGATGACGTCGGCATCCGATCAAACTAATTGGAATAGAAACACTTTTTTGAACTAAAATACCCTCAGTGACAATATAGATGATTTTTATAATTAATATGTTATTTACTAAAATATTCATTCAAATACTATCTTTTGTGTATCGCTAGCATATTATACTGTAAAGTGCCTTGTCATTGCTGGCCCACTGAATAAACGTCCGACGGGAGCACTGCAGCCATTTGGTTCGCCTCCACCATCGCCTACCAGTTACGCGTTTTGTTTCTTCATGGTTTTCAATTTCTTTTCTTACTTTTGGTTTTTCTTTGTGGACCACATTCTCTCCTAAAGAACTTATCAGTTCTACTGTTTTAGATGATGTCTTGACAGCTGATCTACCACCTGACGACCTGGAGCGACCGTTCGGGTTGGTCGGTGAACATGTAATAGAATTTTAGTATTATCTCAGTAATTAAAAATATAATTTTATAGAAAACACTTAACATAGTTAGATTACCCCGGGTTATAAAAATTTTATACCTAACATGATGTCAAAACATCACTCAATATCTCTCACAAAGGCTCACCTCTAACTTAGATCCATGAGGCTACTCTTCTAGCTGAAGCGTTGCAAATGCTCGGACCCGGAGGGGCAACTCGGAGCGCGTCACACGCTGCGCGAGCGCCGCTTCCTTGACGAGGTGGGTTACGTTGGTGCCGCTGCCGCCTTGGGCGCCATCGCAAAGCACGCGCTCCCTCTCGCCGATCGAGCCAACGTCCCCGACGCGTCCTGCTTGTGCCACGCGAGATAACAAAAACGTGACACATGTGACAAATCTTTTTTTTTTTTTTGAAGCTCATACCTACGTATCCGGCTCGCTGGAGGCGTATCTGCCTTGTAACGGAGCAAGAGCCGTGCAGTACAAACTACAAAGTACTCCAACATAACGTTACATAAGTAGCGGGCTAGGCGCGCGCTCCCCAAAGCCCAGAGTCCCGCAAATTGTGCGCCATCCACCACAAGCCATCGATCTCGATCTCGCTCTCGCATTCCCCACCAAGGCCACCGCCACCTCTTAGTTTACACCCTGTCCGTCGGGCCGGCCGCTTCTTTCCTTCTCCCCGCCACCTTCCCACCTCTGATCTCTGCCCCGCACGAAGCTTTCCTCTCTCTCTCTCTCTCTCTGGTCGCCGTCTACCTCGTCCATGGCCTCCAAACCCGCGGACGCTACAGCTACAGGTGAGATGAGACACGCCTAGCCAGGACCTATACAACCATTGTATCGTATTCTTCGTATCCGCGCGCCATGGCTTTGCCGGCTTGCGGCGCCACCAAATCTGTCGCGTTTCTTCTCGCCATCACCGTACTTCTCTGTGCCCTGCTGCTAGGTGGCGTCGTCCATGACGGCGGCGAGGCGGAGGTATACCGCTCCGAGATGACGCCGCTGCAGAAGCACGTCGCCTTCTTCGACCGGAACAAGGACGGCATCATCTACCCCTCCGAGACCTACGAGGGTGAGATCATCACTGATTCATTCTCAGCCCCCCTCACCATCGACAGGTAGCGCGATTTCTTCAGGATTTCTCAAGCGTTGATTCGTTCGTTTTTCGCTGTTGCCTTGCAGGGTTCCGAGCAATCGGGGCCGGAGTCCTGCTGTCCGCTGTCAGCGCCGTGTTCATCAATGGCGGACTTGGACCCAAGACGATACCGGTCAGTACACCAACTACAGACAACAAACCTCTCTCTGTCTCAATTAAATGTACTGCTCTTGGCCTTTTGCATACTGCCAACACTTTGCTTTGGATGCTCTACGCTAAAACGTGAATTGTTTTTCCTTCTACTAGTTGTTTTCTGGATCTCCGGAGACGTTTGGTTCAGTTTGGGTATTGTTTCTCGGTTCAGTTCATTCATAAATATTTCAGACTTGTAAGTAGACAAGAAGAACAAAGTAGAAATGATGCTAAACATATTTGGCACTCATTTGCCATTGTTATTCCACAAGCCATATATAGGGCATCTCATGGTACAAGAAGAAGATGAAATTGGTTTTGCAAGCTTAATTCAGAATTGTTAAAACTATAATGCGATCAGGAATCTACTAGACGAGAAAACGTATTCGTAACGTGGAATATATACCAATGCCAGCAGCCCAGCACTAAATATATTGCAAGGGAAAGATGCCTCCTTTAATTCAGAAAAGAAAACGAAATCACTGATGAAGCACTACTAAAGTTAAGGGCCAACGGGCCATGCATTACTGCATACAAATATGGACAATACAACTGCATTTTCTTGTGTGTACTGGACAGAGTAAAGTCTCAGCTCACTTTACGGTTGCCTCTTTTCAAACTGGCCTTGAAACAGAGACACGAAATGGGGATTGATTCAGTTGCACGGACGGTTTCTGAAGCTGACTCGTTTACCATTTTTCTCCTGTCACTGATTACTGCAGGAGAACACGAAGACTGGTTTGAAGTTACCCATATACGTAAAAAACATCCACAAAGGCAAGCATGGAAGCGATTCAGGCGTCTATGATGAGAATGGAAGGTAACTTTCTATATTATTTTTATCTTTCTATATTGTTTTTTAAGATGAAGGTGCCTTTCTTTATGTCAGCATCAGTATGAAACCATAGGACAGGCATGCCGCCAGCACAGGTGGCAGGTGTTTTATTGGGCTTAATCGCTTTCTTGTTGTACTTTACTCGTCAAGATTAGGATAAATTAAACGAGCACCCAACTATAAAGTTATGCAGACGCGATTGAATTGCTTAGCAAACAGAAGAATTGGACCCCTTTTTTCATGTGGCACTTTAGTTGTCTTTGCTTTCTGTCTAAAGCTAGTGAAGATGCATACCCAACAACTATTATTGGAGCTAATCCTCGTAACATAAACTTAGGCTATGTATAATTACCTAATTTTACTTATGCGGAATTAAAGTGAATACTGACCGGTTGAAGATGAAGCCATAGATGCCAATTGTAGAACCCTAGTTGACGAAGCTCGTCCTTCGGTCCCCTTCTGTGCACGTTAGGATCGATGTTATTAGGGTTTGGGGTAGCTAGTCCGTACTTAGGTCGTCACCATGTACGGAATTGATGTCCCCTTTATATAGGCACAGAGGAGATCGGAGGCGAGTTCACATGGATGAACAGCGCGTCCGATTATTGCGCAAGGAAGAGAATCGAGCGCACGAGCTTAAAGACTCGGCGTCGTTGTTAGGAGGGCATGGGCTTGAGGTGGACCAAGCCCGACGCACCTCTTTCTGGCTCATTCGGCCAGGAGATCAACCAACAACTATTAGTTCCAAGAGAGGTCACACCCATAGTATTAAATCCAAGACATGTTTGTTTCATCGCATGCGTAGTATAATGCATGTGTAATGCACATGGTGAAAAAATTATTGCCACTAACATGCATGCATGGTATCACATTGAGATCTACCATCTTTTAGAATCACTATGCGATGAGGCTCTCACTATTGTTGTTCTCTTATTGTTTTATTTCAGTGAGATAAACATAAGCACTTGTCTTAACTAGACTACTAGAGGCAAAAAAAATAGTGCAATAGGCTAACATGGATCCATATTTGCTAACCACAATATGTAAACTTGCAGGTTTGTTCCCGAAAAGTTTGAGGAAATATTCAAGAAGCATGCCCACACCAGGCCTGATGCCCTAACAGGCAAAGAGCTGAAGGAGTTGCTTCAGGCAAACAGGGAGCCTAAAGATTTTAAAGGATGGTGAGTTTTTCATCTAGACTAAAATTGTAAGAACAATGGTAAAATGAACTTGTGTGTTTGTGTGTTCATCTTTTCTTTTGGGGGGGACATTGCAGGTTGGGTGGCTTCACAGAGTGGAAAGTGTTGTACTACCTCTGCAAAGACAAGGATGGATTTCTACACAAAGACACTGTCAGGGCAGTCTATGATGGCAGCCTGTTTGCAAAGATGGAGCAAGAGAGACAGTCTGCTAAGAAGAAATGATAAGACATACTGGGTGCTCTACTATTTGTGATTGTGTTCAGGTAAATGTAAATTATGGTGTGGGTGTGAATCCTAAATTATCACTGTAGTTTGATTCCGTGCGTTTGTTGACCCATGGTTCCTACGACAACAAACTATTTGTAAAGATATTGGATGTGTTTGTGAACAAGTAAAAGTAAAAGTCATATCCTCTGATTTATTCACTTCATTTTCATTTTTTCCTTTCACATATTTACGTTTAGTCTTCACTTGCTATATTTCCTAATACTGATAGCCTGATGAAATTTGCATTTTTATTTTTTTTGGGTCGTTGCATCAGCTTATCTGCCCGAAGAATATTTAGCAGCTTGTATAACTACGCTCACTATTCAGAAAAAATATTATACATTGTTATTCACTAAATAAAAAATCACATTGTGTCTTCTCAACTTTACTAGCAAAAAACCCATGATTTGCTACGGATAAAAATATAGACTACACGTGTGCTAGCATTGTTGGTCCTTGTATAAGTGTTTGTATGATAAACTTGTTTAGAGATGAAATAAGATTGGACCAATACAGAAGACTATTTTATAATATTTAAGCATATGAATCAGTAGTTCTTTCCGAATAGTATAGATAATGGATGATTTTGTATGGTTTCTGCCAAGCATGCACAGGAGTCACCACAGAGCTATTTAGCCAGCGCCCCTTTGGCTTCAACATATTCTGTATTTCCATCTTAATCCAATTTATTTTCTCCTTTTGGGGGGAAAGAATGCCAATTTATTTTGGCACGATTATTATGTAACAAGTTCGCATGAAAGGAAGAACCATGTCAGGTAATAAAATAAACCAAGCCGAAAAAACTGAACTATTTCGGCACGGTTTTTTGTTTTGACCGAACAGACTGCAACCACAGGTGTAATTCTGTTCGGAGTTCAGTTTAGTTTCCAGACAAAACCAAACAACCAACAGCAACTAAGAAAAACCAATCCTTACCGGTGTTTGCTCTGTTCTCTACTCGTCTCGTCTCCTGGTGCGCGGGTGCCGAGCAAGCGATTACGAGGCGGCAACACCGGGACGCGACGCGAGCGGCGAGCGTGAGGCGGCGCTGGTGCCTGGCGGTGGCGGGTTGGTAGCCGGAGCGCGCCAAGGCTGCCTTGCCTGCACGGGCCAAGAGCCCAAGAGCGCGCGACGTGCGGGTGCGGCCCGGCGCGGCAGAATGCCTACAAGCCGCTCCGGCGCCGAGGCTTAGGGCCCGTGGCATGGGAAAACCCAGTAGTAAATCGGACTCGCGAGGGCCGCGTCCGAGATATCTGCAAGGCCGGATTGGATTCTGTAGGCGAGAGGGCCGCAGCCGCGCAGCTTATCCCATTATACGCGGCGCTCTTGTTGCCTTGTTGGTACGGCACGTACTTACGTGAGTAGTATATTTTCGGCAAAAAAATACGGTGTAAATTAATCTGTTTTTGCGATGTTCTGTCGATGCTTTGCACCGGCAATAAAACTATGAGGTTATTCGGCGAGGGTGAATTCGGTGGATTACAGAGGAACACCAAATATATACTGGTTCAGGCCTTAAGGTGAGGTAAATACCCTATGTCCAGTTGAGTGTGTTATTTCTCTGAAGTATATGGGGATCGATGATCCGGTTGCTCTTGTTGTCCTTGCCCTGAGGGGCGCCCTGTCTCCTTTTATATAGTTGTCTAGGGACAGCCCGTGGTACATGATAAGGATCCCAGTCGGATACAACTAAGTCCGATTTTCCTTCTTAGAATAGAATCCTATCCGACTAAGACTTTGTTTCCTTATTATCCAATTACGGGTACAGTTCGGTCTGGCCGGGTGCTATCTTTCTCTAATTACATGGTACGGCCATCCTCTATCCGAGTGGCCATGCGTCGCTGTATTGAACAGATAAACCGGGCCTTGGCCATCCACTATTTCTAGCCCCTTGAGCCTTGAATAGTTAGTGCGGTGTTCTTGTGTGTGGGTG